>LPNX010895470.1:712290-790799 GCA_001517045.1 Pseudotsuga menziesii | reverse complement strand
TTTGTTAAATGGATTTAGTATGAGTGGTCAAGAGGAAAGTTTTACCCTCCTCACTTTGTTACATGTTTATTTTTCATGATCCAATTATTGATAGGACATCTCCATGAGCTAATTGTTTTTTAGGGTTGGAAAGGTACCAACAATCACATCCTCTCCTACAACATGGAGAATGAGAACTTGGTAGCATGAAGAAAAAATATAGATATTTTTATATGGACTTTCCTAATATTCAGTAAACTTCCCTCTAGTCTTGATTCAACTATATAGAAAGTTAAACTTCCCATTTTTAATTGGAACTCTAACCAAATTTCTAATGATATAAGTTGAATCAAAATTAGGTTAAACCCATAAAGGAATTGTTCCACACTGCACAAGCCTTGGATAATAGTACAACTATGCCCTTGTCTGAAATTTGTAGAAAGATGGGTTTAATATGGATTAGAGATGGGCCTCAACAAAAGAAAGAAAACAACAAAAAAATTGTATATTGTTATCTTAGTATAGTACAAATAGATCACCCAAATGTATAAGAAATCGATAGAGCTTCACCTTGTAATTTGTCGATATGTCAACTAAGAAAATGAGGTGTACCAACGCGACATATATGCATATCATTTTTGCAAATAACTATTCCTACGTAATCTTAACAATTGTATGTGCACAAACATGGTCCCCCCCCCCGCCCCCCCTAAATGAAACATTGGGATTAAACATAAGAAAATATTGGGTTTTGACAATGAGGTTTGCTTAGGTACCCAAGTACAAAACCTCTCATATGCAGAGAAAAGGCGAAAAATTCATAGGAAAACTACCCTACCCAAAAGAGTGACAAAAACGATGTTGAATTATACAGTTTGTTTGTTCACACCTCCTATTTGTAATGTTTGTTGACATGTTCAGTCTTTTGATGTAGGTGAACTTGTTCTTTATCTTTAAAGAGTTTAAGTTTATAGAAAAATTTCATTGTCAATTTTTCCTTTAGAATTTTTTAATTTTTATTTTTGTAAAATATATATGTTGAGAAATTTCTTGGTCACTTTTCTTTATTTTGAGGATGATATTCATAGTAAATTAGATTTTGTATAAGCTTGATACTTTGTGAAAGTCATTGCAACAATATACTCAATAAGAGCTCAAAATGTCTCTTGTGGGAATTGAACTTTAGTAGGGAGGGTAATGCTTCTGACAACTTCTTGTGTTAGACTCGATTTACATTTTGTTGGAATATTGATCCTTGGAATCCCCTAGTCACTTCCCCTCATTTTAAGGATTTACCAAATATAAACTAGATTAGTTAGGGATCAAGGTCATATCAACATTCACACTACCATTGTAGTTTTCAGAAAAAGAAAAAAAAATCACTATGAACTCTACCCTTTGTTTTATGTAATTCAACTCTCTTTCACCAATTTCTTATATTCATTTTTGTTAATTTTATTGTTCTCTCTATTATTTAAACATGACAACCACAATCACATACATAACTTGCTTACTAAAATCTTTTCTTTATAAATCACATGAAAGTGGTTGTTTTATCACTCATTATTTATCTTCCTTTAATTTTGGTGGCCAAGATAAAAACACATCATTTTTTATTTTTATAAGCACAACTATTTGGGCACGCAATAATCCATACACATGTTCATACTATTATAGAGAACAAGAATCAAAGTTTTGTCCATTTGTCTCATGTTCCAAAAAAACAAATCCAAACTCATTACTTGAGCAATAACTAGTACAAGTTCAACAATAAGCAAGTAACTATCATGAACCTTATATGTTAGCCCTTGACCTCCAATAAAAAAATTCAAGATAAGAATCATTAACTATTGATCATCATTTCCCTGGTAAGGTTCATAGGCTTTTCAACTTTTGAAAAGACAAAGGTGAGAACTTATGATTTCATGGAAAAGAGGAAGGGGAAACTATTATGTAGCTCCCTAACAACATGACCAAACTAGAAGGAGGATTTCCCTCATGGCATGAGGGTTTTCTAGGTCAAATTGAATATGTAATAAAGGCACTTGATAGCTCCCCACTCATGGTGTCGGAGCATCCCCCTAAAGAAATCAAGCAACTATCTTACGTGGCTTATGCCCATTGTAATCCTTTTAATTTAAATGATAACACATCTAAAAATTCACGTGATTTGGCAAGTTCCCATACCAAATGAAGCTTTTAGACGTTAGAATATGATGAAATGTATTATTTATTTTCTTCTAGGTAGAAAAGAACACCTCTAGATCAAAATTTAAGGTCCAAAATGGCACACAATTGAAACATATAATATATTCGTTAAGCTACATGTGTGGAAGCATAAAAAAAATGAAGGCAAAGAATGAATAGGATGTGCATAAAGCAAATTAAAGAGCAATAGTGTCTACATTACTATGCAAATGTTTTGCACGCCACTATGTGAACATGAGTGTAAGAAATAAAAGAAATTAACTATTTGTTATATGATGCATGGAAACACATTTTAGTTACAAGAACGCCCATTCAATAATGTGAGTGTCTATTAAGTTACTAAGGGTGTTTCCAAGTTTTATAATTGTCAATGGGGTAGTTGTTCATCTTCTTGGTGTGTTATACGTTGTCATTGATGCATGTGTTGGTGTGAAGTTTATCAAACTTAATTAATGGTATTGGGAATTGATTAGAATCCATGTTTGTAAGCACAAAAAGTTGATCAATATGCATATGGTATGTGTGATGCACAAGTTTGAGGGCTAGGTATGTGTGGCTTAATCAAACACAAAATGTTGTAATAACCACATATCATTTAAAACTCAGCTCATCTAGTATTATTTGTGGCAACTACTGTTAAAGTTTTAAGACATTGACCCGAATCTATGGAACTACCACCTTTGAATAAACATGTAAGAAGCATTATCTCTTAACCTCACAAGGGGCATTGTTTCATCACCCCATAAAATAAATTAAAGACCAAGTGTGACATATAGGAAGATATCAACTTGGAGAATTAGTGCTTTCTTGCATGCATGAGGTTATGCGTAAAATACTTAAACTACTCTCAAATCATGATCACTTATAATAAATAAATAATCTAAAATTTAAACAAAATACAAATCATGATCACTTATAATAAATAAATAATCTAAAATTTAAACAAAATACAAAGAAAAAGAAACATAACATCCTTCGTGCACATAAGATCTTTCAAAGAAATCAAACAATTTTATGTCAAAATGAACCATATCGAGAAATTTAAATAATAGTATGAACCATGTCCAACTCAATCTTTTAAATTTGGATCATATGCATTTTACAAATTTGTATAGAGTATTGTCATACCAATAAAGTTAAGTACATTATATAAAGTATTGTCAGACGTATCTTTGGTTGTGTCTTAAGTACTTTATATAAGTATTGTCATACATATCTTTGGTTGTATCTTGCATGAGCCTTGATTCAGAATCACAAAGTAAACGTGTGAAGACGAACTATCTCACAATACTAATACCAATAAAGTATTGTCAGACATATCTTTGGTTGTGTTCTTGCATGAGCGTTTATTCACAATTACAAAGTAAACTTGTGAAGGCGAACTATTTCACAATCTTACTGCGGTTGTTGACCAAGAGAATAAGAAATATAGTTTTTTTTTTACACACATACAACTTTATATTAATAGGGTCATAAATATATATAGCATAAGAAGCTCCACAAAATACATCATATCTTTTTCTAATAGTTCTAAGGGATATCAACCTTTTAAACCAACTCAAGTCCATACAATGGCTTATATGCTTTTTGAAGTTATCATTGACATATGTCATAAACAACAATATACTTCATCTCAAATGAACAAAACAAGATCTAGAATAAATAGTCTACATAAAACTCATGAAACCAGAGTCAATCATAGTACGCCCACGATGTTGCTCCCATAAAATTTTCCCTCCCACGCTACCAATCGCCTATCGATACATGCTAATCGAAATGTATATACTCATATCAAGATGAGTAAGATATATATATATATTCTACTATGAGTGGTTGATTGGGAGGAAACTTTTATTTTTTCTCCTCTTTGTGATATGTTTGTTTTTCATGAGTTAATTATTGATTGGGGTTTTTAGTGAGTTAATTTTTTCTGGAGTTGGAAAGAAACCACCAATCACATCCTCTGGAAAGAAAGAGTTTGGAAACATGGAAATGAAAACCAATATTTAGATATTTTAAGGACTCATATAAACTTCAACGAGCTTCCCTTTAGTATCACCATTTCGACGATATTGAAAGTTAGAGTTATCCTTTTTTATTGGAACTCTAATTGAATTTTTGATGATCGAGTTTGAATCAAAAGTGAGTAAAACCCCTAAGCACATTATTCCACATTGCACAAGCCATGGATCATAATACAACTCTGCTCCAATGTTAAATTTATAGAAATATATGTTTAATATGGTTCATAAATGAGCCTCAACATAATAAAAGAAAACAACATTAAAATTGTATAGTTTTATCGTAGTATAGTACAAAGACATCACCCAAATGTATAACAAATCGAGAGAGGTCCAACTTGTTATTTTTCGGTATGTCAACTGAGTAAACAAGGTATGTCAACCTCGAAGATAAGTGTACCGGTTTAGCAAATAACTATTAGCCTATGTAAGATTAATGATTGTATGTAAAATAACACCCCCCTTAAATGAAACTTTGGGGTATATAAAAAAAATTGGGTTCTGACAATGAGGTCTACTTTGGTATCCAAGTACAAAAGCTTTCATAGGCAAAGAAAAGGAGAAAAACACATAGGAAAAATACCCTACCCAAAAGAGTGACAAACTCAATGTTGAAAGGACCCTAGAGTTGGGATGTCAAAAGATCCCATAAAGATGCATTCAATGGCAAGACATGAAGGCTATGCAAGTTGAAGTCTCCAATCAAGAAGTATGAACAACTTTGAAGAGTAGTGTCAAGTAACCTTAAAGGACATGGCTTAGTTATAAAGAGAAACAAGATATTCTTGACTAACTTTGAAGAGTAGTTCCAAGTAACCTTAATTATTAAGAAAAACGAGATCAGTTGCCAGGGATAATTTTAGGGGTGAAATTTAGCCCATGGGCTATTTTTAGGGGGTTTTCTCCAAAAACATATTCGCCATTTCGCATTTTTTGAAGCCCTGTTTTGCCCAATTTTGATGGGGTAAACTTTTTTCACCCTAAAAATCGCCAAATTATTATATAAACGATATAAAATACTTGGAAATTAAAATATTTTTTGAAAAATATCCCCAAACATTTTATAGTTGGCATTTTAAGAATTGGTAAGATTCGCCAACATTTATACACTTTTAAATAAGTATGGTTCCTTAAAATCATCCCTGTCATTTGCAGGGACATGACAATGGGAAACAATAACAAATTGTTATGAATATTTAATTATTTTATTTAAATAGTAAATTAGGATATTTGAATAGATGTGACCATTCGTAAATAGTCACTACGAAGACTATATAAGCTAAGCCCAACATTCATTGTAATCGTCCATTAATTATTATTACATTTACACATTATTAATTGAAGATGGAACATCTTCCTCCCTAGACCTGGATACAAGCTAGCTTAACCCGGATAAGGACTAGCATATTACATCGGATACGGATGTACTAAGAGTACAACCAAAGCGGTTTCGCTCCTCTAGTGAGCTCGGATTCGGCTCCTCCCACCTTTGATCTCGGTTTGGGCTCATCTCAACCACACATCACATTCTTTCGCTGCTCCATTTCACTACCTATCACTCCTCACATCGTTTCTCCCTTCTGGCCTGCTCCTGCTCATTTTTCATCGCTTCTCACCTCCCTCCATCACTCCTCATCCATCTGACTCCACTCGTAGCCTGCTACTCCTCTCCATCCTTCACGCCACTCATCTCCCATATTACACATCCCCACGCCATTCCACCATCCACACTCCCCCTTTACCAGCGCCCAACTCCTTCCCCGTCGACACCACCCATCTCCTTCCCTCACATCGCCACCCCATATCCTTCTCTCACATCGTGCACATTCCATTTCCCCCGGTCCACCTAGCATTGCATCCTCCGCAGCCATCAAACTCTACTCCTCCCCACTAACCCTACTCCCTTAGCCCTTCCACTTGCGCAACCTTTCTCCCATCTGTTGCGCACGCCCTTTGCTCCCGACACCTCTGCGTTGTTTTCCTTTCCCTCTCCTGCACGCTGCCACCCCCGCTCTTGCCTACGCCTGCTCCACCGTCGCACTACCTCCTGCATCCTCCTCACCACACAATCCTTCCACTGCTCCATGTTGTTTCCGTCCAACCTAACCACGTCATCGCCAGCGTTTTGTCTCCTCCGTGCGAACTCTAAAACACCAACTTCCTCCACTCTAAACCTAAAAACCTGCAAAAAAAATCAAATATTATATAAAATAATAATATATTATTCTTATATTGTCACAATTTTTTTTAAAACTTAAAAAAAACTATATATAAAATATTATATAGTTTATAAATATAAAAAAATAATAATAATATTAATTAATTAATTAATATTTTATTATTATTCAAAAGAAAGAAAAATTATTATTATTAAATATAATAATAACCTTCTTACCTCTAAGTTCAAAGTCCCTTGTACAAAACATCCATGGCATCTTATAGTGACGAATTCATAAATCTCCTTAAGAAAATCCTCAAGGATAGATGAAATAAAGAAATCTATTACGAAACGTTTAAAGAAAATGAAGATGGATGTGAAAATAAAACCACCCAAGCTAATGCAAAAGATGAAGATACAATAGACTATTATGTCATTTCAAATAAAAGTAATGGCATCAATCAAGATATTGTACAAGACAAAGATATAACATACCCTATTAATGAAGAAAATGAGAACAAAATATTTGACAAAGAGAAAGATGATCCTCACCAATATTATGATAAGAGACAAGTCGATGTTACCAACAATAACGATGATCAATGCATTGACAATAATATCACAATAACAAACACACGAAGGACATATGTCATCGCAAGGACTGCTATAAAGAACATCAATGAAAACAACTATAATATCTATCGAACACAAGATAAGGTTGGTGTTCTTGTGAGCATTATAAGCACAAGGAACCCGTTCAAGGGAACTAACACAGAATATGCTAAGAATGACAACACAAAAATAGTCAAAATAAACAATCACACAAGTGGCAAAAGCATAAACAAAACTTCACTAAGTTCTTACTTAATGCAAATTTCAAGACAAAAGAATCAAAATAAATCAATGGTCGTAATCAAAATCACATGTCTCAAATCATTAGTTCGACATAGAGCAAGGATAAAAGGCAACATAATCAAAACTCAGCTTTGAGGACAAAGCTTTCCTTAACGGGAAGGCAATGTTATGAATATTTAATTATTTTATTAAAATATAAAATTAGGATATTTGAATAGATGTGACCATTCGTAAATAGTCACTACAACGCCTATATAAGATAGGTAGAATATTCATTGTAATCATCCATTATTTATTATTACATTTACACATTATTAATTGAAGATGGAACATCTTCCTCCCTAGACCTGGATACAGGCTAGCTTAACTTGGATACGGGCTTGCATATTACATTGGATACGATTGTCCTAAGAGTCCAACCGAATACAGTTGCTCCACAACTACCACATAAATGCTCTAGAAAAATAAGAGCTGGTTAGGAATTACAGCAAAGACTTCAAACAAAACCAACCACCATCAGTCAAAAGAGTAATGAGGCCTGTAGTCTTTGAAAGGTCCGAACAAGATGTATGGCCAACCAAAAATATAAATAAGGAATAATAACCACAACGTAATGAATTTCAAACTATCAACATAATGGAATCAAATGCAAACCACCTCGCAAAAGAAAATGGTCCTCTAAAATGATTTATGACACAAAATGCAGGATTAGGTCCTCATGTACAATAGAGAAAAACTACACAAAATGGATCCCTATGGACGCCAATCCATCTCACGAGAGTGCATGGGACATAATCCATTGCAATCACTGAGTCAAAATAGGAATCAATGTTACTTACATGGTTCACTCTAAAAAAGGTTGATCTCGAACAAAATGGTCAATCATAAACAATCACCCAAAAAAGCATTGCACACCATCCCCCCACGATGTTGAACTTGGTAGATATAGGTGATGCAATGCATGTCAAATACGATGACAAAAGTATGAAGGTACAAACCAAAGGTGACGACAATGCCCAACAACCTAAGCAAGAAATGTTTTGAAGTGGCTAGGTCCAATCCACTTCAAGTGACTGAAAACAAGAAAACAAATTATGGAGACATACTCCTAGTGAAACTCGAAGACTATCCAAGAGATTTCTGCATGGATCCACAGGATCTTAGTGGTGCACAAAACCAGGCTACCATGCGATCAATCTATAACACAATCATTCAAGCACACACAGATGTGGACAGAAACAAAGGCTCTTCATTAAGATGGTTTCCACCACAAAGAGGCATGGCCTGCCTAGAAGACATTTGTTCCACAACAACAGTCCATTTATGATCTAAGATGTGAGATAGGTTACCGCTGCACTAACAGAGAATCACCGAGGCCTAAAACTGAGCGTGTGTTAGACCTACGACAAGTAAAAAAATGATCCCAAATGAACTCTATGGCTGCCAAATTATCCCAATTGAGATATGTGGCTACCAATGTCCACTGGCATTCCATCAAAATGGCCACACAAGTGCTCAGGGTATGCAGAAGAACCTGCAATGTGTTTATTTTAATCACAACTAAAAATGAAGCACATGATCTGCTTGTTGGAAGGAGAAACTATCATGAAAAGCACCCACATATCTATAATAAGGGGGCATGGGGAGGCAAGCACAATAAATTGAAAGACTCTGTGAGTAGGTCGTAATTTTGAGGAGAGAATGTGCTCAAGATCTGTCACGTTTGTAGCAAAGGGATCGTGAGATCCTCTGTGGGAAGAGCACCAAGGAGAGGACAACGCTTTCGGGAGTTCTCCGTGATCAATAACCAGCCTGTTGTGCAGGTTTTAATGCAATGGCATCTTTGCACATGGTTAGATCTTAAGCAGTTTGAAATCCAACCACTTGTTGTACATCAATCATTGCATTACTTTTTTCTGAAGTTCTCACCCATGGATCTAAAATACTAGATGTCATGATCTGGTCGTATAAATATCAGCCCAAACGTCCAAGAAAATCAAAAAAGGTTGCATAATTAAAAGGTCATGATAATGTGGGCACTGTGCAGTCCAAACAATAAACCAAGATTATGGCTATGGAGAGGTGGCATACTCTCTCAACAATAAGGTATAAAGGTATGTTGGTCCTTGTTGAGACCGTATGTCATAAAATTGTTCATCCTTCTTTCCATTCAATATTGGTTTTGGCTTTAGTCTAGGTTATAGATTCATCTTTTAGGTGTGGGATCCAGAGTTGAAAAATGAAAAAAAAAAGATGTCGGTCACCCAAGTATATACTATTCAAAGAAACAATGCTATGGTTGATGTGGTAATAATAGCCTACACTTCTTTATAGTTCAATTTTATGGTTATATTTGTTGGATTCTTATCAAATTTAAGATAGAAGAAAAATCCAATTATTACAAAAATAGCTTCAGCAAACACATGTAGATGTTGAGAGCATGTGTTTAAAGATTCCAAGAGTAAGTTGAAATTCTAAAAGAGCCTACTGACCAAACGGAGTGCATCGAACCTTTCCTAAACTTTATAACTAATCTTTGAAAAGTGAGTATAATAGGTCAAGTTGTAGTTAGTGAAGACCCAAGGGCTTGGCTTACATAGAACTTAAAATTCATGAGGAGAGTTATAGATGAAGTGGAGAAGGAGAGATTCAAATGGCATAAGGATTTAAGGCTTTTAGACCAGTGTTAAGGAGTGCAAAGCATTGTATGAATGATCATCTTAACATAATGTATAATAAGAGTGTAAATTCATGTGGTAAGCATTTTTTTCATAATAGAATGTTAAATAATATAGAGTTTCTTCTCATGTTCTTCATGAGGGTTCTCCATTTAAAATGTTGTTGTACTATGGATAGCTGTGTGTTTTTTTAATTATTTTACTTTCATTGCATTCAATTAAAGTTTATGTCTTGGTGTAATGCACATGTTATTGGGCTTTTATAAAGGTATCAATGACATTCAACATTCTTGGTTGTATGCATTTGATGATAAATGTGCACATATAGTTAGAAATTGATGTGTAGACCTTGGAGCTTAGCACATATGGTTCAATCAAGCATAGAATGTTGTAGTGGGAGTGAAGGCTTTAGAATTTGATGAGTTAGGTGTTGTTATGTGCTAGTAATTGTTGAGGTTTTAGATTAGTGATAAAACCCCATAAGGGTGCTTCCCCCCAAAGTGGTTGCTAAAAGCATTGTTCCTTGACTTTGCAAAGGGCATTGTTCCTTCATACCTGTAAGAAGAAGTAGGGGACAAAGATAACCTAATTGAAGAATATCAATGAGAAGATGAGCACTTTCTAACACGTAAAATTGTATTTTCAATTCTCATGATCACACTAAGATCACCATCCCTTATAATATTGAGATTGTCTAAATTAAATTAAATAAACATAAGACATCTAACAACTTTACACTTATAATACAAAACAAACCTTCCAAAATCATCAAACAATTATATCAAATGCCCCACGTCCAACTCAAGCTTTTAAAATTGAAAAATAATATATATATAATAAAATAATCACATAATAAAAAGCTTTTAACTATCTAAACATTTTAAATACCAAACGAAAAATTAAACTACCTAAGCATGAATAAATATGTCATCTCTTTTATAACTACCACAACCTTAATCCATACCATAAATCCTTTTGACTTGGCATTATTAATTGAATATCAAAACAATACGAAGGTTTCTTGGAGCGAAGGATTTTTAACGTAATCCTTGTATGGTGTTTACTTTGAAGGATTTTGGACGAAGTTTATGGCAGGAGGCGTATGTTAGCCGACATGAGCAGTCAGAACGATGGCATGAGGATCTACGTCTTTATTGAAGATTGAATACTTGGCGATTTTACTAACAGGTGTAATGTTCTGAGCGTTCTCCTTTATTTGTTGTCAGTTTTCGAGATTTGTAAGACTTTCTAGGAGTTTTTTAGCGTTCTCCTTTGTTGTCGGAGTTATTTAGCAGGGTTTTTTGGGGGGTTTAAACTGTTGGATATGTTTTGATTTTGGCAATCCTAGCGGTCTTGTCTTGATTTGGTTTTGGAGGTTGGCCAAAGTTGGCCATGTGCATTGGATTCGGGACAGATTTGATTTGTTTTTTATTGTCCTTTGTACCTTACTCTGAGTGTGGCACCACGTTTGTAACCATGTCACTTCGGGACATGAAAGCGTTGGCGCGCACACCTCCCAAAATTCAGCAGAACATCAAGCCATCAGCTGGGAATTTGGCATTTTCATCAGTGGATTTGCCTCTGTGCAGAGAGGATTTCTCCCTCTTATGAGGATTTTGACGAACAGTATGTCTTGAATTCTCAGGTGGGATTAGAGTTTAATGTGATGAATTTGTCTGATTTGGAGAAGGACCAGACTGTTGTTCATTTGGGGTTAGCGAATTCTAAGCGGTGTGTTGATTTAGGTTTTATGGGCAAGGATTGTGGTTTGCATTTTTTTGGGATAGTGAATGGTGTTGGTTTAGTTTTGGACTCTCAGGTGGACAGTGTTACTATCCCTACAGAACAGGAGGTTTCGCTTGCTCTTGGTGATGTATCCAGTGTTCATCATTCGAAGGTTGTGAACTCGTTGGTGGGGTCTGTGGTTTCTCCAGTGGTTTCTTTGGATAAAAACATGAATGTACCCGGAACTAGTGGGCGAAAATCTACACATGTTATTAAAAAAGCTTTGAACCCAGTTCTGTTGGTGGTGGGTGATGATATCAAAATGAATGAAATCATTTTGACTAACGCTCATACCCTTATTGGGCGTTTCGGAGGGCAAAAGTTCAGTCAGGCGAGTTTAAAGAAATGGGTAATGGATACTTCGATGGATAATATTCCAATTTGTCCAGAGGTGTTTGTTCTACCATGGGGGTGGATTGCCTTCAAATTTCATGAAGCTATGGAATTGGACTTAATAATTTCTGGTTTTTGGAGATGGGAGGGAAATGGTCTCCTTTTGAAGCGATGGACACCATTGTTTGATCCGCGCTCTAAAAGATATGATACTCTTCCAATTTGGGTTAAAATGTTGAATCTCCCTTTTGAGTTTTGGTCCCTAGACTTCTTTAAACTGGTTGAAAATTCCTTGGGTACCTTTCTTGAAGCTGACCTTTCCTTTCTCCATACTGGTGTCTGTTGCCTAGGTAAAATTTTAGTTCTTATTGATGTCAGTAAAGGGTTGGTGGCTGACTTGAAGATATTGAAGGGTAATTTAAGTTTTAACCAACCCCTGGACTATGTTGGGGTTCCCTTCAAATGTCTTAGGTGTCATAGACATGAGCACTTAGCCTCTGATTGTAGTTTTCCTTTTCATCATAAATCGGGTGGGTAGGTAAAATCTGTATGGCGGGTGAAGAAACCTGTGGGATCGGATGACATTATTCCTGAGGAGGGTTTGGATAAATTAGGGTTTGAAATTTTGGAGGATGGCTCTGGAATGCATAGAAATCCTGGTTTAGAGCCTGTTGTACAGGTTTCTAATTTGGTGCATCATTCGGTTTCTGATGAACCTATTCTTCAGTATCATCCTGTGGAGGATCTTTTTTGTAAGGGTTTTTCGGGTCATGACAAGGAAGAACAGTTTTTCAACGTTGGATGTCCTTAAACCTATTGTTTTGGATAAGCCTTTTATTAATGAGAACTTTAATTTTCCTGGGTTTAAAGATTTTAAAACTTTTGAGCCGTTGATGGAGGTTCACTCAGTTTCCAAGAGTTCGGATTTTTCGTTATGTGGTTTAGGGTTTGTATCACCTGTGAAAGATTATTTGTTTAAAGATAAAGGTTATTATCTCAGATATTGTTCAAAAAATGTTGTGACTAAGGTTTTGAATAAAGCATGGTCTGGGGTTTTGATGGGAACAAACCATAGGGTTTCTGCTTGTCTACATAAGAAAGATCCTAATATTTTGGAACAACAATCCGAGGCACTTAGAGCAATGGCTGCCCATACTAGGTTTTCACCATGATTGTGACAACTCTAAATTGTCAGGGTTTAGCTAGTTTACCTAAAAAACTAGCTATTCGTAGGATGGTAGAAGATCAGTTTGTTGATGTTTTATTTTTACAAGAAATTATGGGTGAGGGTTTCAGTTTGGCTAGTGAGTTGGAATTAATGCTTTCTAGTTGGGTTTTTATTTCCTTGAATGCTAAAGGGAAGTCTAGAGGTTTGTTACTGGGCTAGAGGATTAGAGCTTTTCAATTGATAAATGCATGGGCAGTGGATTCTAGTTTATTTGCATCCTTGTATTCTATTGAAATGAAGGAGGTTATTTGTTTTATGAATATTTATGGGCCCTATTTTGATAGGGTTAAATTTTGGAAATATCTCCTTTCTTTGGAATGTCTTAAAACAACTAGATTGATATTTGGGGGTGACCTAAATTTCTCTTTGGGTCGTTCGGAAATATGGGGTGATAAGGCACAGGTGGATAGTTTAACATATTTTTTCTCTTAGACTTTGGATACTTTTGGTCTTGTGGATATTGTTCCACATGTTTTAGTTCCTACTTGGTCTAATAGAAGAGTTGGAAATGATAATATTTGTAAATGTTTGGACAGATTCCTGGCATCTGCAGATTTTCTGGATTTAGATCTGCACCTTCGGCAATGGGTGGGATGTGGGGGGGACTCTGATCATCAGCCTGTTTTCCTTCAGTTATTGTCCAATAATCCTAAACCACGGTCTCCTTTCAAATTTAATGCCCACTGGTTATCAAATGAGGTTTGTGTTGACTTACTTAAGGCCTCCCGGATTGTGTATGTGGATAATCCCTTGGTTTCGGTTGTATCTCATTTTGTGGCTAATCTTAAAATTATCTAGGAGGTTTCTTTTTCATGGTCTGTCAAGCAAAAGGTTCAGGAGACCAAAGAATTAGTGGAAGTTGAAGGATTGATTGCAGATTCTTTTAACAAACCTGGTTTTGGTTTCTGCACTGAGGTTGATAGGATTTCTCTTGTTGATTTGGAATCTCGTAGAAGAAACATCCTATTAGTTCGTGAGCAGGAAGCTAGACAGAAAAGTAGTGCTACCTGGATTTTATGTGGGGATGACAATACCTCTTTCTTTCATAAGTTTGCCAATCATAGAAAGAATATTAACTCTATCTGGAAAATTGAGGGGGATGATGGACTTTTAGTGGAAGGTTTTGATTCAATTGCAATGGCTGGGGTACAACATTTTGAGCAGTTGTTTCAGGAAGATAAGTTACTACATCTTCTGAAAATTATGAATATCGCTGAGTCTTTTCCTACCTCTATTTCTGTTTTGGAGAACAAAGAACTTGTGCTTCTTATTTCTTTGTTGGAAATTCAAAATGTTTTAGCTATAAGAAAAAACGATAAGAGCCTGGGTCCGGATGGGATCCCGGTGGAGGTTTATTGTGTGCTTTTTGATGTCTTGGGATAGGATCTGTTAAGAGTTGTTGATGATTCCCGGAAGTATGGTAAAGTACCTACTACTTTCAATTCAACTTTTATTGCATTAATTCCTAAGATTGATTTGCGTAAATCTTTTGAAGACTTTGGACCAATTTTTTTATGTAATTTCTGTTACAAAATCATTGGAAATATTATATCGATTCGTATTAGAAAGGTACTTGGCAGGTACATTTCTGGAGAACAATTTGGTTTTTTACCTGGCAGACAGATTCATGATGTTGTTGGGGTAATTCAAGAAGGATTACATACCATTTATGTTAAAAATTTGAAGTTTGTGATTTTAAAAATTGACATGTCTAAAGATTTTGACAGAGTTAGTTGGACTTATCTAAAGATAATCCTTTCTAGAATGGGTTTCTCTGTTCCTTTTATATCATGGATTATGAGCAGTCTTTCATCTGTCTCTTTTGTTGTATTGATTAATGGAGTGGCTTCATCTTTTTTCAAATCAGGTAGAGGATTGAAGCAAGGCTATCCTCTAGCTCCACTCCTTTTTCTTATAGTTGTTTAAGGACTGGGTAGGGCTTTATTATCTGCAAAAGCATCTGGAGATTTTCATGGAATATCTTTTGGGAATGATATCACACTAACTCATGTTTTATTTGTTGATGACATTGTCATGGTGTCTGATGGTTCTAAGCAATCTCTATCATTTCTTTATGAGATTATGCAAACTTCTTGTAAAGCTTCTAGGTGCTGATAAATGTAGATAAATCAGCATTACTATACTCCAGGTTGGATGCTGCTGAATTGATTATTGTTCAGAATATCTTTTCTTTTACCGTTACTAAACTTGAGTTTGGTTTGAAATACCTTGGGTTTTGTCTCAAACCTTGCAGATACTACAGCGAAGATTGGGATTGGCTGGTGGTTAAGGTGGAAAAGAGAATCAAGAACTAGAGTTTTTGTTGGTTGTCTAAGGGAGGTAAGCTCATATTGGTTAAATCTGTATTAGAAGCTATCCCTGTGTACTGAATGCATTTCTGGATACCTATGGGTATTATTGAAAAAATCAGAAGATTATGTTTTAAATTCGTATGGTCAGGGAATTCGGACTCTTCTGGATTGGCCTGGACATCTTGGAAGACTTTAGCATGTCCAAAGTTTTTGGGAGGCTGGGGACTGAAGATACCAGCTCTGTTTGCTAAAGCTCTTGCTGCCAAGAATGTTTGGAATTTGCTTCATGGAACGGGTCTTTGGGTGCAAATTGCTATTCAAAAGTATATTTCTCCTTTATCCCTATTTGCTTGGATCCGTGTGACGATTAAAAATAAAAGATGCATGTCCATCTGCTGGAAAGCAGTGCTTTGGTCTTTTGACCTTATTGGTAACTTTCTCATTTGGAAGGTTGGGAATGGAGTCAATGTTAGAATTGGAGTGGATCCTTGGGTTGGCTGTAAGTAGAGACACATTCTACCAATTAGTCTAGTGGATAAACTTCATTCTGCTGGATTATTTTTTCTTAGTGATATTGGTTGTATTGATATATCTTTGTTGAATAATCAAGGTTGGTTTTCAACTGCTCTGATCGGTCTTACCGATCAACAAGATATCACTTGTTGGAATGAATATTTGGGTATTTTAAAAACCAGTCATGTCAGATTTCCATGTGATCAGGATCTCTTGATTTGGAATCAGTTTAAATTAGGGAAATACACTCCTAGATCTGGTTATCTTCAATTAATTTTGGATAGACAAGTGGATGAACTTTCCTGGTGGTGGAAGGTTCTTTGGAAGTTCAAATGTCCATTGAAAGCAAAAAAAAAATTGCTGGTTTTTATTAAAGGATAAAGCTTTAACTTGGGATGTTATTTGTTGTAAAGGTAAGGAAGGGCCTGGCAGATGCTATTTATGCAAATCTGAATCTTGGAGTGGAATGCTCTTACACCAGACAAGTGTGGTTTGAACTTGAAGCCAAGCTAGGGTTATACAATTTATGGAATGGTACTTCAGTCAGTCTTTGTCTGAAGAATCAGTGTATGAAGGGTGAAGTGAAACATATCAGATCTCTGCCTATTATTGTTTTGTGGCACATTTGGAAAGCACGCAATCAAAGTTGTTTTGAAGATTGTGTTCTATCTCCTTCCCAGGTTTCATCTTTCTATTTGGGTTGCTTGAGTTCTTTCCCACAAGATAAGATTATTAGAATTAGACAGGTTGTGGCTGAAGTTATTGATAAGACATATCCATGGGGATATTTTGATGGTTCGGCATCTAGGGATCCAAAAATATGTGGTGCTGGGGGATTTCTCTTTATACTTGATGATCACTATTATACTTTCAAAGCTGGTTTGGGTTTTGGAACTAATAATTATGCTGAACTTATTGGGTCAAAGCTTCTTCTTACTTTGTCTTTGCAACATCACTATAAGCACTTGCAGATTTTTGGAGACTCGCAGCTTGTAATCAATTGGGCTTCTGGTAAGTATCGAATTTGAAACATTCTGCTCGAGCATATTTTGCTTGAAGTTCACAAATTGGCAGATTTGTTCGAAACTGTGCATTTTATGCATATTTATCGAGAAAGAAATTCATGTGCAGATTTACTGGCTAAAGATGGATCTAACGTTTTAAATGGATCTTGGCAGATATCAGAGCATCAGGCAGCTGAATGCTCCAACATTGTCGTGCTTTTTTAATACAGGTGGTGCAAAAGATGGAGTTTGGGCTGAAGATTTGGACGCTTTTGATTCTGGATTAACTTTTGAAGTTAAATGGTCAGTTTTTCAGATAACAGTTTGTGGATAATGTGAAGTTTAATGTTTTTGGACAATGTCCTGTTTTTCAGATAACAGTTTGTGGATAATGTGAAGTTTAAAGTTTTTTGCAAAATCTTTGATGTATTGAACATTTTTGTATTGAGTGTTGTTAATCCTCTTTTTTAAAGATGTTTTGTAAAGATTTCAATACAGTTTGGGCTGTTGGACTGAATTTTGACAATAGACAATACTAGCTATTGGTCTATATGTGGATTGTATATGATATATCAATATATATATGTGTGTGTGTGTGTGTGTGTGGTTTTTTTCTGTGGAAAAAAAAAATCCCTTTGACTTTTTTCTCGAGCGTTCTTCTTTGAGAAGAATTTTGATTAAAAATTTAAATCATATTGTAAACTACTAAAGGGAATTATAATTTCTTTTATACTTACAAGTTTGGTATTTCAAACAGATTTGTCATGTGAGATCATTGTTGAGGGTTAAGATTGGTATTTCAAACATATTTGTCACATGAGATCGTTGTTAGTCCTTGTTGTAGAAAGATAGTATTGTTTTTTATTTTTTCTATTATTTTATGTAAATATTTTTTTTTTTCAAATATGCAAAGTGTATTATTAGTTTTAGTTATTTTTTATATTTTATTTATTTATTTTAATTTCTATTACAAATTTTTCAAAAGTTGATTGGTGCTATACCATAAAAATAAAGATTAAATAGATAGAGGAAAAATAAATAAAATCCATGCAAACTTCCATAAGTTAACATGAAAGTTTCATTTTTCGTTTTTTACTTAATTTTTTTCCATATTTTTATTGGAAAGAAATCTCAAATTTTGTTCCATGTTCAGGTTCCATGTTTTTTATATTTTACTTATTTATTTTAATTTTTATCAGAATTTTTTCAAAAGCTCATTGGTGCTATACCATAAAAATAAAATAAAATAAATAGAATGAAACTAAATAAAATGCATGCAAACTTCCATAAGTTAAGAGGAAAGTTTCATTTTTTGCTTTATACTTAATTTTCTTCCATATTCATATTTGAAACAAATCTCAAACTTCCTATTTAGAAAAATTCTCATCCTTCCTAAGTTAAGGAGGGAAGTTTTAGTTTTTTGTTTTTTACCAAATTTTGTTCCATATTCTTATTGGAAACAAATCTCAAACTTATTATTGGAAACAAATCTCACCCTTCATATTGGAAACAAATCTCAAACTTACTAATGAAAACAAATCTCACCCTTCATATTGGAAAGAAATCCCTTACTTTTTTTTTGAAACAAATCTCATCAATTATTTGTGGCATGATTATAAAAATATGTTTGTTTATTACTACTATTGTTTGAATAATTCCTTCAATATCTCCACCCACCACATTACACCTGCGCCCCTCCACCCCCTCTTATCAGGGATGCGCTCCTTCTTATCAGGGATGCACAAAGTGCGTCAAGGATCTGCAAAAGGAAATTTTATAGTGTACAAAAAACTATTATTAGAGGTTCAAATCTCAATGACTAGAGGTTCATCTTGGTATTTTTTATTTTCAGAGATATGCCAAGAATAGTTGAGTTGCTTTTATTGTATCAATGTTCAACTTCAAGATACTTCAATATTTGTTGTGTTGTCTTTTTACATTACACAAAGAGTTTGCATTGTTTTGTAGGCCAAGGGCAGTCGATGAAAGGATGAGCATTACTCAAACGGGACCAGAAGGATGTACACCAAAGATTGTGAATTAATGGGGTTTGAAGTGGATATTGACAAAAAATAAGACTGCATATATTCCCACTATTTCTGTAGTGCTAAGGGATCTTAGTGCCCATCCACCTTATTAATCACAGTGCATCCACAGTGTATCCAAGACCAAAAGAAGATGCCCCTCATCATTGATTCACTTCATCAGCTCGATCAGACTTCATTGTATATTCATTGGGCATTAACTTTGATCTACCTATCTGATATTCATTTAATTTAGTTAACTACTTAATCCCTTCTCTTCCAGCTTTGCTGGAATCATGGGCAATTGTGAATCTTTGATGGGGAAGAACTAAAATAGAGAAAAATATATCCTATTATTAAAACATGTACGAAGATTCACACCCAGTTATTCAAACCCTATCAATTCAATTCACTGAAAAGTATTGTAGACCTCTAACGAAATAACGGTTGTATCATGGGGTCACTCGCATTGGGCATCTCTTCTTGAATCTTGCTAGAAAAATATGGTTGAAATCACTTTTTGTAGTATTTTAAATTATTGTTTTATTTATTGCAATGAATTTAGAGTGATCATTATAATATGAAATTGCATTCTGAAATGGCTAAAATTGAAGTTTTAATTTTAGACTAGTTTTTACAGACAATGTTTGAATAGTTTTCTATCAGAATGGAAGATAGGCATAATGGTGAAAATAACATATATGAAATGACCTATCTTTTCTATGTCAACTGAGGATAATCCATTTTAATAGTGAATATATTTGGACATATTTTTTAAAGAGTTAGAAAATCTTAGACTTCAAGTCTAGTTGATTACAAACAACATATGACCTAGTAACATGTCTTGTGTTTGAAATCCTATGACTATCACATAAACATGTATGATTACTGTTTTATATGTCTTTTATTTTTATGTTTCCAAATTTCTTTCAAATATTTATTCTATTATTTTTTCAAAGACAAGAAATTTGCTTCTCACATCCCTTGTTGATTGTTGGTTCAGTGTGATATCATTAGTTATCATTTATTTTCATGTCAACGATTCCTCCAAAAGGCCAACTGGGGATTTCTTTCTCGTTGTCTTTACTTTGTGATTTACTTGTTCGCTTCATAATAAACTTATACATAGTGAGATTCTCATTTTCTTATCTCTTTGGTGTCTTTTCCTCGTCGCTTTGCATTTTTAATTGCACTACATGTTCATCAAGAAATTGTTACCTTTCGTTTTCCTATTTTCGTGCTATTTGGGTTAGATCCATTGAATATTAACATAAATCTATCCTTTTGTTGGTTTTTTTTTGTTCATATGAAACTTAGTTGGAAGATAATTATTTACAATTTTATTTAAAACTGTTTAGTATTTTTTTTTGTGAAACTTATTATTTTTTTATGGTATTTGTGTGCTAGTTTATTGTCTTCCAAACCTCCTTAATTTCCACTTATTATTTGTGAACTATAAATCATGGTATGTCAACATTTCGTAATGGCAATATCAGGTTGTGAAAAAAGTTATTTTGTCTATTATGTTTGTTGAAATCATTATGTAATCCACTACACTTTGATTGTTATGTGCACAACATATGGTCTCACCCAACTCTTCTACCACTCAAGGACATTACATACACCAATTTGATGTTTAGCTAGGTTGTGACATTAAGAATAGATTATTATTATTATTATTATTATTATTATTCTGTCGTGCATGTTATGCAAGTGTAGAACATCTTTTCCAAAGTGTGTAACTTCCCTAGTGCCATCAATTGATTATGTTTTACAAATATCCTCGTCTTCAATGAACTATAAGGGATGTGTGCTTTCTATAAAAACTAGTCATTTGAAGCTTCCCCTTCTTCTCTTATTAAAATCCCCTATTAGTATCAAGGGCCATAAGGGTCACATCCTTGTATTTTTGGCATGGCTCTCACCTTTAATCTTGTCTAATCATTCTAAAGGATGACCCATTGGTATTGGTTCCTTGATTCCTTTGCTAATTTCCACTCTTTCTTTCTTTCCTCTTGTTGGATGGGCGTGAGATCCTCATCAATGAAAATTTTGGAGCCCTTCAACCCCCTTATTTCTTGTAGGATATGAGGTCTATCCTATTTGTTATGCAAAAGTGTGACCTTTAACATTCTTTCTCTACCTTTTAGGCTTTGTTATTTTCTCACCTTGTCTAATACTTGTATTGGACATGCCCACCCCATGATATAACTTAAGAACCCTACCAATGTCCCTGTTGTATCGCCATTATCAATTTTTTCCTTCACTCATTTCATTATAATGTTCTTGAACCTACTTTTTCACTATGTTCTTCTAGGATGATAGACCTCAACCCCTTGAGTGTGAAAATCTTGCTTTCCCTTGCATACATCCATTGAGTACCTATTATCTTTGCCTAAGTTTTGGTATTTTGGACTTAATATTTGAATTTTTTTCTTCTTTGCCTCTAACCAACAATGCCTTCATCACCTTAATCACGAAGGTGTCCTATATAATTTGTTCCCTTGGATATGACCAACTCTCTTCTCAAGAATAATCTTTTTCCATCTAATTTATGTGTGTTTATAAGTGATGATTTTCTATCCCAATTATTTTGAAGCATCTTTCTAGGGTTTGGATAGATCATATATTGAATAGATGAAACCCATATAGGAGTAGACTCCACCTATCATGTATACTCTTGCATTGTGGCTTAGCAAAAGTGCACTCCCAAACTAGATGAATAACTATATATGACCTCTTACACCATGGGAAAATATCATTGATAAATATGAATTTGACTAATTTGAACTTGATGGGAAATCCTTGATCAATTTCCAACCACACTCTCTCAAGTAAAAGGGAACCCTACATTACTAAACAGTAGTTGGTGTAGTGATCCAACTACACTCATCATTTGGGTTAGTAACCCCATCATCATCATTTGGGCTAGTAACCCTATCATTTGTTCAAAACAATTGCTAAAGGCATATGCTCATCAACAATTTCATAAAGGTTTACATAACTAAATCAAAAATAATACTATTGTGATACCATTGCCATGGTGCCTTGTATGCAACCATTCATCTTAATTAGATTCTCCTCTCAATTAAGAATCCACAAATCTCTTACCATTCATCTATCCAACATCACATGACCCTTTTGAAAAGCAAGCATCCTCCAATTTGTCAACTATACATTATTATCATGCCATAATTTTTTATTTTTAAATGTAAAAAAATCCTTCTTTTCAATAATACATATACATGTCATTTTCGATAATACATGTACATGGAATTCTATATACTTAATTATACATAAAAATCAAAATCAAAATCAAATGGGTTTTGAATCGCGACTAAAGTGAGCAACATCTATCAAGGGATTCACTTTATTAACCCTTACCATTTCTTTGCATCACATGTAAGGAGGGGTCAACCCAAATTTTATCATGGAGAAAGAGAAACAACTATCGAGAGATTCACTTTATTAACCCTTACCATTTCTTTTCATAGCATGTAAAAAGGAGTCTAATATGGAGTATTAGTATCTAAAATGGGGAATTAGTAACTAGAGAAATCAAGAGAAGTAACACCCAATCCTATAAAATTTTTGCAAGGGATCGTCAACTAAAGAGTTGTTGGTACTCCAACAACCCCCTTAAAATTTTCACAAATACAAGATGCTCATTGAAAAATTTATAAATAAGATTGTGTTCTTTTCATTTGTTTGCATTACTCTATCACATGCCATGTCATTACTAGAGGACCTTGACAATTAAACATTGAGAGGATCATTCTACCTTGCACATATGCGATTTTGATTATTGAAATCTATGAGGGACATAAGTCATATTCGAGATTGCTACAAAGGGTACCTCATCTACCAAGATCATCGCCAAGAAGGTCGATAAGTGTATTCTTACGCAGAAAGATTTATCCAGATTGTCCACGGATTTAGAAGGGATAATAATTGAAGAAGATAAAGATTTATCATATCGTAATCGTAACCTCATTTTTGGTGTACTCACCCTATAGGATCTCTTGGACACTGGCTTTACCTGGCACAATTTCAATTGTAAAATCGATGTCACTCTTTGGAGGAAGCCCTCGAACTTCATCAAGAATAACATTCCCAAATTTATGTAACACATGAAAGTCCTCCTGTTATCTCCCAAAATAAATTTATTTTCATATGAAGAATTTTATTCACACAATGAAGGATATGAATGCCACTAATAGTTTGAAAGCCTCTGTTGTTGATAAAAATTTCACAAAGTTGTAGCTTCAGTGGCTTGGGTGAGTATCAGAACATCTCATTAGCCACTGACAGACTTACAAACATACAAGGCCTCCGCGATCAGATGAACATTTCGGCAATCGAAAGAAGTAAGGGCTACGGATCGGCAAGTTAAAGCTGAAAGTTTCTGTAGTGTCAGCCTCGAAACTGGAAAACACTGACCATCGGTGAAATAGTCCACTAAGGAGCCGAAACAGTGGAAGACAAACTTACTACGGGTTTCGCGACCAGATGAAAAATTCGGCGATCGAAAGAACTAAAGACTAACCATCGGCGAGATAGTTTGATAAGGATCCGCAACGATGGAAGACATACAGACTATGGATCGGTGAGTTTACAACGAAGCTCCTCCACAGTGTCGACGACACAGAAGAATAAATCTCCGATCATGACAAGAATCATTCAGATAGCGCGAAAATAGAAGATCATCAACGATCGAAAGACATACAGATTATGGATCGGTGAGTTTACAACGAAGCTCCTCCGCAGTGTCGGGATAAAGGAAAAAGCTCCTGATCGTCGATGGGCTATAGATTACGGAGCGTCGATGGGCTAAAGGAAAAATCTCCCGATCGCCGAGGAAGAAGCTGTCGCGAAACTATTTCTTTCCACCTTCAAAACAGTGGCAGTGCTTCGGTCTACGGTGCCGACGGGTTAGAGGTTACATCATCCGATCAGCGACCGCAATGACAAGGTAGAAAAATTTGGCGATTTAAGCAAGAAAGTCCACTTCATTTAAGTGCTGAGACACTAGCTGTTGGCGGCAATTTCAAGCGGAACCAGCGGTGGTGATTATCAGTGAACACTTCAGTTATTAAAATCTCACTCAATGAACTAGATCTTCACAATATATAAACAAATAGTTAGCAAGGGTTTGAAGCCCTAATCTAGAAAAACTATCACCTTCAATTATTTTTTGTGTAAACTGATCAGATTTTCAGGATCTGTGATTTTTGTAGAAGGCTATAAATCCCATGATTGATTTTATAATAAGGGTTCGACTTCAGGGATTTATAATCCTGTTCTACTATCACACATCTCATCTAGTTTATTCTATATATAAGCTCTTTTGTTGTGATTTGTTCAGCCGTCATCTTCATCTTTACTGTACTTATGCCTGAATGTACATTTAGGTGATTTTCAAGTTGATTAATAGCTAATAGCTGTCATCCTATCGGTGAGTTAATGTGATTTGATTTATAAGTACCATCCTTGTTAGGATTTATCCATTTGTATGCATCTGTTTCGCATGTAAGTCCTCCAGCTTGATGAGTTCTCCATCCCTACACCTTTTTGTCAAACTACTGAACAAGTTGTAACTAAAATCCTTGTAATTGAGTGAGCTTCATGCATGTCTTGAGAGTGTGAGGTTATATAGGTTATCTGGCTTGATCCATATCAGAAAACCCTAAAAAAAAACATTTTAAGTTACCAGGCATCCTCGAGCTACAACCTAGAGGAGTTTCCTGGAGAGATAACAAATTGGCGTCATTGCCGAGGAGAGGAGATTGAAGTTCAGATTCCTTGGGAGATGACATAGATCCATGCTTTGATGATAGACAAAGCTTGGACATTATTATGGTTGTAATCATCTATCTGGCGAATCCATTGATATAAGGTGGCTTCAAGAATACCAAGTGCCAGAGCAAATCAAGATAGGCCACCAGCAACACCTATTACAGACCCATAGAAGATCATCAGAAGAAAACCTAGCCCTGCTGCTAGGGCAGATTTACAAAGACTTCTATTTCCCTGATCCATTTGAATTTAATAAATCTCCACTGGGGAGGACCCAGTTGATAAAAGATGAAGAGGCTAAATTCAAAATCGAGGTATCAATTCAGCAGTTTACTTTATGAACTGTTGTTATTTTTTATCAGCTCCTTTATGCTTTTCCCTTCACATGTTAAAAGAATTATCTTATGTTTTAGATATTCTAAAGATTATCAGCCATCTTTTATAAATCCATCTGTAGAAGAATATTTGCAGCCTACTTGTATTGTAGAAGGTGAATTAGTCTATGTGCCACAGATCATCTATAAAAATGACCGCTGTACCCAAATTCCTCCTAAATCTAATCAGACATGTAACTTTGAAGAAACCAAAACTGATTCGAAACCTATGCAGAGCTCAACACTCGTTTCCATAATCGTTGAACTTGTCAGCAGATTGTTATCCCCACGATCAGCCCACAGCCTTTCAAATCAAAATCAGGATGAATATGTTTACGCCATTAAAAATGCCCTCTTGGATTCATCCTTATCCTCTTGACTGTTATGAATATCTCCCTTGGTTTTTTGGAGAGAATCAAGCTTCAGCAGAAAGGCACTTGGAATCTTTTGAATATTTTAATGAACGTTTTCAGATTGCTCATGAGGATGTAATCATGAGACTTTTCTCTAAATCGTTGATTAGAGATGTTGCTATTTGGTTCAAGAATTTAAGAGCTGACTCTACTAGCTTTTGGATAGAATTCACTGATGCATTTTTGAAGCATTGGGGTGAGAACAAATCTCCTAATTTGTATCTCACTAATTTCTATGCTTTGAAGAGAGAGGAAGATGAAACTTTGCCTATCTTCAATCAAAGATTCTAAAACACTTATCACGCTATGCCTTTGGAGATCCGGGCCATAGAGACAGCTGCCAGTATATATTATGTGATGGGACTGCATTCAAAACTTGCCCTTCTTCTGCTAGAAAGGAAATCCTCATCTTTAAGCATTTTGTTTGAAGATGCTTTAGAGGTGGAGGAAAACATTCGTGCTTCAAAGAGAATCCTAGCGCAGTTTGATTTTGAAAAACATTATTTACTTGAGCCAGATAAACATCAATATAAGTCAGATTTTGAACAGGAAGATTATGAGTCTGAAGCAGATTTGGGACAGCAGCAAGCATGTGAGCTTCTGTCAAATTTAGAATCATATTCTTCAGTGTTTGCAAAGTACTCCCAAGACAGGTATGAATCTGGATTTTATGATAAGTTTGCAAATGAGGATGAAAAGATAAATAGAGAAGGATATCTCCCTCAAGAGCTACCTCATCTCTCTTATAATCTTCACAATGAGGAAAGTTGCAGTAACCAAGAGGAGCAAGATTTCTAGGGACTATCCAATCTCCAGCTAGAGCATCAGGAAGATCTTCCTTCTCCTTATGAACAGGCTGCTTCAAATCATGACAAGGAACTAGGTAATATTTTTCCAGATCTGTTCCAAAATTTTATTACGGATACTCCTACACAAGAGCCTTCATCTCTATCATTAGAATCTTATCTTGATGCTCCTATAGTCAACAAATACAGTGACAAGGAAGATGAGGTTGAAATTTGTGAAGACTTATTGTTTACTCAAAGTTCATCTAGTTCTTCTTTTCAGCAGAGAGATGATAAAAAATGTGCGAATACTGTGATAGATGCTTATTATGAATCTGCTACTCAAAAGTTAAATACAGATCTTTTTAGTTCTGGTATATCCTACAAAGGTATTATTGTGGAAGAGGAAATTGTTAGCGGTGATCATGATGTAGGTGAAGGGGAGAAAAAAGATTCAGATCAGCTGTTGAGCTCGCATTTTTATCAGATAAAGGTTGAGCAGTCCACATTTAACATTGACATCAGTGAAGGAAAAGATCAGCCGCATGAAAAGGTATTTCCTATTGGTTTTTATGACCCTGTTGCTGACTATCTGGAACTTATAAGCAGTGTAGATAACAAAATATTTATGTTAGATGATGGCTCGGTCCGTCACCCTTCAAAACTACATTGCTGCATGCTGGGGTTTCATTTACTTTTTGGGTCAAGATCAGGGATAAGTTCAGTAGATCAGCTTCTGACCTGGATTCATTGGAAGCATGATGTCACATGATAAGAAGGATCTATTGATTAGACTTAGGAGTAGGAGTAGATAGTAAAATAAGCTCTTAATATGAGCAGCTATGTCATTTTTAGTTGTTTTCATGAATAAGCAAAGCAGGCTACAGGCAGGGTGTAGCGAATCAGTTATAGAAGACAAATGACTCCATGCCCAATGGAACACTAGAAGATAGATTTAATTATTCTTTTTCAGGAAAGGCATTTTGGTCTAGGGTTCTTGGGACCTCACAGGTAGGTTCCCATCCCCAAGTAGGAGCCAGATGTTATCTCCCAAAATAAATTTATTTTCATATGAAGAATTTTATTGAAACAATGAGGGAGATGAATGCCACTAACAGTTTGAAAGCCTCTGTTGTTGATAAAAATTTCACAAAGTTGTAGATTTGGTGGCTTGGGATAGGATCAAAACATCTCATTAGCCACTAACAGACTTATAAACGGACAAGGCCTCCATGATCAGATGAACATTTCGGTGATCGGAAGAAGTAAGGGCTACAGATCAACAAGTTAAAGCTGAAATTTTTTGCAGTGTCAATGTCGAAACTGGAAAAAACTAACCATTAGCGAAATAGTCCACTAAGGAGCCGAAACAGCGGAAGAAAAACTTACTACGGGTTCCACGACCAAATGAAAACTTCGACGATCAGAAGAACTAAGGACTAACCATCAACAAGATAGTTCGATAAGGAGCCGCAATGGCGAAAGAAATACAGACTGCAGATCAACGAGTTTACAATGAAGCTCCTCCGTAGTGTCAGCGGCACAGAAGACTAAGCTCCGATCATGACAAGAATCATTCCGATAGCGCGAAGATAGAAGATCATCGACAATCGAAAGACATACAGACTACGGATTGGTGATTTTACAACAAAGATCCTCCATAGTGTCGATGGCACAAAGGGATAAACCTCTTATTTAAACATCGTCAATCAACTTACAGCAGCATTCAGATAAAAGATTCCAATGCATTAGTTATTTCAGCTCTCGATCGCCAACGAGCTAGTGATGGAGAGTGCCAACATTGATATTTGGAGCACCGATGGGATAAAGGAAAAAGCTCCTGATCGTCGAGGAAGAAGCCGTCATGAAACTAGTTCGTTCCACCTCCGAAACAGTGGTAGTGCTCCATTCTATGGCACCGATGGGTTAGAGGTTACAGCATCCAATCAGTGACCGCGGTGACAAGGTAGAAAAATTTGACGATTTAAGCAAGAAATGCCACTTCAATTAAACGCCGAGACACTGGCTATTGGCGGCAATTTCACGTGGAACCAGTAGTGGTGATTGTTAGTGAACACTTCAGTTATTAAAAGCTCGCTCAGTGAACTAGATCTTCACAGTAGATAAACAAATAGTTAGCAAGGGTTTGAAGCCCTAATCTGGAAAAACTATCACTTTCAATTTTTTTTGTGTAAACAGATCGGATTTTCAGGATCTGTGATTTTGTAGAAGGCTATAAATCCCATGATTGATTTTATAATAAGGGTTCGACTCCAAGGATTTATAATCTTGTTCTACTATCATGCGTCTCATCTAGTTTATTCTATATATAAGCTCTTTTGTTGTGATTTGTTCATCCATCGTCTTCATCTTTGCTGTACTTATGTCTGAATGTGCATTTAGGTGATTTTCAAGTTGATTAATAGCTAATAGCTGTCATCCTATTGGTGAGTTAATGTGATTTTATTATAAGTACCATCTTTGTCAGGATTTATCCATTTGTATGCATCTGTTTTGCATGTAAGTCCGCCAGCTTGATGAGTTCTCCATCCCTGCACCTTTTTGTCAAACTACTGAACAAGTTGTAACTAAAATCCTTTTAATTGAGTGAGCTTCATGCATGTCTTGAGAGTGAGAGGTTATATAGGTTATCCGGCTTGATCCATATTAGAAAACCCTAAAAAAAACATTTTAAGTTACCAGGCATCCTTGAGCTACAACCTAGAGGAGTTTCCTGGAGAGATAACACCTCCAATCTAGGAGTATCATTCTCTGTTTCCTTCAAAACCTGAGTTGCATACACTATGCAACCTTTCCCACACAACTTATTCAACTCCATTGCTGAAACTTTCTTCCAGAGATCACTTTTGGAATGACTTTCACATCCCTTAGGTTTCCTTCTTCATCCAAGCACTCAAAATTCTTGTTGTAACAATCTATCTTGCTCTATGTGCTTCCAACCAATCCATTCCAATGAGCACATCATAGGATCCAAGTGGAAAAACATTCATATCTGCACAGGTGACTATCCCATCCATGACCAATGGGAATTTCCTTACCATCTCACTAATCTTCTTCTTAGTTCTAGTGGCTAGCTATACTAACCATGATTTTCTATGCTTTGAATTCTTCAAAGTGAACCTCTCAACCAGTCCAGGAGTGATATAGTCATGACTCAATCCAGGGTCAATCAAAACAGAAACAGTCTGTTCAATAATCTCACCCTCAACTTTCACAACATTTGAGTTATGACCTTCCTGGTGGTCTTCTAACACTGCACAAATTTTAGGAATGATCCATGATTCCTAACCCCGGTTTCATCTTCTTGGGTTTTAAGGACTTGACCCTCATTCCCATTCTCAAGTGTGTAATTCCTACGCAGATGGGATCCTTCACATCCCCAACATTTGACTGGTTTCTTGGGATTTTCCCTCATCACTCTATCTAGCTCAATCTTAGCTTGTGATGGCTACCTTTGCTGCTTCAGGAGGTGATGAGGCTTAAAACCTTTGTTCCTTGGGTTAAGCTTCTCATTCTTCAAATGAGAATTTATCTTACTCCCTTTCATCTATGTTAACTAATGCCCAGAGATTATCTTCCTTTAGAGATCTGCCAAACTCTGTACAATGGTTGTAGTCAACTAGTTTTTCTCTACCAAATCCTTGACCAACCTTTTATTTTCTTCTTTGAAATCCTGCAACTCTTCCCTCAGGATTCTTATGGTAGTTACAGCATCTAGGGAACTCTCTTTTTCCCTCTTCCTAATAGCTTCAGTTCCATGACCTTGGGCATTGTATGCTGGCCTTACATACCCTTCCCCATGTGGACAACTTCTGCGCAAATGGGTCCTCCACATCTCCAACATTGAAGTGGCTTTCTACTCTCTTATGGATCCCTTGGCTTCCCCCCCATAGCATCTTCCCCGTGTCCACAGGGATCCTGTGAATCATCCATGCTATCAATCTTCTTAGCGTTGATCTTCTTTAACCTTCTTGATCCGACCAAGACCAATGTTTCAATCTGCACCATAACTCTGCAAAATCTATTAACAACATCATTTGTTAGACAATCTCATATATCAAAAGAAATTACTTACCAACTTCTTATTGAAGGCATGAAAAATCAATGTGCCTTTCATTGGGTTGGCTAATGTTTAGCAATTCTGTTGCTTAGCACTCCTTCTAGCTGTAGTTTCCTTTCTGAAACCAATTGCCTTGGCACATTTATACCAATGCTGCAACCAGCAGCTCTGTCAAATCACAACCTGGGTGTTCTTTTCCATTTTTATCTATTCAACTTGGCCCATTTAGTCCTTAGTGTTGCAAAATTTTCTCTGATACCATACTGCCATGTCCCCTCCTATACACTAGAGAGAGAACGCGACCATTTCTGCTACCTAATTGATGCAGGAGCATCGAACTCGAAGTTCAATCTATTCAATTCTGTGTATAAATTCTCTAACTTCCCAATAGCAGATAAATTAATCTTGTCAGTGATCAATAAGATGATCTATGAAGAAATATATTAGAGGAAATCTAATGGTGGAGAAAGATCACGATGAAAATTGACGGTCACAATATCTTCCACGTCTGGAAACAGATCAACGGCTGAGATTCAACCAGCAAGAATCAACAATGTGGAAAGCTTGAGTTGGCAGAATTGGAGAAATATGGAAATTGCGATCCCGCATCCCGCATACGGAATAGACCGTTGCGAAAAGGAGAGTCGTGGAAGGAGATCTGCATGGAAATTGCGATCCCGCATCCCGCATGCAAAATAGACTATTGCGGATATAGGTCATTGTGGAAATAGAGATTGTGAAGCCGCATCCTATATCCTACATCCCACAAGTTGCGGAAGGAAATCTATGGGGAATAGAATTTACAGCAGTACGTTTCAGCATCCCGCATCCTACATCCCGCAAGTTGTGGAAAGAATATTTATGTCAGGAAATTCAACCTATTAGCAGAAGTCTTGGATAAATTTGGTCATTCATGCCATCACCAATATAGTCAATGTAAGCCCCATAACGTAATTTAAAAATGTATTGAAAGAAAGATATACAGATGCATACAATTGCAATTATATAGCAGAAGCAATTCATCCATTCAACACATTAAACATGTTCATCATATTTCATCAAGCAAATGCAAATGCAGAGATTAACATAGAGATACTTATCTTTGAAAGAAGCTCGTCCCACAACCAACTATGTCGCTGCAACGTTCCACCCAACCATAGGCCAGTGTGCTCATCAATCTCCCAGCAGCACTGCCAATGTGCTGGCCAATCCCGATCCACATGTACCCCACAGTCATCAATAATGTATCCCAGATACTGAACCTAGGTCATGCCAAAAGTGCACTTGTCCAAATTGGCACACAACTTGTGCTATCACAATGTTTGGAGGACCTGTCGAATGTGGTGGAGGTGCTCTTCCCAAGTCTGGCTGAAGATCAGGATTTCATCCAAGTACACTACTACAAATGAGTTGGTGAATGGCCTCAAGATGTCGTCCATCAGTCTCATGAAGTTTGCAGGAGCATTCGTCAGCCCGAAAGGCATGACCAACCATTCGAAAAGGCCCTCCTTGGCTTTCAAGGCAGTCTTCCACACATCAATCGGTTCGATCGGTACCTGGTGATACTTGGAATTTAAGTCGATCTTGCTAAAATATTTCACCTGTTTAAGCCAGTCCAGGAGGTCATCAATCCGTGGGATCAGGTAACTATTCCAGACAGTGATCTTGTTCAGCACCCGATAGTTAATATAGAGTCTCGAAGTCCCATCCTTCTTCTATACCAAAACGATCAGGCTCCCACAGGGCGATGAACTTGGATGGATGTGACCCTTTTGCAGCAGCTCCTGAATTTGCCTCTTGATTTCATCATTCTCCCGGTACTCCTCCATGACCTTGTCCATTTGTTGTTGTCATGCGGAGGGGCCCTGTCTGGAGGTTGTGGAAATGATCTTCTTCTTTCCCTAAGGGTGGATCATCAAGAAAATAAACTTCCTAGTTTTGGAAATGAGCTTACTGCATTGTTTTGTAGTAACCAAAGAGATAGCGGCAAGGGGTGGTACCTCTGGTATTCTGTACAAATTATTTCCCAACATAATAATAATAGAGCGAGGCCGGGACTCATACACAGCATGTCTCTTCCATAAGTATGGTTGACCTAATAATACATCACAAACATAAAGAGGAGCAATATCACATAATACCTCATTGGTGAAGCCACCCGATGGTGTATGGCTGCGGGTGTACTGTGGTCGGAAAACCCAATCGCTTCATGACCTCTGCTGAAATCAGGTTCTTTTGGCTCCCATTTTCGACAATGACTGTAGCAGGGAACCCTTTACCCACATCTAGGAGTGGAAAAGATGCTCCTCCTCCTCTGAATCTTCTGGTTCTTCCTTTTGGATCTTCATGGTGGCAACGACGGCGTTGGGCTCTGCATTGATAATTTTCTTCCCTCTGTCATTCCCCTTCTCAGGTTCTGATTCAGTGTCAGAGTATGCATCTGATTCAGAAGCCTTTATCTCAGCCACTAGTGACTACTTAGCCCGACACTCACTTGTGTTGTGAGTGGGGCTCTTATGGAACTCGCACCACTTTCCCGCTTCCTTCTTCAGCTTTGCAGTGTTGCTATTTGCTTACGGCTTTGGAAAGTTTTCTTGAGTCACCATGCCTTGGTTGTGTCCTTGGTTCTGTGGTTTGGGGGCACCTTTCCCTTGCTTCTGATTCGCAGATCCAAAGTCTCGCTTTTTTTGTTTGAATTTTTGCTCAATTTTGGCAGCGTACCGATATACTGTACCAAGCGAGGAGATTTCGAGGAACTCCATTTCCTCCTGAATGTATCTATGTAGAAAACTACGGTACTTCAGCACCAAATGTTTCTCTGAATCTTTGATACGCAACTTGGTGCGCAAGGTATGGAACATATTCGTCAGATCATGCACATCTTGATCTCTTTGCTGCCGCAGCGTAGTCCATTGGATGTACTTGTCCTCATAGCTCCCCATCAGATAATATTGTCCCTTTATGGAATCTTGGAAAGAATTCCAAGTGGGTACAGCTGAGAACAAAGAGGGTTCCTCCTCATCCTTTCTCTCACAGTAGGTTTCCCACCAGTCCTTAACATGGGGGGCGGCTTTGAGTAGAGAAAAAGTAATCTTTTCCCGGTTAGAAACATCATGAACCAAGAAATATCCTTCTAATAGATTCAACCATTTATCTATGGTGTTTGCATCTATTCGACCATCAAATATGGGAATGTCAAAGTTTACTTGTACCTTAAAAGGGGTTGCACCTCCAAAGTGGCTGCTAGATGCAGATGAGCCACTAGTGGGAAGTCGTTGAAGGATCTGGGTGAAGTTATCCATCATCGCGTTCTTTTGTTTTTCAAGGGCCTCCTCGAGCAACATTTTGATAGGATCTTCTGCGCCCTCATCTTTCTTTCTGTCCCCCATGGGTGGCCGTCGAGATTTGTGAGGCTGATCTTGCAAAGGTTCAACCAGATCGATCCCTAACTCATTATACCCTGCCCTCGTTGGGGACATGCAAAGAAGGATCGAAAAAGAGTAGATTGCTCTGATACCACTAATCCGGATTTATGCAGGAACGCAACAGAATACACAAATAACCATAGAAACAAATATGTAGTGGAAATAACACTTCATTTCATTAATCAATAACTGAAACTTGTTTACATACAAAATGGAAATAAACTAGCTAGAGTGCTGGTAGCTTATCTCTGAGAAGAGATGTGGAGGCTACATGCCTCTGAAATATCCTCTGAACTCTGTGTTACAATGAGGCTCGAAGGACTATATATTATTGAGAAACAATGGAAACCCTATACATACAAAAACCTAACCCTAGGAGGTGAAACACCTTAATGTGGGCCCCATTGGGTAACTTGGTACATCAATTTCCCAGGGTCGTAACTTTAGCATACTACCTCTGTTTGACGCGCATGATATATCGTTAGAAATATATGTTTAAGGACTACATCCATAGACAACAAATATTGAGTCCAAAATGGACTCATATTTTCTTGACCATTCGATGCCAAAAAAAAGTCATTTAGGGCCTCAAAATGGCTCTGGAAGTTTAGGACTCGAAAACTGCCAAAAATAGTAAATTATGCTATAATTAAGGAAACTGGAAAACTAAAAGAAACAATGGTGGGTGTCCAAGAGGAATAGCTGGGTGGCCACCAATATCCTCCAGGATCAATGCAAGGGGAAATATCCCTTGACCTCACAAGAGGTTATGTTTCATCACCTCATAAGAGGAATTAAGGACCAAGTGTGGTGTGTTAGGAGGAGATTAACATGGGGGAAGAGGCATTGTTTCATCACCCCATAATAGGAATTAAGGACCAAGTGTGACATGTTAGTAGGAGATCAACATGGAGGATTAGTTATTTCTAACATACATGAGGTTGTGTGCAAAAAGGCTTAATTACACTCAAATCATGATCACATATAATACTTGAATAATATATTTTTAATCAAAATACGAAGAAAAAGATACATAACAACCTCCTACACATATTGCAAAAAAAATATCTAAAAAAAAAATAATTATGTCAAAATGAGCCATGTAGAACTCAATCTTTTAAATTTGGATAATAGTATGAACCATGTCCAACTTAATCTTTTAAGTTTGGATAATAATATGCAATGTAAAAAAATTTATGGAGTATGGTCATACCAATCAAGTTAAGTACTTTGAATTGTATCTTTGGTTGTGTTCTGACTTGAGACTTAATTCAAAATAGAATCATAAAGTAAACATGTGAAGACAAACTATATCACAATCTTACTGTAGTAGTTGACAAATAGGATAAGAACTATTGTTGTTGAGTCATACCAATTGAAAAGTAATATATAATCACATACCCATATCAAGATGGGTAAGGTATATATATATATATATATATATATATATATGTATGTATGTATGTATGTATATGTATATAACCAATGTTTAGATTTGTTGAATGGATTTAGTATGAGTGGTCAAGAGGAAATTTTTTACCCTCCTCACTTTGTTACATGTTTATTTTTCATGATCCAATTATTGATAGGAGATCTCCATGATCTAATTGTTTTTTAGGGTTGGAAAGGTACCAACAATCACATCCTCTCCTACGATATGGAGAGTGAGAACTTGGTAGCATGAAGAAAAAATATAGATATTTTTATATGGACTTTCCTAATATTCAGCAAACTTCCCTCTAGTCTTGATTCAACTATATAGAAAGTTAAACTTCCCATTTTTAATTGGAACTCTAACCAAATTTTTGATGATATAAGTTGAATCAAAATTGGATTAAACCCATAAAGGAATTGTTCCACATTGCACAAGCCTTGGATCATAGTACAACTATGCCCTTGTCTGAAATTTGTAGAAAGATGGGTTTAATATGGATTAGAGATGGGACTCAACAAAAGAAAGAAAACAACAAAAAAATTGTATATTGTTATCTTAGTATAGTACAAAGAGACCACCCAAATGTATAAGAAATTGATAGAGCTTCACCTTGTAATTTGTCGATATGTCAACTAAGAAAATGAGGTGTACCAACCCGACATATATTCATATCATTTTAGCAAATAACTATTCCTAAGTAAGCTTAACAATTGTATGTGCACAAACATGTCCCCCACCCCTAAATGAAACATTGGGATTAAACATAAGAAAATATTGGGTTTTGATAATGAGGTTTGCTTAGGTACCCAAGTACAAAACCTCTCATATGAAGAGAAAAGGAGAAAAATTCATAGGAAAACTACGCTACCCAAAAGAGTGACAAACACAATGTTGAATTATACAGTTTGTTTGTTCACACCTCCCATTTGTAAAGTTTTTTCACATGTTCAGTCTTTTGATGTAGGTGAACTTGTTCTTTATCTTTAAAGAGTTTAAGTTTATAGAAAACTTCATTGTCAATTTTTCCTTTTTAATTTTTTAATTTTTATTTTTGTAAAATATATATGTTGAGAAATTTCTTGGTCGCTTTTGTTTATTTCGAGGATGATATTCAAAGTAAATTAGATTTTGTATAATCTTAATACTTTGTGAAATTCATTGCAACAATATACTCAATAAAATCTCAAAATGTCTCTTGTGGGAATTGAACTTTAGTAGGGAGGGTAATGCTCCTGAAAACTTCTTGTGTTAGACTTGATTTACATTTTGTTGCAATATTGATCCTTGGAATCCCCTAGTCACTTCCCCTCATTTTAAGGATTTACCCAATATAAACTAGATTAGTTAGGGATAAAGGTCATATCAACATTAACACTACCATTGTAGTTTTTAGAAAAAGAAAAAAAAATCACTATGAACTCTACCCTTTGTTTTATGTAATTCAACTTTCTCTTTCACCAATTTCTTATATTCATTTTTGTTAATTTTATTGTTCTCTCTATTATTTAAACATGACAACCACAAGCACATACATCACTTGCTTACCAAAATCTTTTCTTTATAAATCACATGAAAGTGGTTGTTTTATCACTCACTATTTATCTTCCTTTAATTTTGGTGGACAAGATAAAAACACATCATGCTTTATATTTATAAGCACAACTATCTGGGCACACAATAATCCATACACATGTTCATACTATTATAGAGAACAAGAATCAAAGTTTTGTCCATTTGTCTCGTGTTCCAAAAAAACAAATCCAAACTCATTACTTGAGCAATAACTAGTACAAGTTCAACAATAAGCAAGTAACTATCATGAACCTTATAGGTTAGCCATTGGCCTGCAATAAAAAATTCAGGATAAGAATCATTAACTATTGATCATCATTTCCCTGGTAAGGTTTAGGAGGCTTTTCAACTTTTGAAAAGACAAAGGTGAGAACTTATGATTTCATGGCAAAGAGGAAGGGTAAACTATTATGTAGTTCCCTAACAACATGACCAAACTAGAAGGAATCTTTCCCTCATGGCATGAGGGTTTTCTAGGTCAAATTGAATATGTAATAAAGGCACTTGATAGATCCCCACTCATGGTGTCGGAGTCCCCCCCTAANAAACTAGAAGGAATCTTTCCCTCATGGCATGAGGGTTTTCTAGGTCAAATTGAATATGTAATAAAGGCACTTGATAGATCCCCACTCATGGTGTCGGAGTACCCCCCTAAAGAAATCAAGCCACTATCTTAGGTGGCTTATGCCCATTGTAATCGTTTTAATTTAAATGATAACACATCTAAAAATTCACGTGATTTGGCAAGTTCCCATACCAAATGAAGCTTTTAGACGTTAGAATATGATGAAATGTATTATTTATTTTCTTCTAGGTAGAAAAGAACACCTCTAGATCAAAATTTAAGGTGCAAAATGGCACACAATTGAAACATATTATATATTAGTTAAGTACATGTGTCGAAGCATAAAAAAATGAAGGCAAAGAATGAATAGGATGTGCATAAAGCAAATTAAAGAACAATAGTGTCTACATTACTATGCAAATGTTTTGCACGTCACTATGTGAACATGAGTGTAAGAAATAAAAGAAATTAACAAGTTGTTATATGATGCATGGAAACACATTTTAGTTACAAGAACGCCCATTCAATAATGTGAGTGTCTATTAAGTTACTAAGGGTGTTTCCAAGTTTTATAATTGTCAATGGGGTAGTTGTTCATCTTCTTGGTGTGTTGTACGTTGTCATTGATGCATGTGTTGGTGTGAATTTTATCAAACTTAATTAACGGTATTGGGAATTGTTTAGAATCCATGTTTGTAAGCACAAAAAGTTGATCAATATGCATATGGTATGTGTGATGCACAAGTTTGAGAGCTAGGTATGTGTGGCTTAATCAAACACAAAATGTTGTAATAACCACATATAATATAAAACTTAGCTCATCTAGTATTATTTATGGCAACTACTATTAAAGTTTTTGGACATTAACCCAAATCTATGGGACTACCACCTTTGAATAAGCTTGTAAGAAGCATTATCTCTTAACCTCACAAGGGGCATTGTTTCATCACCCCCATAAAAGGAATTAAGGACCAACTGTGACATATGGGAAGATATCAACTTGGAGGATTAGTGCTTTCTAGCATGCATGAGGTTATGCGTAAAATACTTACTCTCGAATCATGATCACTTATAATAAATAAATAAGGAGTTCACTAGTGAACCGACGATATGCACTGATCGGATGACCGGCCGCGCGTGACCGGTCACGTCCGACGTGGCTGGTCGTTCGATCGGTGCATATCGTCGGGCAAATAGGTCTCGGCAATAAATAATCTAAAATTTAAACAAAATACAAAGAAAAAGAAACATAGCATCCTTCGTGCACATAAGATCTTTCAAAGAAATCAAACAAATTTTATGTCAAAATGAACCATATCGAGAAATTTAAATAACAGTATGAACCATGTCCAACTCAATCTTTTAAATTTGTATAGTACTGTTACGTACTTTGTAAAAAGTATTGTCATACATATCTTTGGTTGTATCTTTCATGAGCCTTGATTCAGAATCACAAAGTAAACGTGTGAAGACGAACTATCTCACAATATTAATACCAATAAAGTATTGTCAGACATATCTTTGGTTGTGTTCTTGCATGAGCGTTTTTTCAGAATTACAAAGTAAACTTGCGAACACGAACTATTTCACAATCTTAGTGCGGTTGTTGACCAAGAGAATAAGAAATATGTTTTTCTTTTTACACACAGACAACTTTATATTAATAATAAACTGGGTCATAAATATATATAGCATAAGAAGCTCCACAAAATACATCATATATTTTTTTAATAGTTCTAAAGGATATTAACCTTTTAAACCAACTCAAGTCCATACAATGGCTTATATGCTTTGAAGTTATCATTGACATATGTCATAAACAACAATATACTTCATCTCAAATGAACAAAACAAGATCTAGAATAAATCGTCTACATAAGACTCATGAAACCAAAGTCAATCATAGTACCCTCACGGTGTTGCTCTCATAAAATTTTCCCTCCCACGCGACCAATCGCCTGTCGATACATGCTAATCGAAATGTATATACTCATATCAAGATGAGTAAGGTATATATATATATATACATATATACATTCTACTATGAGTGGTTGATTGGGAGGAAACTTTTATTTTTTCTCCTCTTTGTGATATGTTTGTTTTTCATGATATGTTTGTTTTTCATGAGTTAATTATTGATTGGGGTTTTTAGTGAGTTAATTTTTTTAGGAGTTGGAAAGATACCACCAATCACATCCTCTTCTACCTGATGGAAAGAAAGAGTTTGGAAACATGGAAATGAAAACCAAATATTTAGATATTTTAAGGACTCGTATAAACTTCAACGAGCTTCCCTTTAGTATCACCATTTCAATGATAATGAAAGTTAGAGTTATCCTTTTTCATTGGAACTCTAATTGAATTTTTGATGATCGTGTTTGAATCAAAAGTAAGTAAAACCCCTATGCACATTATTCCACATTGCACAAGCCATGGATCATAATACAACTCTGCTTCAACGTTAAATTTATAAAAATATATGTTTAATATGGTTCATAAATGAGCCTCAACATAATAAAAGAAAACAACATTAAAATTGTATAGTTTTTTCGTAGTATAGTACAAAGACATCACCCAAATGTATAACAAATTGAGAGAGGTCCACCTTGTTATTTGTCAGTATGTCAACTGAGTAAACATGGTATGCCAACCTCGAAGATAAGCGTATTAGTTTAGCAAATAACTATTAGCCTATGTAAGCTTAATGATTGTATGTAAAATAACACCCCCTTAAATGAAACTTTGGGGTATATAAAAAAAATTGGGTTCTGAAAATGGGGTCTACTTTGGTACCCAAGTACAAAAGATTTCATATGCAAAGAAAAGGAGAAAAACCCATAGGAAAAATACCCTACCCAAAAGAGTGACAAACCCAATGTTGAAAGGACCTTAGAGTTGGGATGTCAAAAGATCCCATAAAGATGCATTCAATGGAAAGACATGAAGGCTATGCAGGTTGAAGTCTCCAATCAAGAAGTATGAACAGCTTTGAAGAGTAGTGTCAAGTAACGTTAAAGGACATGGCTTAGTTATAAAGAGAAACAAGATATTCTTGACTAACTTTGAAGAGTAGTTCCAAGTAACCTTAATTATTAAGAAAAACAAGATCAGTTGCAGGAACATGACAATGGAAAACACTAACAACTTGTTATGAATATTTAATTATTTTATTTAAATAGTAAATTATGATATTTGAATAGATGTGACCATTCGTAATAGTCACTACGAGGACTATATAAGCTAGGCCCAACATTCATTGTAATCATCCATTAATTATTATTACATTTACACATTATTAATTGAAGATGTTCCTCCCTAGACCTGGATTTACATCGGATACGGTTGTACTAAGATTCCAACCGAATACGATTTCTCCAAGTGGCATCAAGCAGTTTCAGCTCGAATTCAGCTCCTCCCACTTTTGAGCTCGGTTTGGGCTCATCTCAACCACACATCACATTCTTCCGATGCTCCATTTCACCGCCTATCACTGCTCGCATCGTTTCTCCCTTCTGGCCTGCTCATTTTTCATTGCTTCTCACCTCCCTCCATCACTCCTCGTCCATCTGACTCCACTCGTAGCCTGCTACTCCTCTCCATCCTTCACGCCACTCCTCTCCCATTTTACACATCCCCACGCCATTCCACCATCCACACTCCCCCTCCACCAGCGCCGAACTCCTTCCCCATCGACACCACCCATATCCTTCCCTCACATCACCACCCCATCTCCTTCCCTCACATTGCGCCCATTCCATTTTCCCCGCTCCACCCAGCGCTGCATCCTCCGTAACCATCAAACTCCGCTCCTCCCCACCAACTCGACTCCCTTAGCCCTTCCACTTGCGCAACCTTTCTCCCATCTGTTGCGCACGCGCTTCCCTCCCCGGCACTTCTGCACTATTTTCCTTTCACTCTCATGCACGCTACCACCCCCGCTCTTTCCTGCGTCTGCTCCATCGTTGCACCACCTCCTGCGTCCTCCTCACCATGCCATCCTTCCACTGCTCCCTGTCATTTCCGTCCAACCTAACCACGTCGTCGTCGACCTCTGTCTCATCCACGCGAACTCTAAAACACCAACTTTCTCCACTCTAAACCTAAAAACCTACAAAAAATAATCAAATATTGTATAAAATAATAATACATTATTCTTATAGTATCATATCTATTTTTAAAAACTTAAAAAAAACTATATATAAAATATTATATAGTTTATATATATATATATATATAAATAATATTATTAATTAATATTTATTATTATTCCAAAAAAGAAAAATTATTATTATTAAATATAATAATAACCTTCTTACCTCTAAGCTCAAAGTCCCTTGTACAAAACATCCATGGCATCTTATAATGACGAATTCATAAATATCCTTGAGAAAATCCTGAAGGATATAGACGAAATAAATAAATCTATTGACGAAACGTTTAAAGAAAATGAAGATGGATGTGAAAATCAAACCACCCAAGCTAATGCAAAAGATGAAGATACAATAGACTATTATGTCATTTCAAATGAGAGTAGTGGCATCAATCAAGATATTGTACAAGACAAAGATATAACATACCCTATTAATGAAGAAAATGAGAACGAAATATTTGACAAGGAGAAAGATGATCCTCACCAATATTGTGATAAGAGACAAGTCGATGTTACTAACAATAACGATGAACAATGCATTGACAATAATATCACAATAATAAACACACAAAGGACATATGTCATCGCAAGCACTGCTATAAAGAACATCAATGAAAACAACTATAATATCTATCAGACACAAGTGACAAGATAAGGCTGGTGTTCTTGTGAGCATTATAAGCACAAGGAACCCATTCAAGGGAACTAACACAGAATATGCTTAAGAATGACAACACAAAAATAGTTAAAATAAACAATCACACAAGTGGAAAAAGCATAAACAAAACTTCACTAAGTTCTTACTTATTGCAAATTCCAAGACAAAAGAATCAAAATAAAGCAATGGTCGTAATCAAAATTGCATGTCTCAAATCATTAGTTCAATATAGATTGAGGATAAAAGACAACATAATCAAAACTCAGCTTTGAGGACAAATCTTTCCTTAACGGGAAGGCAGTGTTATGAATATTTAATTACTTTATTTAAATAGTAAATTAGGATATTTGAATAGATGTCACCATTCGTAAATAGTCACTACGAGGCCTATATAAGATAGGCGGAACATTCATTGTAATCATCCATTAATTATTATTACATTTACACATTATTAATTGAAGATGGAACATCTTCCTCCCTAGACCTGGATACATGCTAGCTTAACCCGGATACGGGCTGGCATATAACATCAGATATGGTTGTACTAAGAGTCCAACCGAATACGGTTGCTCCACAACTACCACATAAATGCTCTAGAAAAATAAGAGCTAGTTAGGAATTACAACAAAGACTTCAAACAAAACAACCACCATCAGTCAAAAGAGTAATGAGGCCTATAGTCATTTAAAGGTCCAAACAAGATGTATGGCCAACCAAAAATATAAAGAAGGAATAGTAACCACAAGCTAACAAAACCATCAAAAATCCACATAAGAGCTCCAAGTAGTGAATTTCAAACTCTCAAAGTAATGGGAATTAAATGCAAACCGCCCTGCAAAAGACAATGGTCCTCTAAAATGATTTGCGACACAAAATGTAAGATTAGGTCCTCATGTACAATAGAGAAAAACTACACAAAATGGGTCCCTATGGATGCCAATCCATCTCACCAGAGTGCATGGGACATAAGCCATTGCAATCACTGAGTCAAAATAGGAATCAATGTTACTTACATGGTTCACTCTAAAAAAGGTTGATCTTGAACAAAATGATCAATCATAAACAATCACCCAAAAAAGCATTGCACACCATCCCCCCACGATGTTGAACTTAGTAAATATAGGTGATGCAATACGATGACAAAAGTATGAAGGTACAAACCAAAGGTGACAACAATGCCCAACAACCTAAGCATGAAATGCTTTAAAGTGGCTAGCTCCAATCCACTTCAAGTGACTAGAATACAAGAAAACAAATTATGGAGACATATGCCTAGTGAAACTCCAAGACTATCCAAGACAAAACCAGGCTACCATGAGATCAATCTATAACACAACCATTCAAGAACACAGAGATGTGGACAGAAACAAAGGCTCTTCATTAAGATGGTTTCCACTGTTGGGCACCATTTTTACCTATTTTGCCATCTAAATACCTTCCAGTTTTCTCCATAAACCTTCATACTTGATCCATAAAACCTTAATTTCATCCACAAAACTTTGGTCAAAGGTATAAATGTTGTTGCTTCTTAACAAATTGAATTATGAGATTTTTAAGGCATTTAAATTAAGGTTTTATTCAAAATTACAGAATGTGCTAACTTCCCATAATTTCTCCTAGGTTGGATACTTGCAGGCCAGCTAGGTGCAAATTGAGAGATGGGAGGAAGATCCTCGATGTCCAAGGATGGTTAAACTTCTAATGAATAGATGATATGCTTTTCACAGGTGTCGAGTCAATACCGATCAAAGATGACCACCTGTGCTACCACTTAGCATAAAAAATAGGACAGTTTTGATTTTGTCTATTTTGATGGATCTGATGGAGGATCGCAAGGGTCGCATATCATTATGAGTCCTCCATATTTGTAGCATTTCTAGTTTTTTTTAAAATTGTATAAGTATTTGAGTTTACAGAGGATAGAAACCCCTTTGGATCATAAACGTATGGTTTTGAAATAAAGACTATGGATTTGATAAATTACTGTGTATGCCCAATTCGATATGGTGAATGCGATTGAAGTTTAGAGCTCTGTGATTTTATCTACATGTGTAAACGAAGCATTGGAGGGCCCCCTTTGCCAAGTCTACACACATATTTCTATATCGTTGCATGTGGTATGTTTTAATTAAATCCTGTAGAAGTCAATTTTCCTTATTTTAATCACCCATACATTGCAGAACGAGTTAGATTGTTTGAATAGGGTTATGAACTCTGTTATTTAGATGTTTAAATGTTGTAAGAATGATTTATATTGCTTATTCAATATTGAATTATTTTGCATTGCTTATTCAATATCGAATTGCTGAGGATAGTTATACATTGTGAATGTCTTCTTGTAAAGGAAATCAATGATTGATTGCTTTCAATAGTGAGATCATAGGCAGTGTATTGTGATCTATTTTTAGGATTTAGGTTCAATTTGTTTTTATCTCAGAATATTTCACATATGAATTGTTGTTTAAACTCGGATATCAAATGAAGTTTCTTTTGTAAGGGAGGTTTTGTATTTTGGAGTCACAGCATTCTAGTATTTAATTGATTTGTTTCATAGTTAAACTAAATTTCCAGTCAAGTCTAGCTTTGAGTCTCTAGATTTGGGATATGCCTCTAAGTCTACAAACACCTGATTGACATGAACTTAAGGTCTAATTTACATTAGTGTATTGGAACCCAACATTTGGCCCCGTTGTCGGGGAGGCATTTTAGAAGCAGACTTAAGAACTTTAGTTCTCTTATAAAAAGAAAATTTCAAAAAAAACACATAGTAGATTTTAGTTTTATGTCAAGACAAAGAGACGAGAAAGGAAGATTTATCAAAAAAACCCCAAAAATAGAAGTAACGGGAACTTCTTTATCTGATAAAAAAAGACTCATTACAATTGTTGATACTTTTGAAATGGCTGAAGAAGAAACATCAAAAGGGCCAACTGCAGAACAGAGAAGGGAGTATGAGAGAAGGTTAGAAATAGAAAATAAACTAAGACAAGAGAGAAGGAAAGAAGAGAGGAGACATGATAGGGAAGAAGAGAGGAGACATGAAAGGGATGAAAGAGTAGAAGAAGATCAGGAAGCCACCTTTAAATTCCCCATCTTGGACACTAGCATCATCCTAGGGGAAGAGGTAAAGATGAAAAATATTCCACCATCTGTCCTACCAAATTTCTATGGTATGACTTTTGAAGATCCAGATTCTTTCCAATTCGAATTTGATATCTTGTGTCGAACCTATGGATATACAGATGACACCCACAAACTTCGTCTTTTCCCTGCTACTCTTAAAGCAGCTGCCTTGAAATGGTTCATGGGATTAGGAGAGCATTCTATAACTAGCTGGGATGAGATGAGGAAAATTTTTCTTAGAAAATATCAAGCATATTGTAGATCAAAGGATTTAAAAGATGACATTTTCAAAATGTCTCAATAGGAGGACAAAATCTTGGAAGAGTATCTAGAAAGATTCTCATACAACTTACAGAAATCCAAATACAATTCCTTGACACCTAAGATCACTCAGACAATCTTTTTAAAAGGAATAAGAGAAGAATGCCTTGATATTTTGAATGTTATGGGAAAAGGTGACATCTCCTAATTACCCTTTGATGAGATACAAGACTTATGTCAAAAGTATTCAAGAGGAAAGGCTAGAAATGGGAAAAGGGATGTAACTTCCAAAGTAACTAAATCTGCAACCAGTGGCATATCCAAAGCTGAACTTGGGAATCTGTTAGAAGATTTTAAGACTGATCTATTGAGTACCTTAGGCACACAGGTCAAAACATCAAGAACCAAGAAAAGACAAGAACAACAAGACCAACAAGATCAAGCCCTGTCTATTTTTTTCCCTAAATGTAGAAAGAAACACCCATTAAAAGAATGTCCTTTAAATACTGTTCAAATTTGTGGCTTATGTACTACAAATCACAAAACCGATGATTTCCCCAGATTGAAAGAATTGCAGGCAGCCTGAATGGAGGAGAATCAAAGCATGGAGTCTCTCTATTTTATGGGACAACGAATTCCTTGGCAGCCACGTTTTTCAGGTATGTCTCAAGATCCTATGTAGCAGTTTTATTCAAATCATCAAACTCCTGTTCAGAATTCATGGAGTGCACCCATGCCCTGGCAAACTTGGTCTCCTCAATTAGCCCAATTTGCTCCAAATTGGTGAGGGTATACTCTTGGTAACCAAACATATAAACAGGCCTATTTACAGCCCTATCAACAACCTTCTGCATATCCCCAATACCAGCAGAATCAAGTCCCATTTTTCCAACAACCCAATCTTGCTCCTCAACTAGGCCAACAACCTCAACAGCTTCAATTGCCATCCAATCAGCCTCCACCTCAACCAACACAATTGCTATCCCAGCCAATACCAAATCCAAATAATAAAATGGATAAACCAATGTATAATGTTGATGATGGAATGGCACTCCCCTACTCAATACTCCCACTTCAAAATATCAACTTAAGATATGGAAAAACTTTACAAAAAGAATCTCCTGTTATTTTAGAAGAACAAGCAGAAAATGAGAAAAATCCAAAAAAAATAAATATAGAAAAATCACAGTCAGAAAAGTCCCACTCAGAAAATCATAGTCAAAAAGGGAAAACATTAGTACCTTATATATCTCCCTTTCCAGAAAGGTTAGTCAAGGAAAAACTTTCAATCTCCCTACCTGATTTTGATGTTTTGAATGAGTTAACCAATGTATGTGTCAAAATTCCCCTGCTGCAGGCTATAAAGGATATTCCAATATATACTAAAGCAGTTAGGGAATTATGTCTTAATAAAATAAGGAAGGATCCATCAAAAATTCATGTGGTAGGAAAATTAGCAGGATTAATGTCTAACACTGTTTTTATTGAAAAGTATGTAGATCCTGGAATCCCAATGGTCACAATCACTGTCAACAATTTTTCAATTCCAAAAACACTGATTGATTTAGGTGCTGCCATTAATGTCATGACACTAGAGACAATGGAATACCTTCACTTGAAAAATCTTAGAGAAACCACTACAGTTTTGGAACTAGCTGATAGATCTAAAATCACACCTGAGGGGATCTTAGAAGATATTATTGTTTCTTTAGATTCCTGGGAGTATCCTGTAGTTTTTATAGTGTTGCAACCAAAGTCTAACCTAGGAGGGAATCCATTAATTCTGGGCAGACCCTGGTTGGCAATAGTTGATGCTTTCACAGGGTGTAGATCAGGAAGTATGCTCATTTCACATGGGACAGAGAGAAAACAAATTACACTTTATCCCTCTGCCCAACGACCTTCTATATTAGATTGGTTATCATGGATTAATGAGACCAAAGATTAGGAAGAAGAAGTGATTCAGCCTGTCCTAAGTATCAATCAATTCTTTGATTTTCAAAAAGAAAACAACGAAGATCTGCTAGATTTCTTCATTGTTGAACCTGATATTTCTAAAGAATTAAGAGACGCGGTAGTATGCTATAGCAGATCAAGTTTTGGGACAGAATTATCAGGAAAATTACACAATACATTCTCTAGCATTAGCACTTCATGATATTTTTAATGTTCATTCAAGCACTAATGTCCAAAGCAAAACAGTTGAAATCAGTCCAGGAAAACATTTGAATATTAGTGCACATCTTACTACATCACAAGAAGAACAGTTGATTGCCTTATTGAATAAACAATCCCATGCATTTGCTTGGGAATACACTAACATGCCAAGCATTCATCACGAAACATGCACTCACCACATTTACACAGATGATAAAATCATACCTCTCAGACAACCGCAACGTAGAATGAACCCCATACTAAAAGAGATAGTTAAGGAAGAATTGCAGAAGTTATTAAAAGTAGGATTTATCTACCCTATCTCTGACAGCCAATGGGTTTCTCCCTTGGTTGTTGTTCCTAAGAAAAATGGCAAATGGCAGATATGTGTAGATTACAGGGAGTTAAACAAGGAAACACTAAAAGATTATTTCCCATTGCCCTTTATTCATCAAGTGTTAGATGCCTTAGCTGGAAAAGAATATTTTTCATTTCTAGATGGTTTCAATGGATATAATCAAATTAGCATTGCAAAAGAGGACCAAGACAAAACTACCTTTACATGTCCCTGGGGCACATATGCCTACAAGGTTTTACCTTTTGGCTTATGTAATGCCCCAGCTACCTTTCAGAAAGCAGTCTTGGCTATTTTTGTAGATCTAATTCATGAATGTGTTGAAATCTATATGGACGATTTTTTTGTGCATGGAAGTGCCTTTGAGGATTCCTTAGCAAACTTGGAGAAAATTTTAAAAAGGTGTGTTGACTCAAATCTTTCCCTTAGCAACGAAAAGTGTTTTATGATGATGACTGAAGGGATAGTTTTAGGACATCACATTTCTTCATCTGGAATAAAAGTAGATCTTGCTAAAATTCAAATCATTGTAAATCTATCTGAACCAACAACTCAAACAGATGTAAGAATCTTTTTAGGGTATGCAGGCTATTATCGTAGATTTATTGCAAATTTCAGTAAGATAGCTCTGCCATTGTTTGAATTACTTTCAAAGGATGTACATTTCAAATGGGATACTAACTGTCAATCTGCATTTCAGACACTTAAAGATAAGCTCTCAACTGCTCCCATCTTAAGGGGACCAAATTGGACATTGCCCTTCCATATTTCTACTGATGCATTTGATACTGCAATAGGGGCCTCTTTGGGACAAAAAGAGCATACCATGACTTATGCTATTTATTTTATCAGCAAAAATCTAACACCTAAAGAATTGAATTATACAGTCACTGAAAAGGAGATGTTGGCAGTAGTTCATGCTGTGAACAAATTCTGTCATTACATTACTGGCTACGAAATTTTTGTCCACACAGATCATTCTGCTTTACGATATTTGATGAATAAGTCTATTACTAACGATCGGATAACCAGATGGTTACTATTAATGAAAGAATTCAATATCACTATTTTAGATCGGCCTAGACAAGAAAATCAAGTGGCAGATTTCCTGTCTCACTTACACAATACTAGTGAGGTTGTTCCTGTTTTAGATAGTTTTCCTGATGAACACTTGTTTGCAATTTATGTTATCACTCCTTGGTATGCTAATATTGCCAACTATTTATCATCAGGACAGCTACCTCCATCTATGTCATCTAAAGAAAAGAAAAAGATTATTAAACAAAGTGCTAGACATATATGGGTCAATGGTGATCTCTTTTACACAGGATATGATCTAATTATTAGGACATGTGTACGACAAGATGAACTTTTAGATATTTTGAAAGCATGTCATGATGAACCATGTGGTGGCCATTTTGCAAAGAAAAGAACAGCATACAAGATACTCAATTTGGGGTATTACTGGCCTTCTATTTTCAAGGATTCTAAGAAGTATGTTAGGAGCTATGATACTTGTCAACGGATGGGATGGCCAGTATGATCTGATGAAATGTCACTCCAACCATAAATCCTAATAGAACCATTTGAAAAGTGGGCTCTTGATTTCATTGGTCCGATTCATCCACCATCACAAGGAAAGAAGTACATTTTAGTATGTACTAACTATGTTACAAAGTGGGTGGAAGCCAAACCATTACCAAGAGCCATAGAACAGACAGTGGTAAACTTTCTTTTTGAAGAGATATTTGTCAGATTTGGGGTTCCTAGAGAGATTGTCACTGATTAGGGTGCATAGTTTACTTCTAAACTAGTGTAGAAGATAGCAGTAAAGTACAAGATTAAGCACAGAAAATCTACACCTTACCATCCACAAGCCAATGGCCAGATGGAATCTACAAACAACACTTTGGAAGGAATCATCACCAAAACTTTCTAGATGCATAGGAAGGATTGGTTGGCTAAGCTTACTGAAGCTTTATGGGCATACCGAATTACTTGGAAAAACAGTACTGGTTTTTCTCCTTATCAGCTCATTTACGGTAAGAAAGTCCTCTTGCCGATAGAATTTCAAATTCATACCTTCAAGTTAGCAGCAGATTTGGGGATGAATCTTTCTGAAGCACGGCAAGAAAGGATACTACAATTGAATCAACTAGATGACATGAGACAGGCTGCAATAGAACACAATATTTTGATACAACAACAGAGAGCCCAATGGCATGACAAGTTTATCAAAAAGAAACAATTTCACATCGGTGACTGGGTCCTATTGTTTGATTCAAAATTCAAAGACTTCAAGGCCAAGTTCACAACTCATTGGCTTGGTCCATATGAGATTGCAGAGGTATATGACAATGGCTCAGTCAAACTCCAAACAATCGATGATGAAGCACGTACATTTGTGGTCAATGGCCATCGGCTCAAACTCTACACCAAGCCTATCAACAAAGAAGATTTCATACAGCAGATTTCACATCAACAGGAGATGGAAGTGCTAGATAAACACACTGGTGTTTCTCCTTCACTTTCTTCTTAGCCATTTTTCTGATTTGATAAAATAAAATTAAAAATTAAAAATAAAATTAAAAAAAAGAAACAAAACACAAAGAAACAAAAAAAAGGAGTTTAGTTGTGAAAACTAGGCAACTGGCACAACATAAACTCAAATTTTCCTTGGAAAACCAAGTTTGCTTGGCCCTTGAAAATTCACAAAAATATTTTCACTTTCTGGCATTAGAAATTTCTTGCCTCATAGGAAGTTTTTTTTGCATAATAAAGATCTTGTTTGACTTGAGGACAAGTCAATAAATAGGCCTGTGAGGGGGATAAGCATTCCATGCTTTCTATTTTTCTTCTTTCTTGGAACCCTCCAAGCCCTTTTTCCTATGCAGAGGGACCTGACTTCCAATTTAGCAGAAGGGACCTGAGATGGCAGACATTTTTAAAAAGTAGACATCAGAAGGACAAATGTGAATCGGAAACAAATTGCAAACCAACTACATCAAGCAGCGAGCTCAACATAAAGGGATATCAAGCAAAGTCTGTAAGGATTTTAATTTTTATGCTTTAAAAGTTGCATGATTCTTTGTTTTTAAGTAAATGACATATCTACCTATCCTCACAAGCCTGACTATTTACTCTGTCACCTTCACAATCCATGCCAGCATTCCATTTATTTATCATTATCCTACCCTAGGTGTCAAAATGGTGGTCAGAATCAATCCCAGAAGCAAATTTCAAATTTTCAAAACCTAAACTGCATTCTACAGGTAGGGTTTTCCTCTCAACAGGAAGAGAATTTTTTTTTTTTAAAAGAAAAAAACAACAATGGCGTTCAAATGTTTTTATATCTTCATTTATATACTCTAGGACAAAGATATTAGTGCATCGTGCATTAAGTTAAAATATATATGGAATATGGGTCGTGGAATATTTGATATAAGGAATGGCTGTGTGTATTTCCAAAAGGCAAAAAGAGTTTAGTCCAAGTAAAGAAATCCCTTCCTTGCAACTCATTAATCAAACACTGGGGTATGCAAGGGAACTGGAGCGCATTGTATAGAGATGGAATGGTTCTAACTTTTCCTTCAATCTTTTTCCTTGAAAAAATTGTACCCAAACTAGTGATTGGATAAAAAAATGGCATGTTCAGATAATGATTGTAAAAGACGTGGGAATCACAGTTGTATGTTCCCACGAAAATATATATGTGCCTAGAAAATCGCATGATATCGGGATTGCATATCAAAATGGTCATTTCGTTTTGATCATATTCCCAAACTTCACTCTTCCATCTGCAGACCCAATTGTTGTACAATGCAAAGGCATATAGGGATAATATTTCACAGTGAAAAGAAGGCGTGTATCACAGAGGAAGAATACGGGCACTGGCTTTCTGAAGAACGCGTATGCACAGGAGAAATTTTGAAGCAATAATGCCAGAGGAGAGGTAAAACTTGAATCTTTTGCCAGAAGAATTTGCTAGATCAATAGCAATTCTAGTTTCAGAGTATCATTTTGAAATAGGAAAACGTTTACAAAGTTGCAAAGCTGGGGTTTTCTGCTGCATATTTATTTTCCTGTTAAAATTGCAAAATGGTATCTAGACTGGAACCAGAGAAATTCGATTCCACTGATATTCATGAGAAATGTATGGAAATTTTTGAAAAGAAACAATGGGTGACTTTTTTTGAAAAGTTTGATGGGAACAATGACAATGTTATCCTAGCCTTTACTGACTCGTTTGATGGAGAAAGGGCTACAGTGGGAAATTTGAATTTCAGACTGTCTGAAGACATTTTGGCACAGATCGTTGGCTTACCACAACAAGGAGAGAGATTCTTTAAAACCAAACAACTCAAGGAGAAGGCATGGATACCCTTTCTGTGCAGGTCAAGGGCAGGATCAGTGAACTGGAAGAAAGGAATACCAAGGAGCTGGTTGGTTCATCCCTGGGATGAAATAGTCTATATCATCCAAAGATTCATCACCTGTGAAGGATGATTTAGTATTGTATATCTTTATCATATCAAGCTATTGCAACATCTGAAGGTTGATTGTGAGATTAACATGCCCCAATTTTTATTACAGAGTCTTTCCAAGATGGCTAAGGCTGTTCAAAAGCGTGTAGAAGATAAATTAACAAACCTTTTCCACTATGGGCTCATCAAAATAATCATCACATATGAGTTACAGAAGCAAAACCTGGCATGGCAAGAATTTCTAATTCATAATCAGTTTGAAGAACAAGAAGAGCTGCCTGAAGAAGGTTTGAAAGAAGATAAACTGTTGATGATAACACACCCCAAGGATGGAGAACAGAACCCTGAAGCAACAAGCTCAAAACTGCTTAAGGGCAAAAAGAAAGAAAGAGAGGTGTTGATGATCATAGATGATGAAGACAACTCTGAGGCAGCAATCTCAAAACAGCCTCAGAGAAGGATACGAACCAGGAGTGTGATAAAGGAAGAAAGATAGTTCCAAAAGCAAGATCAAATCTTCACCACTTATAAGAAAAAGCCAAGGAAGCATCAGCAAGCTCGAAATAAGTCGGCACTAGAAGAGGATGATGAAATCCAACAGAAACAGTATGAATACATACAATCCTTGGAAAGTCAAGAAGAAAGTCTGACAGGTGAGATAGGGCAAGTCCATGAAGAAAAAGATACCCAAGAAACTAAAAAGATTTCAGATGAAGTGATAAAGCAGACTAAAAAAACCAATCTCTTCTTGGAGCAGTAAGAAAAAGAAGAGAAAAAGCATCCAAGATAGGAAATATTAAATGATCCAACTTCTCCTTTCTTAGAGCAACAAACTATGGAAAAAGAAAAGAAGGGAGATTTAGTACAAGAGAATGAAGAATTGGGGATGGACACTAATTCTGTGCAGCCTCCAATGAAGATGGAAAAGAAGAAAACTTCCAAAACAGTAAAAAGATTAAGAAATTGAAACTGGAAGTAAGGGAATTAGAATTGAGGAATGAAAAGTTAAAAGAAAGGAAGAGGAAGCTTAAATTTAGGGCACAAATCTCCAAGCATGCATATAGATGGTATAAACAAAAGAAGACTTACAAAACCAAGTATGAGAAATTGAAAGTCCTTTATGTATCTTGAACTTCTACAGATGCATCATCTCAGACAGGAGATTAAAAGCAGAGGGTCAGCAACAAAATGTTGGTCATGATATAAGCAGGGTCAAATTTTTGAGATACTTTTTGTGAATGAGAACATGCAATAGCTTCCTCTTGGGGGAGATGTTGGGCACCATTTTTACCTATTTTGCCATCTAAATACCTTCCAGTTTTCTCCATAAACCTTCATACTTGAACCATAAAACCTTAATTTCATCCACAAAACTTTGGTCAAAGGTATAAATGTTGTTGCTTCTTAACAAATTGAAATATGAGATTTTTAAGGCATTTAAATTAAGGTTTTATTCAAAATTACAGAATGTGCTAACTTCCCGTAATTTCTCCTAGGTTGGATACTTGCAGGCCAGCTAGGCGCAAATTGAGAGATGGGAGGAAGATCCTCGATGTCCAAGGATGGTTAAACTTCTAACGAATAGATGATATCGTTTTCACAGGTGTCGAGTCAATGTCGGTCAAAGACGACCACCTGTGCTACCACTTAGCATAAAAATAGGACAATTTCGATTTTGTCTATTTTGATGGATCTGACGGAGGATCTCGAGGGTCGCATATCATTATGAGTCCTCCATATTTGTAGCATTTCCAAAAAAAATTAAATTGTATAATCATTTGAGTTTACAGAGGATAGAAACCCCGTTGGATCATAAACGTATGGTTTTGAAATAAAGACTGTGGATTTGATAAATTACTGTGTATGGCCAATTCGATATGGTGAATGCGATTGAAGTTTAGAGATCTGTGATTTTCTCTACGTGTGTAAACGAAGCATTGGAGGGCCCCCTTTTCCAATTCTGCACACATCTTTCTGTATCGTTGCATGTGGTATGTTTTAATTAAATCCTGTAGAAGTCAATTTTCCTTATTTTAATCATCCATACATTGCAGAACGAGTTAGATTGCTTGAACAGGGTTATGAACTATGTTATTTAAATGTTTAAATGATGTAAGAATGATTTAGATTGCTTATTCAATATCGAATTATTGTGCATTGCTTATTCAATATCGAATTGTTGAGGATAGTTATACATTGTGAATGTCTTCTTGTAAAGGAAATCAATGATTGACTGCTTTCAACAGTGAGATCATAGGCAGTGTATTGTGACCTATTTTTAGGATTTAGGTTCAATTTGTTTTTATCTCAGAATATTTCACATATGAATTGTTGTTTAAACTCAGAGATCAAATGAAGTTGCTTCTGTAAGGGAGGTTTTGTATTTTGGAGTCACAGCATTCTAGTATTTAATTGATTTGTTTCATAGTTAAACTAAATTTCCAGTCAAGTCTAGCTTTGAGTCTCTAGATTTGGATATGCCTCTAAGTCTACAAACACCGGATTGACATGAACTTAAGGTCTAATTTACATTAGTGGATTGGATCCCAACATCCACCACAAAGAGACATGGCCTGCCTAGAAGACATCTATTCCACGACAACAGTCAAATTATGACCTAAGATGTGAGAGAGGTTACAGCTGAACTAGCAGAGAATCACTGAGGCCCAAAACTGAGTGTGTGTTAGACCTGCGACAAGTAAAAAACTGATCCCAAATGAGCTCTATGGCTGCCAAATGATCCCAATTGAGATATGTGGCTACCAATGTCCACTAGCATTCCATCAAAATGACCACAAAAGTGCTCAGGGTATGCAGAAGAACATGCAATGTGTGTATTTGAATCACAACTAAAAATGAAGCACATGATTTGCTTGTTGGAAGGAGCAACTATCGTGAAAAGCACCCATAGATCTATAACAAGAGGGCACAGGGAGGCAAGCCCAGTAAATTGAAAGACTCTGTGAGTAGGTCGTAATTTTGAGGAGAGGATGTGCTCAAGATCTGTCACATCTGTAGAAAAGGGATCGTGAGATCCTCTGTGGGAAGAGCACCAAGGAGAGGACAAGGCTGGTGAGAGTTTTATGTGATCAATAACCAACCTGTTGTGCAGTTTTTAATGCGATGGCATCTTTATACATGCTTGGATCTTAAGCAGTTTGAAATCCAACGACCTGTTGTACAACAGTCGTTGCATTAATTTTTTCTGAAGTTCTCACCATGGATTTGAAATAGTAGATGTCATAATCTAGTTCGTATAAATATCAGCCCAAACGTCCAAGAAATCAGAAAATTTTGCATAATTAGAATGTCGTGATAATGTGGGCACTGTGCAGTCCAAACATTAAACCAAGATTATGGCTATGGAGAGGTGGCATACTCTCTCAACAATAAAGGTATAAAGGTATGTTGGTCCCTGTTGAGACCATATGTCATAAAATTGGTCATCCTTCTTTCCATTCAATATTGGTTTTGGCTTTAGTCTAGGTTATAGATTTATCTTTTAGGTGTGGGATCCAGAGTTGAAAAATGGAAAAAAAAAGATGATGGCTACCCTGCAAGTATCTACTATTCAAAGAAACAATGCTATGGTTGATGTGGTAATAATAGCCTACACTTCCTTATAGTTCAATTTTATGGTTATATTTGTTGGATTCCTATCAAATTTAGGATAGAAGAAAAATCCAATTATTACAAGAATAGCTTCAGCAAACACATGTAGATGTTGAGAGCATGTGTTTAAAGATTCCAAGAGTAAGTTGCAATTATAAAAGAGCCTAGTGACCAAACGGAGGGCATCGAAACATTACTGAAACTTTATAACTAATCTTTGAAAAGTGAGTATAAATGGTCGAGTTGTAGTTAGTGAAGGCCCAAGGGGTAGGCTTACATAGAACTTAAAATTCACGAGGAGAGTTATAGATGAAGTGGAGAAGGAGAGATTCAAATGGCATAAGGCTTTAAGGCTTTTAGACCAATATTAAGGAGTGCAAAGCATTGTATGCATGATCATCTTAACATAATGTATAATAAGAGTGTAAATTCATGTGGTAAGCATTTTTCTCATAATAGAATGTTAAATAATCTAGAGTGTTTTTTTCATGTTCTTAATGAGGGTTCTCCATTTAAAATGTTGTTATACTATGGATATCCTTAGTTGTGTGATTTTTTTATTATTTTACTTTCGTTGTATTCAATTAAAGTTTATGTATTGGTGTAATGCACATATGTCTTGGTGTAATGCACATGTTATTGGGATTTTATAAAGGTATCAATGACATTCAACATTCTTGGTTGTATGCATTTGATCATGAATGTGATCATATAGTTGGAACTTGATGAGTTAGGTGTTGTTATGTGCTAATAATTGTTGAGCTTTTGGGTTAATGATAAAACCCCATAAAGGTGTTTCCTCTCAATGTGGTTGTTAAAAGCATGGTTTCTTAACTTTGAAAAGGGCATTGTTTCTTCATACCTATAAGAGGAAGTAGAGAATAAAGATGGCCTAATTGAAGAATATCAATAAAAAAAAAACACTTTCTAACACATAAAGTTGTATTTTCAATTCTCATGATCACACTGAAGTCACCATCCCTTATAATATTGAGATTGTTTAAATAAAATTAAATAAACATAAAACATCTAACAACTTTACATTTATAATACAAAACAAACCTTCCAAAATCATCAAACAATTATATCAAATACCCGAGGTCCAATTCAATCTTTTAAAATTGAAAAATAATATATATATAATAAAATAAAATAATCACACAATAAAAAGCTTTTAACTATCTAAACATTTTAAATGCCAAACGAAAAATTAAACTATCTAAGCATGAATAAATATGTCATCTCTTTTCTAACTACCACAACCTTAATCCATACCATAAAACAACCTTAAGCCATACCATAAATCCTTTTGACTTTTCTCTCGAGTGTTCTTCTTTGAGAAGAAGTTTGATTAAAAATTCAAATCATATTGTAAACTACTAAAGGGAAGTATAATTTCTTTTATACTTACAAGATTGGTATTTCAAACAGATTTGTCACATGAGATCATTGTTGAGGGTTAAGATTGGTATTTCAAACATATTTGTCACATGATATCGTTGTTAGTCCCGGGCGTAGGAAGAGGCTGTTTTTATTTTTTCTATTATTTTATGTAAATATATTTAATGTAAAGTGCATTATTAGTTTTAGTTATTTTTTATATTTTACTTATTTATTTTAATTTTTATTAGAATTTTTTCAAAAGTTGATTGGTGCTATACCATAAAAATAAAGATCAAATAAATAGAGGGAAAATAAATAAAATCTAGGCAAACTTACATAAGTTAAAAGAGGAAAGTTTCATTTTTCGTTGTTTACTTAATTTTGTTCCATATTCTTATTGGAAACAAATCTCAAATTTTGTTCCATGTTTGTTCCATGTTTTTTATATTTTACTTATTTATTTTAATTTCTATTAGAATTTTTTCAAAAGCTCATTGGTGATATACCGTAAAAATAAAGATTAAATAAATAGAAGGAAACTAAATAGAATGCATGCAAACTTCCATAAGTTAAGCGCAAAGTTTCATTTTTCGCTTTTTACTTAATTTTTTTCCATATTCCTATTTGAAATAAATCTCAAACTTCCTATTGAAAAAAAATCTCATCCTTCCTAAGTTAAGGAGGGAAGTTTTAGTTTTTTGTTTTTTACCAAATTTTGTTCCATATTCTTATTGGAAACAAATCTCAAACTTATTATTGAAAACAAATCTGACCCTTCATATTGGAAACAAATCTCAAACTTACTATTGAAAACAAATCTCACCCTTCATATTAGAAAGAAATCCCATACTTTTGTTTAGAAACAAATCTCATCAATTATTTGTGACATGATTCTTCAAAAGCTTGTTGTTTATGATTACCACATGATTATAAAAATATGTTTGTTTATTACTACTATTGTTTGAATAATGCCTTCAATATCTCCACCCACCACATTCTACCTACGCCCCTCCACCCCTTCTTATCAAGGATGCACAAAGTGCGTCAAGGATCTGCAAAAGGCAATTTTATAGTAGTACAAAAAACTATTATTAGAGGCCAAATCTCAATGACTAGAGGTTCATTCTTGGTATTTTTTATTTTCAGAGATATGCCAAGAATAGTTGAGTTGATTTTATTGTATCGATGTTCAACTTCAATATTTGTTGCGTTGTCTTTTTACTTTACAAAGAGAGTTCGCATTGTTTTGTAGGTCAAGGGCACTCGAGGAAAGGATGAGCATTACTCAGACGGGACCAGAAGGATGTACACCAAAGATTGTGAATTAATGGGGTTTGACGTGGTTATTGGCAAAAAATAAGACTGCATATATATATTCCCACTATTTCTGTAGTGCTAACAGATCTTAGTGTCCATCCACCTTATCAGTCACAGTGCATCCACAGTGCATCCAAGACCAAGAGAAGATGCCCCTCATCATTGATTCACTTCATCAGCTCGATCAGACTTCATGTTATATTCCTTGGGCATTAACTTCGATCTACCTACCTGATATTCATTTAATTTAGTTAACTACTTACTCCCTTCTCTTCCAGCTTTGCTAGAATCATGGAGAATTGTGAATCTTTGATGGGGAAGAACTAAAATAGAGAACAATTTATCCTATTATTAAAACATGTACGAAGATTCACACCCAGCTATTCAAACCCTGTTAATTCAATTCACTAAAAAGTATTGTAGACCTCTGATGAAATAAAAGATGTATCATGGGGTCATTCGCATTGGGCATCTCTCCTTGAATCTTGCTAGAAAAATATGGTTGAAATCACTTTTTGTAGTATTTTAAATTACGGTTTTATTTATAGCAATGAATTTAGAGTGATCATTATAATATGAAATTGCATTCTGAAATGGCTAAAATTGAAATTTTAATTTTAGAATAGTTTTTACAGACAATGTTTGAATAGTTTTCTGTCAGAATGGAAGATAGGCATAATGGTGAAAATAACATATATGAACTGACCTGTCTTTTCTATGTCAACTGAGGAAAATTCATTTTAATAGTGAATATATTTGGACATATTTTTGAAAGAGCTAGAAAATCTTGGACTTCAAGTCTAGTTGATTACAAACAACATATGACCTAGTAACATTTCTTGTGTTTGAAATCCTATGACAGTCACATAAACATGTATGATCGTTGTTTTATATGCCTTTTATTTTTATGCTTCCAATTTTCTTTCAAATTTTTATTCTATTATTTTTTCAAAGACGGGGACTTTGCTGCTCACATCCCTTGTCGCCATGTTGGTTCAGTGTGACATCATTACTTATCATTTATTTTCATGTCAACGATCCCTCCAAAATGCCAACTGGGGATTTCTTTCTCGTTGTCTTAACTTTGTGATTTACCTTTTCACTTCATAATAAACTTACGCATAGTGAGATTCTCATTTTCTTATCTCTTTGGTGTATTTGCCTCGTCGCTTTGCATTTTTCATTGCACTACATGTTCATCGAGAAATTGTTACCTTTCATTTTCCTATTTTCTTTCCTTTGCAACATTCCAATGCTATTTGGGTTAGATCCATCGAATATTTACATAAATATATCATTTTGTTGGTTTTTTTTGTTCATATGAAACTTAGTTGGAAGATGATTATTTACAATTTTATTTAAAACTGTTTAGCATTTTTTTTGACACTTATTATTTTTTTATGGTAATTGTGTGCTAGGTTATTGTCTTCCAAACCTTCTTTATTTCCGCTTAATAGTTGTGAACTATAAATCATGGTATGTCAACATTTCGTAATGGCAATATCAGGTTGTGAAAAAAGTTATTTTGTCTATTATGTTTGTCAAAATCATTATGTAATCCACTACACTTTGATTGTTATGTGCATGACATATGGTCTCACCCAACTCTTCTACCACTCAAGGACATTACATACACCAATTTGATGTTTAGCTAGGTTGTGACATTAAGAATAGATTATTATTATTATTATTATTATTATGGCGTGCATGTTGTGCAAGTGTAGAACATCTTCGCCAGAGTGTGTAACTTCCCTAGTGCCATCAATTGATTATGTTTTACAAATATCCTCATCTTAAATGAACTATAAGGGTTGTGTGCTTTCTATAAAAACTCGTCATTTGAAGTTTCCCCTTCTTCTCTCATTAACATCCCCTACTAGTAGCAAGGGCCATAAGGGTCACATCCCTGTATTTTTGGCATGCCTCTCACCTTTAATCTTGTCTAATCATTCTAAAGGATGACCCGTTGGTATTGGTTCCTTGATTCTTTCGCTAAGTTCCACTCTTTCTTTCTTTCCTCTTATTGGGTGGGCGTGAGATCCTCATCAATGAAAATTTTGGAGCCCTTCAACCCCCTTATTTCTTGTAGGATATGAGCTCTATCCTATTTGTTATGCAAAAGTGTGACCTTTAACATTCTTTCTCTACCTTTTAGGCTTTGTTATTTTCTCACTGTAACGAACATTATTAGGGTAATAATTAATTAATTATTATAGTAGTTAGCTCTTAATGTGAAGGGACATAACCCTTCATTATGAATGCTCAAGCCAAATAAAAGGCGAGCTATGTTGTAATACCCTATCATATTTTATCCTATCATTAGTTTATATATTATTATGGCTTATTTAATATTCCAAATATTTTGGTAATATTATTTGTGTGAGCAAACTATTGTTCATCTCATTTGGTATCAAAGCCTCTCAGCCCTCCTGATTCGACTACTGGCCACACTTCATCAGAGTTTCTCTAGATAAAGGTTTTTTTAACCGATAAAAGGGGATTCCCTTGACCATACCCACCTTCATATTTCCCTTCTCCCTGTGCGATGCGACTTCTCCTCCCCGTGTGCTTCCACCTGCTCCTTCACCCATCAGCTTCGTTCCTCCACTCTGCACACTCCTTCCTTCACCGATCCACATCCTCCCACCCGCCTCCACCTTCACACCACCTCCTTCATCCTTTCCCTTTTCACTCCCGCTCCACATCACCTACCTGCTCATCATCCCACGTTCCCATCTCCTCTTCGCTGCTAACACTTCCCGGCGTGCGCTCCTTGTACCTTATTTCCCCAATTTCCCAAACCAGCAACCACTTCCCACTTCACTACCCTCCACATTCTCCAATCCCCACTCATTCACTCCACACCCACGTCCACCTCATCTTCCCCGCGCAGACACATCCTCCTCCCTACACTCGACCACCCCTGGTTTGCGACTACAAATAGAGAAATTAGAAGCCAAGTTAAAGCGTTATCGAAAAGATAGTGAAGAATTACAAGACACAAATACAAACTTGGAAGTAATAATTAAAATACATGAGATGCAAAAAGAGCTCAAGGAACAAAAAATTTCCGACCAGAAAAATCATATATAAAAATTGTCTGCCCAAATTGAGAAATTAAAAGACGAAAACGATTTTAATTAGAGATTGAAAAATCAAGATATATAGAAAGAAATAAACGATTAGGAAGCGAAAATAAAATGGTAGAACAAAATCGTTAGCGACAAGGATGAAGAACTAACACAGATGCGACATAAATTAGAAAATCAAGAATTGGTGATCTACTAGTATCGACAACAAATAAAAGTTCTTCAACAACAAAATGACGACTCTAAAAAGACTCATAAGTCGGAGATCGCAAAAAGTAATAAAACACTATGCAACAATTCCGAAGAAATTTTCAGATTAAGGAATCATAACAAAACACTAGTCACGAAAATTAAGAAGTTGAAAAATAGTCAGAAGACAGAACAATCTACAGAAGACATTGAAGGGAAACTTCTAGACAAACAGGAAGAAAATAGTTGCATCAAAAGTCATAACAAAGATATTAAGGAACAACTTAAGAAGTCTGAAGATGACAGAAAAGCTCAAGTAGAATTGATTAAGAAGTTTCAAAATGATTACATGCAGTTGGAAAAGATACAGAATGAAACCTTAAAACCTCAAGGAACGAAAATACAACTTCCAACTCACATCAATGCTCAAAAGACGACACTCGTAAAAGGAAATGACATTGTGAAAATTCCCTATCGACACCCCAACCATAAAAACTGAAATTCTAAAAAGTGGGAAATGTCGAAAGATAATGATACTAATATGATCAAATCTCCTGACGACAGATCAGTAGGGAATCCCAACAGTCAACAACAAATCAATTTAGGATGGATTGACCCATCCACATATCAAAAGTTGTGCTCTATACTTAGCAGTTCATATCGACATGTTTCATCATCCACGACATCACAAAGAACGACGGGACAACATCATAAGTCTTTGAGGACAAAGCCTTTCTAAGAGAGTTGCAATGTAACGAACATTATTAGGGTAATAATTAAATAATTATTATAGTAGTTAGCTCTTAATGTGAAGGTACATAACCCTTCATTATGAATGCTCAAGCCAAATAAAAGGTGAGCTATGTTGTAATACCCTATCATATTTTATCCTATCATCAATTTATATATTATTATGGATTATTTAATATTCCAAATCTTTCGGTAATATTATTTGTGTGAGCAAACTATTGTTCAGCTCACTCACCTTGTCTAATACTTGTATTGGACATGCCCACCCCATGATATAACTTAAGAACCCTACCAATGTCCCTGTTGTATCTCCATTATCATTTTTTTCCTTCATTCATTTTATTATAATGTTCTTGAACCTGCTTTTTCACTATGTTCTTCTAGGATGATAGACCTTGTTGTAATCTCACAGATCACCTAATGTTACCAATAATACATACCAAAACATACATATATAACAGAGACAAGAGATAAGAACAAGTAGAGGAAATAACAGATTATATTAACCTGAGTGGGTCCATCAATACAGAGAACTAAACTGAGTTCTCATCTGGCTCAACAGCCTAATATATATGATTTACAAACAGTTACAAAATAACTACCTGTCGGTTCGGTGAACCGACACGACCTTAGGTGGCTGACCTAATCTCTAGTTTAGTCGGTCGACCAACTTAGTCAGCTGATCGACTAAGTCGGCTATCGTTCAAGTCGACATGCCAACTTGCTCCTCTAACATCTCCCCCATGAAACAAAATGTTTCTTCGTCCCGAAGAAACGGGGAGGTACCAAAAAAATGCCTGTCTAAGTAGTCATTTGTTTCATGCTTTGTCCTTCATGGGCTGTGATGTCTGATTGTTGGTATTTTCTACACACATACTTCAACAATTGTTGGGGCTGTCACGGCTAAGTGATGTTGGAAATCTGTCCAAATCTGCAGTATTTTCTAAATGTCGATGGTGAGTGTAGTCAGATTTGATAGGATCGACATTTTTTCTGGCATGGAAATTTCAGCTATTCTTTCCATGTCGAGACCCATAAACTGGTCCTTCTCCTCTGCAATCTCTACGAGTTGTTTCATCTACAGGAAGATGATGTCTACTTTTTCCAGATTGGGGATGGCTTGATGTACCCACTGATGTGCTTCTCGCTAGAGTTTCTGCAGCTTGGTTGTCTTAAGCACTATTTGGTCTTTTATTATGCTTCTGAGTGTCTCATCAGTGGTTTTCCTTTTTTCAAGTGCTTGGATCCCTTGTCGAGTCTGCCGAGTTTGTTGATAGACTTGCACGTAGTAAGTAGGTCAGTCTCGCAGTACTTCCTCGGTGATGACAGACTCCTCCATGTGATCTTCCAATACTTTGTAGGCTTTGGAAAAGGCTGTGTGCTGTGCCATCAATAGTCGAACGGTTTCTTCTTTCTGTTCTTCTTTTGTTTCTTGAATCTGTGCTTGGAGCGTCGACACCACACTTTCAAATAGTTGATAAGCTCTTTCCAGTGGTTTGTTAGTGTCGACCTCTATTGGTCCTGGTATGACAAATTGGACTAGGTCCCTACACTTGTTAAGGAACTTAACTTGTTCTTTTTCCTTACTATTTAGTTCCCTATGTCTGTGCTGGTTCCTTGTCTTTGCTTCGACTGCTAGTGCTTCCAGTAGTTGTTCTAGCTCTGGATCTCTCAATTTTGTTGTATCGACCGCAGTGGTCGATCCAACTAGATTGATGTGGACCATTGATGGTTGTCCATGATGGTCCTTCTTCTTTTTCTTCTTTTTGTGCTTCTCTGCTTCGGCTTGTTTCGGCATCTGTATACCTGCAAAAGTCGAGTCAGGATTTTCGGTTTGCTGTGTGTTAAGTCAGTAAATTTTTTCTTCAATTTTGGTTTGACTTCTCCATTTTTGGTTTGTTTTTTCATTTTATTTCAATTAAGGTTTTGTTTTAAGTCTCATTTTGAGCTTCCTTTAGGAACTCTTTGGTTGATTAGAAGGTTTTTTTAGCTTACTTTTTATAGGTTTATTTGATTTTTGGTCCTTTGCATTTTAAAGGGGTTAAAGGAAAGGTCATTATTTCAAAGATTTGATTCACAAATGTTTATCTTGAGCACACCTAGATATGATTATCACTTTAGCAGCTTTTAAATCTCCGACAAATTAGCAAAAAGATGAAAAATGGCGAAAAATTAGCATGGGAGATATTCTTGTAGCGCTGGACAAAAAATTTACAAAGGGCGCGCTACAAGAATATCGTGGCCCTTTTATTTTTCAATTTTTAAGCAAGATTTTATCATGATTTTGATCTGTGAGTGTCTAATCACATATGGTGAGCTGTTTCATACGTGTTAGCTGCAGTTTCAACACGATTTCAGGTGGTTTTGAATCTCGAAACAAATCATGCTCATCATTTCCTATAATGCGGGATCCGTTTGACAGTTATGAGCAAATTTCAGGTTAAGGTGGCATGATTTGCCTTTCACACACATTATTAGAGGAAAGGAGGGCTCGTGAAGTAAATCAAAGCACTAGAAAAGTGGATTATGCTGCTAAAGAATAGAGACAGAGTTATGAAGGCTAGAGAAATTTAGGGCTTTTCAATCCCGTTACCTACAATTAAAGTAACCATATGAAGACATCTGCACATTTAAGAAGAGGAAATTGACAGCTCAAAACGAAGGTTTAAGCCATTGCACTCAAACACAATTGGCAGGTATTTCAATATAAACCCCTATAATGAAAAATTGGGATTTTTCTCGCTGGAGGTCATTCTGAAGAAATTGGTTGATGCAGAGGTTAGAATAGGTTCCAAAATGAAATATTAACCCCAGAAATAACTGCCTGGAACTATTCTTAAAATTTTGGTGAACAGAGCACTAAAATAACACCAAGTCTGAAATATTAAGGTTTTTCAAGTTCGAGACAGTTTGAGGGAAGGTTGTTTATGTTTTGGCTCTCCAATACACTCAAAAAATTCTGATATTAATGCATTATGGCTGTAATGAGCTGACTGATTGAGATTCCTGTCAAACCTAATGCCAATTTCAATTATAGTCTACAGGAAGCAGCATTGGAATCAATTGTAGACTGTTTTATCATGCTCATCCCTCACACTGACAGTTTTCAATTACTTTGAAAAGCCTGGACACTTCAGATTAATCTAAGTGTTGTTTTCTATGATTTGAATCAGTTTGTACTGAAGGAGGATATCATATCTGAATCCATATTATACTTCTAGTCTCCTTAACCTTAAAATGAGGAGCTTGAGTGGCTCATATTCTAAAACAGTTCGACATTGTGCTTGATGGTGCATTTTGGAAATTAAGCAGTGCTATTTTGTTCTTATGATAGTTTTCATTTATGATTGATCTACTCTCATAGTTTACCTATCAACAAACCTAGTTTGTATGGTTGAGACAAAAGAACATTGAAGCCCTGGGTCAGGTGAATTTGACCCCTTGTTGAGAATTTTTACTTCATCTTTTAAATAAACAGGCCTGTCCAGGAGTGTATAGCAGATGGTGAAAAAGTTTGAGCAGAAAGCCAGTTTACAAGCATCTTCTAAACCCTAAAACCAGACAGCATCTAATTTCTGAAGGAGAAAGATGGGCAAGAGTGGCAAAAGTGGAAAAGTCAATAGGGCTGAGCCCACTGACTTAACATGGATTGAGAAACTCCCTGATTGTGCTGAATTGTTTCAACAAGCAGGCTGGCTGAATTTCTTCAGGAAGATAGATGGCTACAATGCACAAGTGTCTTGTAAGTTTGCTCAGGGACTTAAAGATGATATGGTCATCCTGGATGCTTTAAAATTCAAATTGATTGTGGAACTAATTGAAGAGGCCACTGAGATCAGTAATGAGGGTGAACATTGGTTCAAAAAGTTACCTTTTGATTTTGAACCACAAAGGTACCTGTTACCTAATGTGACTCCTGACTGGAACAAGGGTATTCCTATTCAAAATTTCAGGAAAGAGTGGATTGAGCCCATTAGGATATTACAAAGCTATGTGACTTGTGAGGGCAGGTACGCCTATGTGTTTAAATATCATTTTAGATTCCTTCAACACATGGTAGGAGTCTCAAAGATGAATCTTCCCTTCTTCTTTTTGAGGAGCCTTCAGAAGATGTCCAGCAGGATAAAGCAACACGAAGATCACACCTCCCAATCAATTTTTCATCATGGTCTGATCAAACTGATCATCACCACTGTATTGCAACATGAGGATAAGACTTGGGACTTCTTTCTGTTCTGGTTAGATGTTCATCCCCAGCAGGAAGATCAGCAGCCTAAGAGGCAGACTGATAAAGGAAAAGTGATGATGAAAAAGTTAGGTCATACAGCCAAACTTGCAGACAAAGATGATGTTAAGGCTAAGAAGGTAGCAGAGCAGGTAAAGGTTGACAGTCAATTCAAAATGTCCTCAGTTGGCTCTAAAAGCAGATACTCATTGTTTGCAAGAGAAAAGGTGCAGCCTAGCCTGCATTTCACACCAGCAGCAGATTTAGAAGAAACTAAAACTGTCGTTGAAGAAGAAGCTGCTATACCTGAAGATGAAGTTCAGACCAAACAAAGGAGTCCTCTCACCATTTTGTCTGAGGATGAAGGATACTTATTAGAAGATGAGCAGCAAATTGCTGAAGTAGGGTTAAGTGCTGAAGCCTGTGGAAAATTCCTTACCTCAGAAATCAAAGCAACTAAACCTTATAAAAAGAAAAAGAGGACTGTAGCTTCATACAGAAGGCCTAAAACTAGGCCAACCAATAAATTGAGATGGAGTATGAAGAAGATACTTAACCCTAAACTGGATACCAAACAAAAGACTGTTGTAATTGATACTAATTCAAGTGAAGAAACAACAGGTGGTAAAATAGACATCAAAAACAAAGGAAAATCAGTGGTTAGACCTTCTTCTCCTCAACCTGCTGTGTTGGAAAAATTGTCACAGTCTGCAAAAGAAACAAGTCAACCTGTTTCTAAATTATCTGAAATAATTGTTGAGATAAAAGATAGACTCATAAAACAGCAGGAAGAAGAAAAAGCAAAAGCATGTACTCTTGAAAATGAGGAATGGGATGAAGAAGATGAAGCTATACTCAGGCATGCAGGGATTATAGAAGAGTCTATTATTTCTGTTGATTTCTCAGAATTTTTAATGCAGGATGCAAATGTACTGGAAAACCCTAGTTTTGATGATGAAAGCTTGCAGGAAAGAGTTCAGAAATACAAGCAACAGGTAAAACAATTACAAGAGACTAATGATAGTTTATTCAAAGTCAATAAGGGGCTTATAGAGGAGTTGCAAGATGTCCATCATCATTTCCTACAGCTATCAGAAGTGTCTAAAGAAGTGTTAAAAAGGAAGACAGCCACTGACAGGTATTCTACAAATCTAGAGAAGACAGTTGAAAGTTTACAGCGGGAGAATGAAGACCTTCAGAAAAAGATAGCTGATATGGAGAAGAAACACAAAAGAGCAAAGAAGAGGTCTCAAAGCCTAGATGGTATAACACTCCTTGTTGAAGCAGNTTCCCTGACTGTTCTTGAAGCTTACAACCATTTAAATCATACCAAAAACCCTAAACTTTGTTTTATTTATTGAGTTTTACTCTTGATATTGTGTTGGCTTGTTTCCTTAGCCTTAGAAACAATTTCTGGCACAAACATCTTTGGCGCCGTTGCCGGGGATGAAGCTGAAGTATATTTTCCCTAGGATACTCATCTATTTTCCTGGTTTGAGAGGTGGACTTGAACCAGTATTTTTAAAGGCTATTTTCACCAAAAAGTTGTCACAGTGGCTTCTAGAGGTATTGGAACCAGGAGCAGACCTACATCTCCCTTGCTACTGGGTGTGACAGACCCTGAACAGATCATAAAAATAGCAAGAAAGCTCAGAAGGTCTCAATCTTTACCAGCCTCTTGTGACTCTGACTAGTTGGGTGATTCATTAGACCCAGCTAAAAACTCACCTTGGATAAAACCTACCATTCCTGAAAGTACTTTTCAAGTTTTTACCAATCCTGAAACCTTTTTGAAAGCCAAGACTACTTCTCCTGGAAAAATCCCTCTCTTTCAGCTGAAAATAGGAAAGAACCCCTTTCAAGCAAGTTCCAGTCAAGTTTCTTCCTCTTCAAAACCTCAATCTAAACCTCAGTCCACAATGGCAGGTCAAAACCCACCCATGGATATGATGGACGGGATGGTAGCAACCAGGTATGCTCCATTAGTCCTACCTCAGCCTTTACATGCTTTTCCTGGAGGAGATTATCAGAAATATATGCCCAGATTCAATGGACAAGGTGAAACAACTACAAAAGAACATTGGGAGGCTTTCCTGAGTTATGCAGACAATCAGAACATTGAGATTAAAGATGTATGGATGAGGGTATTTGTTCAAAGTCTAGATGGGGATGTGAGAAAGTGGTTTAGAGAGTTTCCTGCCAACTCCATCACCATAATTGAAGAACTCCAAGACCTATTTCTGAGGTAGTGGGGAGACACTAAGGACCATACCTATTATATCACTGAGTTTGGTGCTCTCAGAAGAAAGAAAGATGAGACTGTTGTTGATTTCTCCAAAAGATTTAACAAGATGTATAGTAGGATTCCAGCAGAGATCAAACCTACTGAAACATCAGCCAAGCTAACTTATGCAAATGCATTTGACCATGAATTTTCGTTATTACTCAGAGAAAGAAGACCTATCACTCTGCTAAACATGCAAGATGCAGCATTGGAGGTAGAGTCTAATTTGCCGGCTTCTAACAGGCTTAAAAAAGAAACACCTCAGCAGCAGTATGAAAGAAAGGGAAAGAAGGAAGCTGTTTCAACAAGTGCTGACCCTCAGTCTGCTGAAGCCAAAATAGATGAAATGGCTAAGCTTGTGAAAATTCTTACTGCCAAGTTAAACAAACTAGAGCTTGAAAAGAATTCGACTAAACCTGCTCAAGAAGCTCAGAGGAACCCAAATAACCAAAATTAGTTTAGAAGGCAGTTTGCTCCTAGATTCATGCCAAGGGAGCGAAGGAATAATGACATCCAACAAGAAAGGAGGGAGAATGAGGATCAAAGAGTGCCCCCACCTCTTCAAAATAATGTAGCTAATGAAGAAGAGGTTGATGAACAGTTGCTCTTTGAAGAGACTGAAACAGATCAGGATATGAACCACTTTGGAGATGGTTTATCTGGAGGTTTCGTAACAGAAGAAGATTTTCTGAACTCTGAGTACTATGATGCTGATTTGTATGAAATTGAAGATGATTTGGAGTTTGAGAAAACTGCTGTAAATGCTGCTGCTAATCAGAATGAAATTAAGAAGACTATTAATCTCATATCTGGTCCGAAACAAGTAGTCCAAGCTCCCAAGAAGAAAGATGATGTTCCTGCTGCAGTTGTTCCTGATAAACAAGTTGCTGATCCTATCACAGAAAAGAAGCAGCCTGCAGAAAAGTCCAAGAAGAATGCTGAAATTGAAGAGGTAAACAAGTCAATCCAAAATTTCAGTTTGGAGAATGAGTTAGGCAAATTAAAAATTCCTGTACCATTGACTGAGCTTATTAAGAATCCATCATATAAACAAACAGTCTTAAAGGTTATGAATTCTGCTAGTGGTCAGCCTATTTCAGATACTGTCAATTTGCAAGAAGAAAGCCCAAAGATATTCATTGGGTCTGCCCTAGCTGAGAAAACATAAAATGAATCTGGTGCTTCTCCTCCCTTCTATGTTACCTTGACTGTCCATAACCAGATGATTCACAATTGCCTGTTAGACTCTGGAGCATCCCATAACTTAATGCCCAAAGCTGTGATGGAAGCCCTTGGTCTCAGTATCACCAAACCTTATCATGACTTATATGCCTTTGACTCCCGAGCTGTTAAGTGTTTAGGAGTAATTAAAGATATGGTTGTTAACCTTACTCAGCTGCCCATGAAGAGTGTCATAATGGATGTTGTTGTAGCTGATATCACACCCAAGTTTGGTTTGCTTCTTTCAAGATCCTGGGCAAAGAAGGTTGGAGGAACCTTACAGATGGATCTCTCATATGCCACCATTCCTGTTTTTGGTGGAGAAAATAGGAGACTTTACAGAGAACTACAGTTTTCCTACATTGTCACAGATGATAAAAACCCCACTAATCATCCCCTATATGCTGTTGACAAAGATCTAGGGACTTGCATGTTGAATTTCAGTGATGAAGATAATTCTGTTGGCCTCTTACAAGTTGAAAAAGAAAAACTAGTGAGACATTACAGAGAATAAGAAGATCAGCTGTGAGAATTGTATTTTGATGGATCCTCATGCAAAGAGGGTGCTAGAGTTGGAGTCTTACTCATTTCTCCTGGAGGTGAGACGGTGAAACTCATGTATAAGCTGGAGTTTGTTACCACTAACAATACTGCTAAGTATGAAGCTCTGATACTAGGACTGAAAGCTACTAAAGACTTAGGCATTTAGCAAATTACTGCATATGGCGACTCCGAGTTGGTTGTTCGACAGGTGAAGAACAACTATCAAGTAAAGCAGGATTTGTTGAAGGTCTATAGAAATGAGGTATGGGATATGCTTGACAATTATTTCATCATGCATTCAATATCACTCATATTCCAAGAAATCACAATGAGACTGCAGACTCTTTAGCTTTGGCTGCCTCATACTTCAAAATTCCTAAAACTACTCAGCTAAGGTATCCTATAGAGGTGAGGTACAGACCCTGTGTACCTGACAATGTGAAACACTAGAGGGTATTTGAATATGACATTGAAATCAAAAAACTTCTTGAGCTTACAGATGATTTTACTAATGCCCATATTGATCAGGATGAGGATGAGGAAGAGGGAGAGGATAATAAGTCTGCTGAAGATGAGTCTGCTGAAAATGTATTTGCTGAAAATGAGTTTCCTGAAGGTGAGATTGTAGGTCATAAGATCATTGAGTTGAAGAGTAACTTTATCCCTAAAGGTTTAGTGCCTTTAGAAAGAATTTTTACCAAAGATGATACACCTTCTAAACCAGTAGTCCAATCTTCAGAAGACAATGTAGAAGACTGCAATATTGGTATTGCAGAAAATCTGAAAATGGTAAAAATTTCTAAATCTCTGACAGCTGAACAAAAAAGTAGGTATATCAAGCTTTTGAAAGAACATGTGGATGTGTTTGCCTGGTCTTATGAAGAGTTAAGAACCTATGATACATCAATCATTCAGCATAAGGTCCCGTTGAAACCTAATGTTAAGCCTTTCCGACAGAAACTGAGAAGGATCAATCCAGCTTTGTTTCCTGTGATTGAAAAGGAAGTAAAGAAGCTGCTGGATGCTAAGATAATAGTACCTCTTAGGTACTCTTCCTGGGTTGCAAATCTTGTACCTATTAGGAAAAAGAATGGGGAAATAAGATTATGTGTTGACTTCAGAAATCTGAATAGGTCATCATTAAAAGACAACTATCCTCTCCCCAAGATTGAACAAGTTTTGCAGCAGGTGGTTGGAGCTCAGAGGATATCTATGGTGGACGGATTCTCAGGGTATAATCAGATTTCCATGCACCCTGATGACAAGGAAAAAACATCCTTTACAACCCCCTGGGGAACCTTCATGTATGACAAGATTCCCTTTGGTCTGATGAATGCTGGAGCAACCTTTCAGAGGGCAATGGACATTGCATTCGTGGGAGAAAAAGATAAGTTTGTTGTCATCTATTTAGATGACATCACTATGTTCTCACAGTCTGATGATGAGCACTTAAAACATTTGAGGCAGACTTTCCAGAAATGTAGAAAATTTGGCCTGTCTCTGAACCCCAAGAAATCTCATTTTACTGTGCAAGAGGGTAGACTGTTGGGCCACTTGGTGTCTGCTGATGGCATCAGAATAGATCCGGAGAGAGTCCAAGCAATACTGAATATTAGTTTGCCCAGGAGTAAGAAAGATGTGCAATCATTCATTGGTAAGATAAATTTTCTGCGTTGGTTTATTCCTAATTTTACGAAAAACCATTAAACAAATCACAGCTATGTTAAAGAAAGACCAGGAAGTCAGGTGGACTATTGAAGCAAAGGCAGCATTTGAGAAAATCAAGGTGGCTCTGACTGAAGCACCTGTGTTGGTAAGTCCTGATTTTACCAAGGAGTTCCTTACTTTTTCTTTTGCTTCAGGAGATACAATTGCACATGTCTTACTTTAGAAAAATAAGGAAGGACTAGAACAGCCCATTGCCTTTTTCAGTAAAATTCTCAGGGATTCTGAGCTGAAATATAGTATACTGGAAAAACAAGCCTATGCCCTGGTGAAGGCTTTGAAATTTTTTAGAATTTATGTCCTGCATTCAAAGGTTGTTTCATTTGTTCCAAATGCTACAGTGAAGGATGTTTTGACATAGCCCGACAGTGAAGGGAAGAGAGGGAAATGGATTGCAAAGATCATGGAGTACGATGTAGAAATCAGACCTACTAAGGTTGTCAAGGGACAGGGATTGGCCAAGCTGCTGGCTGACTCAAATTGTCAAGCTCTAGGACTGCATGTCATGGCTGAAGAATTAGTTCCTGAAGAAGACCAAGCACTTCAGGAGAAAGAAAGGATCATGGATTTTTATTCATCTTCAGTTTGGTATGCTGATATTGTTCATTTTCTATTATTTCTGCAATGTCCTGATCATTTAGACAAGAAGGCTGCCAGATCTCTGAAACTGAAAGCTATACAGTACTGTTTGGTAGAGGATCAATTGTTTTGGAAAGACCCGGGAGATATCTTGTTAAGGTGTTTGGATCAATCTGAAATAGGAGAGGTGATTTCAGAGTCTCATGAAGGAGCCTGTGGAGGGCATAAGTATTGGAAAGCTACAGCATATAAAATCTTACGAGCTGGATACTATTGGCCTTCCCTATTCACAGATGTTTACCAGCAGGTAAGAGCTTGTATACCCTGTCAGAAATTTGCAGGTAAACAGAAATTGTTGTCTTTTCCTTTAAAGCCTGTTGCAATTAATGCCCCTTTTCAGCAATGGGGTCTAGATTTTATTGGAGAGATAAATCCAGCATCTTCAGGACAGCATCATTGGATTCTGACTGCCATATATTTCTTCACAAAATGGGTGGAATCCATTCCTACAAGGAATGCTACAGATAAGGTGATTATGGAGTTCATTGAAGACAATATCCTGAGTAGATTTGGTTGTCCACAAAGATTAATAACAGACAATGCCAAGGCATTCAAATCCAAGGCAATGGTGGCCTTTTGTGAGAAAAATGGCATCATTCTGAAGCATTCAACTCCCTATTATCCTCAGGGAAATGGCCAGGCTGAATCATCTAACAAGAATATCATTCAAAGCATCAAGAAACTGTTGAAGCATAATAAATGGTCTTGGGATTCAATGCTGAAATATGCTTTGTGGGCAGATAGGATCACTGTAAAGTAGGCCCTTGGTACTTCTCCATATCAGCTGGTATATGGTATAGAGGCAGTATTCCCTGTTTAGTTGAGGATTCCAGTAATGAAATTCCTCCAGAACTCTCAAGAGGAACCGGATGATATGCAAAGGAGAATCTTTGAAATGATTGAACTACAACAAAATAGAGAGAAGGTAGACAAAGAAGCACAGCTGTACAGAGCCAAGATGAAAAACAGGTTTGACAGAAAAATTAAAGAACATACATTTTCAGATGGTGAGTTGGTTTTAAGATGGGATGCAAGAAAGGAACATAAGGGTAAGCATGGCAAATTTGATAATCTTTGGTTTGGCCCTTTTCTGATATCAAAAGTTTTGGAAAATAATACATTTATCTTGCAGTCCCTAGAAGGTGAGGAGTTGTCCAGCCCTGTGAATGGATGATTCCTCAAACACTTTTACAGTTTATGAGGGCATTTTTCACTGATCATTGTACATACCGATGTGAGTGAGGTTGAATAAAGACTCCATAGCCCAATGGAAGTTTGCAGAAAGGTAGATAGAAGACGGAAGGCACTAGTCTAGAGGTTCTTGAAGCCTCGCAGGGAGGACTTCATCCCGCAGCTGGAGCTAGATGTTAAGTCAGTAAATTTTTTCTTCAATTTTGGTTTGACTTCTCCATTTTTGGTTTGTTTTTTCATTTTATTTCAATTAAGGTTTTGTTTTAAGTCTCATTTTGAGTTTCCTTTAGGAACTCTTTGGTTGATTAGATGGTTTTTTGAGCTTACTTTTTATAGGTTTATTTGATTTTTTGGTCCTTTGCATTTTAAAGGTGTTAAAGGAAAGGTCATTATATCAAAGATTTGATTCATAAATGTTTATCTTGAGCACACCTAGATATGATTATCACTTTAGCAGCTTTTAAACCTCCGACAAATTAGCAAAAAGCTGAAAAATGGTGAAAAATTAGCATGGGAGATATTCTTGTAGCGCTAGACAAAAAATTTACAAAGGGCGCGCTACAAGAATATCGCGGCCCTTTTATTTTTCGATTTTTAAGCAAGATTTTATCATTATTTTGATCTGTGAGTGTCTAATCGCATATGGTGAGCTGTTTCATACGTGTTAGCTGCAGTTTCAACACGATTTCAGGTGGTTTTGAATCTCGAAACAAATCATGCTCATCATTGCCTATAATGCGGGATCTGTTTGACAGTTATGAGCAAAGTTCGGGTTAAGGTGGCATGATTTTCCTTTCACACGCATTATCAGAGGAAAGGAGAGCTCGTGAAGTAAATCAAAGCGCTACAAAGGTGGATTATGCTGCTAAAGAATAGAGACAGAGTTATGAAGGCTAGCGAAATTTAGTGCTTTTCAATCCCGTTACCTGCAGTTAAAGTAACCATATGAAGACATCTGCATGCTTAAGAAGAGGCAATTGACAGCTCAAAACGAAGGTTTAAGCCATTGCACTCAAACACAATTGGCAGGTATTTCAATATAAACCCCTATAATGAAAAATTGGGATTTATCTCGCTGGAGGTCATTCTGAAGAAATTGGTTGATGCAGAGGTTAGAATAGGTTCCAAAATGAAATATTAACCCCAGAAATAACTGCCTGGAACTATTCTTAAAATTTTGGTGAACAGAGCACTAAAATAATCCCAGGTCTGAAATATTAAGGTTTTTGAAGTTCGAGACAGTTTGAGGGAAGGTTGTTTATGTTTTGGCTCTCCAATACACTCAAAAAATTCTGATATTGATGCATTATGGCTGTAATGAGCTGACTGATTGAGATTCCTGTCAAACCTAATGCCAATTTCAATTATAGTCTACAGGAAGCACCATTGGAATCAATTGTAGACTGTTTTATCATGCTCATCCCTCACACTGACAGTTTTCAATTACTTTGAAAAGCCTGGACACTTTAGATTAATCTAAGTGTTTTTTTCTATGATTTGAATCAGTTTGTACTGAAGGAGGATATCATATCTGAATCCATATTATACTTCTAGTCTCCTTAACCTTAAAATGAGGAGCTTGAGTGGCTCATATTCTAAAACAGTTCGACATTATGCTTGATGGTGCATTTTGGAAATTAAGCAGTGCTATTTTGTTCTTATGACAGTTTTCATTTATGATTGATCTACTCTCACAGTTTACCTATCAACAGACCTAGTTTGTATGGTTGAGACAGAAGAACATTGAAGCCCTGGGTCAGGTGAATTTGACCCCCTATTGGGAAGTTTTACTTCATCTTTTAAATAAACAGGCCTGTCCAGGAGTGTATAGCAGATGGTGAAAAAGTTTTAAGGAGCAGAAAGCCAGTTTACAAGCATCTTCTAAACCCTAAAACCATACAGCATCTAATTTCTGAAGGAGAAAGATGGTCAAGAGTGGAAAAAGTGGAAAAGTCAATAGGGCTGAGCCCACTGACTTAACATGGATTGAGAAACTCCCTGATTGTGCTGAATTGTTTCGACAAGCAGGCTGGCTGAATTTCTTCAGGAAGATAGATGGCTACAATGCACAAGTGTCTTGTAAGTTTGCTCAGGGACTTAAAGATGATATGGTCATCCTGGATGCTTTAAAATTCAAATTGGTTGTGGAACTAATTGCAGAGGCCACTGAGATCAGTAATGAGGGTGAACATTGGTTCAAAAAGTTACCTTTTGATTTTGAACCACAAAGGTACCTGTTACCTAATGTGACTCCTGACTGGAACAAGGGTATTCCTATTCAAAATTTCAGGAAAGAGTGGATTGAGCCCATTAGGATATTACAAAGCTATGTGACTTGTGAGGGCAGGTATGCCTATGTGTTTAAATATCATTTTAGATTCCTTCAACACATGGTAGGAGTCTCAAAGATGAATCTTCCCTTCTTCTTTTTGAGGAGCCTTCAGAAGATGTCCAGCAGGATAAAGCAACATGAAGATCACACCTCCCAATCAATTTTTCATCATGGTCTGATCAAACTGATCATCACCACTGTATTGCAACATGAGGATAAGACTTGGGACTTCTTTCTGTTCTGGTCAGATGTTCATCCCCAGCAGGAAGATCAGCAGCCTAAGAGGCAGACTGATAAAGGAAAAGTGATGATGAAAAAGTTAGGTCATACAGCCAAACTTGCAAACAAAGATGATGTTAAGGCTAAGAAGGTAGTAGAGCAGGTAAAGGTTGATAGTCAATTCAAAATGTCTTCAGTTGGCTCTAAAAGCAGATACTCATTGTTTGCAAGAGAAAAGGTGCATCCTAGCCTGCATTTCACACCAGCAGCAGATTCAGAAGAAACTAAAACTATCGTTGAAGAAGAAGCTGCTATACCTGAAGATGAAGTTCAGACCAAACAAAGGAGTCCTCTCACCATTTTGTCTGAGGATGAAGGATACTTATTAGAAGATGAGCAACAAATTGCTGAAGCAGGGTTAAGTGCTAAAGCCTGTGGAGAATTCCTTACCTCAGAAATCAAAGCAGCTAAACCTTATAAAAAGAAAAAGAGGACTGTAGCTTCATACAGAAGGCCTAAAACTAGGCCAACCAATAAATTGAGATGGAGTATGAAGAAGATACTTAACCCTAAACTGGATTCCAAACAAAAGACTGTTGTAATTGATACTACTTCAAGTGAAGAAACAGCAGGTGGTAAAATAGACATCAAAAACAAAGGAAAATCAGTGGTTAGACCTTCTTCTCCTCAACCTGCTGTGTTGGAAAAATTGTCACAGTCTGCAAAAGAAACAAGTCAGCCTCTTTCTAAATTATCTGAAATAATTGTTGAGATAAAAGATAGACTCATAAAACAGCAGGAGGAAGAAAAAGCAAAAGCATGTACTCTTGAAAATCAGGAATGGGATGAAGAAGATGAAGCTATACTCAGGCAAGCAGGGATTATAGAAGAGTCTATTATTTCTGTTGATTTCTCAGAATTTTTAATGCAGGATGCAAATGTACTGGAAAACCCTAGTTTTGATGATGAAAGCTTGCAGGAAAGAGTTCAGAAATACAAGCAACAGGTAAAACAATTACAAGAGACTAATGATAGTTTATTCAAAGTCAACAAGGGGA
>LPNX010895470.1:639145-711982 GCA_001517045.1 Pseudotsuga menziesii | reverse complement strand
TTGAAGCTTACAACCATTTAAATCATACCAAAAACCCTAAACTTTGTTTTATTTATTGAGTTTTACTCTTGAGATTGTGTTGGCTTGTTTCCTTAGCCTTAGAAAGAATTTCTGGCACAAACACTGTGCAGCATTTGTTGATGGTATTTCTATTTGGGGCGGTGGGATGACTATTGCCTCTGGTTGTTCAGATGCAGGTGGGCCAGAAGTGGATGCAGTTGGTACTGTTGGTCGTGGTGGGGTTGGTTTTGGTGGAGCTAGTTGGATTAGGGGTTCTGAGTCGGGGGGTGGTGGTGGTAGTGGCGATGGGGTTGGGGAATGGTCGGGTGTGATTGGGTTGGTGAAAATGTGGTCGAGTGGTGGAATGTTGGTCTGAGGGGCCAAGTCGAAGTCGAAGAATAGTTGGTTGATTTCTCTATTTATGTCGTCGGCATTTTCTTCTTCCTCACCTCCGGGCGGTTCAAAGGTTGGTAGGTGGGGTTGTGGTACAATCGGAGTGATAGTCGTGGTCCAACGTCTTACAACTTCGGCTTCCTTATCGGGGTTCCTTTCAAAGACCGAAGTCGAAGTTGAAAAAATTTTTAGTCCCTGAAGGACTTGGCCAGGTTGTCAGGATCCACCAGCTTCAAACAGGGATGCTTTAGTGGATAGCTTCTATACCGACATGAATATCTCATGCAGCTTCTCAATGAATGCCTACAGATCTCTGTCCCTGTCAAATTTTTCTTTCACTGTCTCTGACATAACACTCTTGCATAAGTCGAGTGGGCTTATTGAGATTTGTTCTGGTGCTAACTCTTCAGTTACTTTTGTCAGGGATGGAGGTGGGGGTGTAGACACCAGGTCTACAACATTTTCAAGCGTCGACGTGTGTGTAATTTTGGCTTTCTTTGGTCGACCTTGTAATGCTCCTGCCTCAACAAATGTCTAGAGCTAAGTTTCCACTGATACTTTATTTGTTGCGGCATCTTCAATTATGTCGATGGCCATAGCTCCTAGTTCTTCTTCATCGTCTGATGACTCCGGAAGGAGAAGCTTGCGCTTTCCTTTCCCTTGTGGTTGTTGTGTTCTTTGCCTTTTTCTTGTAGCTGCTATCTCTTTCGACAATTTTCTAATAATTTCTTTGGTGATAGCATATCTTGGGTTGTCTGCTTCTATTTCTCCCCTTAGCTCCTAGATCGGGATGAGACTTTCTTTAGCCAGAAGGATTTCCTGCTACTCTGCATGTGTTTCTTCTATCTGTGGTTCTGCCCTCTGTGTTGTCGAAGGTTTGATGATGATTTGAAGTCAGCCAGTGTGTTCGACCGGTGTCTCCTCCGACACAAAGGTACTAATGTAGAGGTTCAGCTCATAATCCTCTTCTTTCTCCTGTTCTGTTAATGGCTCCTCGATTGAGAAGTCGATTTCCTTGGCCTTCGTTGGTATTGGTATTTTTGTTCCAGCTTGTCAAGACAGCTCCCAAAAGATCTGTTCGACCGACAGATAATAATTAAGGGCCTTTGCATTTGATTTAACGTCCTGCATGTACCACACCGAAGTATGGTCGAGCTCTAACTAGATGTGGGACATTTTGGGTAGACTTCGTTGGATGTTTTGAGGCACCCTCCATCTAGTTGTGCATATTTTTAGCTGTCGGAGCCATTTTTCCAACAGTACTTTTCTGTCTGCAAGTTCCTTCAATGTTCCTTTCTGGGAGAAGGCTTTGAATCTCCACATGTGGAATTTTGTCGGTTCTTGAAAACTTTTGTGTCCTTCAGGGCAAATAGAATACATGACTATCCATAAGATAAGGGATGGGAACCTGATGATTCCTCCCGTCTCTTGGCATCTTTCACAAATGATTTTGACCATTTCATCAACATACTCAACCCATCTGTAGATATTTCCATTAGTCGCAATGGGGTCAACTGCTTCTAGCATATCTAAATTGAGTTCGCTTCCTCGACCTGTCAGGGTGAGTGTGACGGCTATTATTTTGGCCACGAGCTGTGATTTGGCTTATCATCAACCCTTTTGAGTTTTTTCCCGATGGTGACCCGGTTAATTCTTCTACCAGTCCCTCTTTAATACCGACTAGTACTGGGTCTCCTTTGTTTGAGAGACCTGTCAGCTTGGAGATGACTTCTCCAGATATGTCGACCAGTTGGTCAAAGTAAAACTGGCTGTTGTGGTACCGGCTTATGATAAACTTGACAGCTGTTTCTTTTGTGCCATCGAAGCTGGCCATAAGCGGTGCATTGACATAGTTGAAGATGGTACTGTATTGTATTTTCTTAGCAGCTTGAGTAGGCTTCTTGTCGACGTAAGCCCACTCTTTTACCTCGGTCCACAGTTTTTGCCATGAACCCTCCTGTACTAAAGGTGTTTCTGCAGTCTGTAATTCCTTAGCTTTGGCTTTGGCTGAGGCTCTAATCTGTTTGGGTGCCATTTTGTCGATTTGGTAGTCGATTTCACTAAGGTGCTTTTGCCTTTTAGTCGTCTGGTTGCTCTGATGCTCTCTCTGCTTGATTTGTGGTGAATGAACCTTCGGGGTTCCATTATTTATAGGGGGTGCACTGGATGTTCTTGTCGATGTATGTATTAATGGCGGACGTGATGTTCCAGCTGGAACACTTGAGTGTGCGTTAATGGCGAATTGGTTTCGGCGCTCGAGGTCATGAATGCGCGATGGGACTAACGAGGTCGTCGGTCGATGTCAGTTGTGAAAATGGTCGATGGTGTTATGTCGATGGGCATGATGTCGGCTGTCGAAGTGGTGATTTCCTGTCATATTTTTTTGTGTATAACAGTATTATTTTGCATTTTGGGTTTTGTAGATTTTGATAATTTTTGTCTAACGGTTATGGTCGTTATATATGTGTGTGTGTGTGTGTGTGTGTGTGTTTGTGTATATATATATATATATATATGTTTATTTTTAGTTTCTATAGCGTTTTAATCGGGCTCCATTAACGAGTTTCCGAAATACTATGCCTTGTAACGTCCTTAGTCGGACTGATCCGTTGGTATGTATCCCTTCGACAACGTAGGGTCCCATCCATTCTGTATGTAACTTTTTATGTTTTCCTTTTACTCGACTATTGTATAGTAAAGCAAGGTCTCATACCGATAAGTTTTTGTTCTTGATGTTTCTGTCGTGCCATGCTTTTTGTTGTTGTTTTTGGATTTCTTGATGTTGCATTGCGAGTAGTAAATGTTCTTCTAGTTTACTTAGTTGCAATAGTTGGTCCTTTCTTCCTTGTTCGACATCGACATGTAATATTTCTGCAATAATAGGTGTATGTTGTCGGAAGTGTAGTGGAACTACTGCTTCCTGTCCATAAACTAGACGAAAGGGGGTTTGGTCGGTTGAGCGTTTATATGTTGTTCTGTATGCCCATAGTACTGCAGGTATCTTCTCATCCCAGTCGGCCTTATTAGCATTACATATTTTTGTTAAACATTTTGTTAATGTTTTGTTAAATGCTTCAATTGCTTCATTCGACTGAGGATGGTATGTTGTACTCCAACGATGGTCGGTTAGGGCTTTGATAGTTTTATTGATAAAGTGTGTTCCCTGATCACTGATTAAGGTTAATGGACATCCAAATCTGGTAATGATATTCTCATAGATGAACTTAGCAGCTATCTCACTGGAACATGTGTCGACAGGTTCTGCCTCTGCCCATTTGGTCACATATTCAACTACAGTTATGATATACCTTGCACCTGTCCTTTTTGCTGGTATAGGAAATGGTCCTATGAAATCTATGGCCCAAATTTCGAATGTCAAACTTGGGTTTACTGATATCAAAGGCATTTCTGTGCTAGGCAGGGGTCGACCTAGTCGTTGACATCTATCACATTGACTTACAAAAATTTTGCAATCTTTGTAAAGTGTTGACCACCATAACCTTGATTGTTAGATTTTCTTTGCAGTTGTGTCTGCTTGGAAATGTCCTCCTGCAGGTCCATAATGTGCTTCATGCATAATGTTGTCTCTTTCTTGTTCCAGTACACACCTTCTAAGGATGTCATCTAATCCCATTTTGTAAAGAAATCCATTTATAAGACTATATGGTGCAGCCTTCATAGCTAGGATTTGTTTCTTCTTTGTACTCATTCCTTCTGGTGCTTGTCCATCTTCTAAGAATTGAGCTCTTTCCTCTAACTTTGCTGGGACTGCTTCTATCTGAAATAGATGTGCATCTGGTAAGTCATCTTCAACTCCTGTTGGTTCCTCTCCTATGTCGATTCGGGATAAATGGTCGATACCGACATTTAACTTACTTGGTCTGACAACAACTTCAAATTCGAATTCTTGAAATAGAAGTAGCCATCGACAAATCCCTCCGTGGTGTAGAGGTTTATTGACAAGGTACTTAAGTGCCTGATGGTCAGTATAGAATATAAATGGGTTAGCTAGAAGATAATGTCGATATTTTTGTAGTGCAAAGACCATTCCTAATGCTTCTCTTTCTGTTGTCAAATAATTTCTTTTAGCCTTGTTTAATTTTCGGCTACTATAAACTATAGGATAATCCATTCCATCATCTCCTGGTTGAGTTAGGATTGCTCCTATTGGTAGACCTGATGCATCAATATGAACATGGAATTTGATCGACCAGTTTGGAAGCCTTAGGATTGGTGCTTCAACTAGTTTTCTTTTTAGTTTTTCAAATGATATATGGCACTCTTATGTCCAGTCGAACTCTTTATCTTCCCTTAATAGTTCTTCTAGTGCATACATCATTTATGAATAATATCTTATGAATTTTCTATAATAGCCTGTATGACCTAGTAGCACTCTGACTTGTTTTGAGTTCACTGGTGGTTTTAAGTCGAGGATAATTTTGATTTTTGCAAAGTCAACTTTAATACCTTCCTTATAGATAATGTGTCCTAGCAATATCCCTATGGGGGTGACAAATATACACTTCTTGATATTTAGGGCTAATTGGATTTGTCAGCATCTTTCCAACATAAGTCTTAGCCACTTGCAATGATCTTTTAACATGGAGTATATTGTCCAATCGTCAAAGTATACTACTATGGTTTTGTAAATATACTCTTGGAATGTCTTGACCACAATTCTAGAGAATACTGCAGGTGCATTCTTTAATCCAAAAGGCATAACCTTATAAGCAAATGAGTCGAATTCACATACAAATGTTGTCTCTTTTTTATCTTCTTTAGCTATTGTCACTTGGTTATAACCTAAGAATCCATCTGTAAATGAGTAGCATTCATGTCCTACCACCTCATTTAAGATTTCATCTACATAAGGAGTTGGAAATGGGTCTGTCAGTGTCACTTTATTTAGCTCTATGAAGTTGACACAAATTCTTAGTTTGGTCGGATCATGTTTCTTAGGTTGGACTACCATTGGACTTGCCCATTCTGATTGGTCAATAGGGTAGATGATGCCTACTGCAAGCATGTTATCAATTTCCTTTTTGACTATCTCCTTGTATTTGTGAGCTAGCTTATATGGCCTTTTCTTCACAGGTCGAACATCAGGTTTAGTGTCAATTTTCATTTCACCCATTTCATGGACTAAGCCTTTGAGGTCTTTATAGTCTCTGGCAAATACATCCTGGAACTCCTTTAGTAAGTTCACTATATTTGTTGTCTGCTCTTCACTCCAGTAGTCTCCAATATTTGCCATTTTTGGTTGATCATCATTTGATATGTCAAATTCTTTAGTTTTGACTTTAGCATCTAGCCATTCTGGTGCTTTGGCTTCATTGATTGGTCGAATTGCTTCTTTAAACTGGGAGAATGTGGTAAGGAAGTTGGTGGTAGTCATTTGGTCGGCTTCCTCCTTATCGGTTGTTTCCACTTTAAACACCGTGCGGATAGATTTGGTTGTTTCGACATGGTTTGATTTCCATCTAAAGCTTTTTCCTTTTGTATTTTCATTTTCTAACTGTAGTCATGTCAACTGTGGTATTGTCCCGGTTTGTATATTGTTACATTTCATTGTCTGTCAATTGTCTTTTAGGAGTTTATTTTATGTCGGTTGTATAAATTCTTTAATTTGTTTTGTTGTTTCGACCAAATTTTCATTTTGTGGTATAAAGTTGAAATCTTTAATGAAATTTTCTCTGAGTTCATTCCATAGGAAGGTTTCACCCCTAGCTTCTTCCATTTTATACCATTTGTTTGGTAAGTCAGAGAGGGTTTTTTCGAAACAGGTGTGGCCATGCTCGTTCATCCTTGTACCCAAGTCTTGTCCATTCCTGTTCACATGTCTTGATATGATCTTCTGGATTTTGAACTTGGATGAATATAGGTATCTAAGCCTGTTTGGTTAAATTCTTTCCTCCAAACGTTTCTACAAAGTAAGTTGAAGCTGTTGTCCAGGTCTGCAGTCTTGTCTGATGGGTATCCCACCATCTAGCAGCTTGTCCTGTAAAAGTTTCTACTAAACTTTGTAGTCGGCCATGTTCACCAATTTTTTTGGAAACTTGTTCCACATGCATGACTGGTGATTATCTTTCCTTGTATCTTGGTATTTGTGTAGTATTTACATTTGTAGGGTTTAAAGTAGGGTATTCCCTAATTTTATTCTCAAATATTTTTGGGACAATGGACACTATGAAGCACTGCTGGGTGAGCTTTTTCTGTACTTTTTGGATAGTCCAACACCCTCTTTCTTGTGTTTTGTAGTTCTCGACTTCCCAATCATATAATTATGCGTCTAAATTATAACCGAATGAGTCTTGATTACCTAAGTAGAGTTCACCATATGTGTTAGGTTCTGTGTAATCTTCATTATTCTGTATCTGATAAAGTTGTCAGATATCAAATTTTTCATCGATAGGTTCTACCCAAGGTTCTCCTTGGGATGGATGAATAGGTACAATGACCTTCTGTCCATTTCCTTTTAATTTGATTCTCTCTTTGTCCAGGGATATCGATGCTTTCATCTTTCTACCCCAAGGTCGACCGACTAATGCGGGGAAGGAACTGGATCCTTCCTTAGGGTCAATGATTTCAAATTCGACTTTGGTCGAGATTCCTTTTATAGTTGTATCAACATTTTTCCAGACTCCAATAGGTTCAATTAGGCCCTGGTTGGCTAGTTTTAGGTATATACCTGACTCATGTAGTCGAGGTCTGCCCAGTTGTTCCCAAGTGTCACGAGTCATGATGTTTACTTGTGATCCGAAGTCAAGTACAACTTGTCGGACATGGTATCCTTCAATTTCCAGGTCAACAAGTGGGTCGGCATCACTTTTATATTTTTGATTCAAACTGCAGATATTCTTTGTTTGTTTTTCGATGTTGTCATGTTTTATTTCATATAGCAAATTGATGAACTGAGATATTGAGTTATCTTTTTGTATGAGTTGTATTAATTCTTTTATTGTGTTATGTCGATTGTCATTAGCCTCTTCTTGCCGTGTAATTTCTTTGAATACATTTGTTGCCTCTTTATATGTTTGTTTTTCTTTAAGTGGATCAGGGTAGACATTTCTCTCTTTTATTTTGTTGATTCTTGGGTTATCATTTCCTGTTTTTGTCCCTTGTCGGGTTACAATATGCAAATTCTTTGTATTTAGTACATCATTTTTTTGCACACACGACAAGACATTAACATTTTTCTTTTTATTTATTTTTTCCAGCATGGTAGGGCAATCCTCTAATGAGTGATCCCCTACTCCACAATGAATACAAAATTTGAGGTCAGTTATGTCCTTGTATGGACAGTCTGCATGCCGATGTTCCTCCTTATAACATGTAAAGCATTGGATGGGTCGAATTAGTCAGTTGTCTCGATTTCCAGAGAATCGACCTTGACCTCCGTAGCCTCCATGTCAATTGTCATACCAGCGCTCGTATCTTCGATCGTCGTATCTTTGATTGTTCTAATCGTTTGGTAAGTTGTTTTGCTCATTATTTTGTGCAATTGCAATGGTCTGGTAGACTGCATGATAATTCCGTTGGTTCTTTAGGTTCAGATGGCAGTCGGCCGTGTTATGATTCTTTATTTCACAGATTGCACACCAAGATGCCTTGTCGTTCTTTATGTTGAAAGGGAAATATTTTGTCGAGTGGTATCCATGCTCTTGGAAAATGTCGCAAAAACATTTTGTCTGTACGAATCGAACGTCCTGTCGGTTGGTTTCCTATCGACAGTTGTCTTTTGAGTGTCTGGTCATTTGGCACTTTGTGCACCAGATATCCTGACTTTTGAGGTTTAATTCTTTTAGAGACTTCTGCACGATCTCAAGCTGTTCTTCTAGTCTGTGATCGATGGAGTATGCTGGTATGTCCTCATCCATTTCCACTTGGAGAGCTTTTGTAAGCGCATCTTCATAAGACTTTAATGTCTCCAGACTTATGTGTCAGTGGATTTTCTGAGATAAGCCTGCAAGAAACCACTAGATTAATAATTGTTCATCAATAACATAGTCCAGTTAGCTAAGAAGGTCTTTCCAACGTTTATCATAATCACGGACAGTTTCTCCTGGCTTCTACGATGTTGTTTTTAGTTTCTTTGCAGCCATATGTTTTGCATCTGGAGTTTTGAAAAATGATAGAAATTGCACTTTAATCTCGACTTTGGTTGCTTGGGTTTGTCTTTTAGAAAAGGTCATGTAGCAAGTTAATACCCTTTTCCCTAAGGCACCAGCGAACTGCGCCATCTGTCTGTCTTCATTCGTAACTTGGTTAGCCTTCCAAGTCGACTCACAAACGGACCAATGTCATTTGGGGTCCTCATCACCCTCATATAGAGGAATGTGTGTTGACCCATGACCCATGTCGGAATCATTGTCACTGCTTTCAGGAGGTGGCGGTGGTGGAGGTGGGGGTGGGGGTGGTGGGGTTATTTGTTTATTCCTCTCTGCGAAACTATTGTCGACAGAACTCTCGTTCTCGTCAATTGTTTTTGTCGTTTCGTCTTCGACCAGCAATCGGTTAGTTTTGACCTCTTCTGTCGATGTCCAACTGCAATTATCTTTCCGCAGTTATGAATGTTTTGTGTTCTCCAAAGTTGTATTTGGCAGGGGGGTGCTCCTTCATGTGTCGGTAAAAGTAAGTGGATACTTCGGTTGGAGGGTACCGCTTGAAAGGTAATCCAATTTCCTTCTTCTGGTCGATGGATAATAAGATGTCTACTAGTGTATGTCTCGTCGTCTAGTCGACTCCATATACCAAAGTCACCAGCTCCTAGTCGGAGGTCCTCTTCGACAATGGCTTGTATCTGGGTACGCAGATCCAACGGAGACAGAGTTGTTCCTTCTTAGGGAGCTTCTAATTGGAGAGCTTCTTACTACTCTATCCACAATTATTCTTTCGTAGGGGACGCCTCTTTTTCCACGCCTTCTTCTTGTCGGTCATGACCCGACTCTGGCAGATTTCTTTCCTAGTCGGTCGCCCTAGTACTCATTCCTCTATGCAGCGCTAAGGCTCTTTCTCTTCTTTCTTCCCTTCGTTGTTGTCTCTCCTCCCTCTCTATTTTCTGGAGGTCCGTCATACCTTTGTGTAATACTGTCTTCTTGATTTCCTTTTAGTCGAATTCTCCTTACTGGTGATTAGTATCTGCTTTTAGTCGACTAGAATCCACTCCACTTTATCCCGACATATGACCAGCTACCCCCCTATAGCCTACCCGACGCTTTAGAAAGCCCGGATAGTTCGGTCTACTTTCTTAGGAATTATTCCCACTCCCTTTCTTAAATGAATTTTTCCCACCTCTTTTATTTTTCCGCCCAGTTAGGGTTTATTGGCGGTCCGCGAAGTGATGGACGAGGTCCGACAATATGACCTACTCCCTTCTTGATTAGGAATTTAAACAGCAAGGTCGGTAAGGAACAAAAGAATTGGTCGGTGAGGTCTATGTAGAATTTCTTCTTGATGGTTTCCACCGAAGTCCTTTCTTCTATTGCTTGTTCCTCACAGAATTCGTCAGCAATTTTTTCAAACCACTCATACAAGTTTGTTCTTCCCCCACGAATCAGTTTTTCTAGCAACTGTTGATCTTTAGTCTCTTCTGGCTTTTTCATCCAAGAGTTTCTTCAGAATTTGAGGCACTGATTCTACAAACTTCTCATGTGTCTCTGTAAAGAATCTTGCTTTTGCTTGTGTGGTCGTTAATCTATTTCTTCGTGCGTAATTCTGCAAATAATTTGCAACTTTACATTCCCACCAGTCCTTAATCTCCTGTTATGATATCATCTGTTTGCATACATTTCAGACATGTACTACCGGAAACAGAACCAATGTTGTAATCTCACAGATCACCTAAGGTTACCAATAATACATACCAAAACATACATATATAACAGAGACAAGAGATAAGAACAAGTAGAGGAAATAACAGATTATATTAACCTGAGTGGAACCATACAATACAGAGAACTGAACCGAGTTCTCATTTGGCTCAACAGCCTAATATATATGATTTACAAACAGTTACAAAATAACTACCTGTCAGTTTGGTGAACCGACACGACCTTAGGTGGCTGACCTAATCTCTAGTTTAGTCGGCCGATCGACTTAGTCGGCTAATCGACTAAGTCGGCTATCATTCAAGTCGACACGCTAACTTGCTCCTCTAACAGACCTCAACCTCTTGAGTGTGAAAATCTTGCCTTCTCTTGCATACCTCCATTGAGTACCTATTATCTTTGCCTAAGTTTTGATATTTTGGACTTAATATTTGAATTTTTTTCTTCTTTGCCTCTAACCAATAATGCCTTCATCACCTTAATCACCAAGGTGTCCTATCTAATTTGTTCCCTTGGATATGACCAACTCTCTTCTCAAGAATGATCTTTTTCCATCTAGTTTATGTGTGTTTATAAGTGATGATTTTCTATCCCAATTATTTTGAAGCATCTTTCTAGGGTTTTGGATAGATCATTTATTGAATAGATGAGACCCATATAGGAGTAGACTCAACCTATCATGTATACTCTTGCATTGTGGCTTAGCAAAAGAGCACTCCCAAACTAGATGTATAACTATATATGACCTCTTACACCATGGGAAAATATCATTGATAAATATGAATTTGACTAATTTGAACTTGATGGGAAATGCTTGATCAATTTCCAACCACACTCTCTCAAGTAAAAGGGAACCCTACATTACTAAACAATAGTTGGTGTAGTGATCCACCTACACCCATCGTTTGGGTTAGTAACCCCATCATCATCATTTGGGCTAGTAACCCTATCATTTGTTCAAAACAATTGCTAAAGGCATATGCTCATCAACAATTTCATGAAGGTTTACATGACTAAATTAAAAATAATACTGTTGTGATACCATTGCCATGGTGCCTTGTATGCAACCATTCATCTTAAGTAGATTCTCCTCTCAATTAAGAATCCACAAATCTCTTACCATTCATCTATCCAACATCACATGACCCTTTTGAAAAGCAAGCATCCTCCAATTTGTCAACTATACATTATTATCATGCCATAATTTTTTATTTTTAAATGTAAAAACCTCCTTCTTTTCGATAATACATATACATGACATTTTCGATAATACATGTACATGGAATTTTATATACTTAATTATCCATAAAAAACAAAATCAAAATCAAATGGGTTTTGAATCACGAATAAAGTGAAGGATTCACTTTATTAACCCTTACCATTTCTTTGCATCACATGTAAGGAGGGATCAACCCAAATTTTATCATGGAAAAGGAGCAACAACTATCGAGAGATTCACTTTATTAATCCTTACCATTTCTTTGCATAACATGTAAGAAGGAGTCTAATATGGAGAATTAGTATCTAGAGAAATCAAGAGAGGTAAGGCCCAATCCTATAAAAATTTTGCAAGGGATCGTCAACTAAAGAGTTGTTGGTACTCCAACAACCCTTTAAAATTTTCACAAATACAAGATGCTCATTGAAAAATTTATAAATAATATTGTGTTCTTTTCATTTGTTTGCATTACTCTATCACATGCCATGTCATTACTAGAGGACCTTGACAATTAAACATTGAGAGGATCGTTGTACCTTGCACATATGCGATTTTGATTATTGAAATCTATGAGGGCCATAAGTCATATCGGAGATTGCTGCAAAGGGTACCTCATCTACCAAGATCGTCGCCAAGAAGGTCGATAAGTGTATTCTTACGCAGAAAGATTTATCCAGATTGACCACGGATTTAGAAGGGATAATAATTGGAGAAGATAAAGATTTATCATATCGTAATCGTAATTGCAGACTGCGAGGGGATTTGTCATTTTGTTGTTATTGTATCTTGCTTTCAATTTAGATCTTGTGACTGATTTTCCAGTTCTACTAAAGCTAAATTGTTGTCTTAATTCTGAATTATTATTTAAAAAAAACCAATAATAGTTTGTATATGTGTACGCAATTCTAAATTCCAACATTTATTCAATTTGCAGGTTTTAAAATCCTTTGTGGTATTATATGAGAGTCATGTAGTTTTAAAAAGAAATTTTGAATTGGTTAAGTTTGTAATAATTATGATTAGGAAATGTTTTTCCTCATTTTAAATATTACAGGTTTGGGATGTCATTGAAATAGATTTAATTCAATTACTCTGCTCTCATGGGATAGGATTAACTTTAGTTTGTTAGTTTTTTCTATTTAGTTAGATTTTAGGACGGCATTTATGTATTATGTAGCTTTGTTGCATTCTGCAGTTGTTTAAGTTGCAGCTCTCCTAGCATTACCTCTAGACTTTCCAGGCAAACATTGTAGATTTGTACATATTGTAGATTTTTGTGTTCGACTACAACTTTAATCTTGGTGTGTTTAGTTTGGTTTTAATTATCTTTTAGCATTTTTCATTCTTAGCTTAGATTAAGTTAGATTCTTAGTTAAAAATAATCTTGGTTAANCTTTAATCTTGGTGTGTTTAGTTTGGTTTTAATTATCTTTTAGCATTTTTCATTCTTAGCTTAGATTAAGTTAGATTCTTAGTTAAAAATAATCTTGGTTACCCGAGCCATAAAACCCGTAAGGGTTGGCCATTTCAATAGCCTGAGGTAATCTTGACACATTATGAAGGAAGCTAGAAAAGCTACACTCTGATTCCACCAAAGATTCCCTCCAAAAATGCAAGGTTGAGGTTGAAGGAATCAAGTAAATTATTACAAAGAGATGAGCTAGAACTTTGCTAAAGGTTATTGATGTTGTATTAATGGATTGGGTTCCATACACTAGATTTACTCAAAAAATGATACCAAATACCTCATACAAACTGATATTTATTGTCACACTAAAGTAATCATTTCCCAAGTGGTTGCATAGTAGCTATTTCAATTGATGTTCATCCTACTTAAACCAGCGATACAAATTTTCAATGGACAAAATGGATTACTTGGATACAAGAATGAGCCCTTGGTCAAGCTCCCATGGGATAGGAAAGCAGATGGGAAAACTGATATCTAAGTAAGCTCTTGCACCAACCCTCCTCTAAGCTCTCATCTATGTGGACTTAGCCTATAAGGTTGGTTACTAGGTGTCTTTCAATTTGTTTCTAGTTTTTTATGACTTTTATCTTATGTCAAACATTCAAATAAATATTTACTCTTATATAAGCTAAAAAAACATTGTTAAGTTTTTTTTTTGGCTCATTGTAATTATTTTAAAACATTTCTAGAAATTCTAGAGTAGATAGGTATATGGACTACATGAATAACTTTGATTTTTTTTATATTTTTCACAGACAGATTCTTAGTAAGCCTAGGAATATTGTAACTTTAGTGTATATAGTTCTAGGTCTACTTAAGTCTCACAAGGTTACTATCTACTATTGTGGTTGGAAATTGAACCGCTCTCCATCCAAATATTTTAGGGAAAGGGGCATCACACACCATTTTCCTTGATTTTTTTTTATCATGTATTTTGCATTATCATTAAGTTGTATTGTGTATATTTCAATTATAAAATAAAAATGATTTACAAGACAAATTCACACCAAAACTTTTGTTAATTTAAAAAAAATTCCACAAAATACTCTTCACATTTATGTGATAACATTCTCCATTATTATAGTACTAATATTATTGATAATATCGATATCATTTTTTTTGAGTTATGTTTAACTCATATTTATTATTTATACAATAATATTATAAACATATTTATTTCAATAATATATAATTATAATTAAATTTTACCCACACTAATACTCTTTCTTCTTCTTTTATTCTATAAAAGTATTATTTTACAAACTTCCCAAAAAGAAATTTAAATCGTCCAAATGATATGGTGTATCGGTACCGCGTAAAGTCATATGAAATCAAGTTTGCATTTTAATCGTCCAAATGATATGGTGTATCGGTACCGAGTAAAGTCATATGAAATCAAGTTTGCATTTTACTTGGTAACATGAATATTAATTTTTAAAATTGTGAAGTCACTTAAAGTTTGTTTAAGTATATGAACTCCCACATGTAAAGTTTGTTCACAGGTTCAATCTCTCAATGTAGGTGAGCTTGTTCTCTATCTTTTAAGGAGACCTTTTTAGAAAGAAAAAAGAACTTTACTATCAACTTTATTTTTTCTTTTCACATCCCATGTGGTTCCTCCATTCATGGTGAAGTGAGCATCCCCTAAACAAACTAAGCAATTGTGGGTAATGCTTAAGGAATCTTTGGAATTTTGAATAATAATTTGTACATATATATTTATATGAATTAGCAAGTTCTAATATTAAAAAAAAAAGATGATTTTAGTTGTTTGAATATGATGGAATGTATTTTTTTTTTTCATATAAAAAAGAATATTTTTAAATCAATTTTAAGATGCAACTTATATGAAAGGTTTACTCAATGAACTTGTTACATAGTACAATTGTTTGTATAACATTAACGGATATCTCTAATTTCACTAAATATTGGAAAATGCCTCTTAATATTGTACTATTGAACCCCATCCCAATATACCTTTTCAATTAAGAAAACCCCTAGTTTAACCAAATATTGTAGGTATCTATTTTTATCAACCCATTTTCAATACCCCTTTATATCATATTATCAAGTTGTAACAAACATGATACCTAATGCATCTTGGTATATGCAAACAAGATGTTAAATACAATAACAGTATAATGCTAATAATGATCCCATCAAGATTGCAGGGATGACTGATCAATTTGCAACGTGGGTGATAGATTCCATGTTGCGTACTAGCTCTAGCAAACTTTGGAGTGATTTCCACCAAATCTTCGTCATTTCTTGTTTCCACATTGTGCTAGAGCTAGTACGCAACCTGGTAACAATAAAGTCTATATTTACAAAATTATTCTCAAAAATCGTCTACTTAATTTCTAAACATGCGATATCATAATTTTAATATACAACCTTTAAAAATAACATGAAAATAGATTAATTATTAAATTTTACACTTTCCTTCCTAACCCATTTTTAGTATACTTATTATAATTTCACACCTCTCACCCATCATAAATTATATATTAAATAATTCGTTTTTCAATATATTTTAAAATTTATATGATGTAATTTCTAATGTTTAACATTAGACATTGAATAAAAATTTAACTCATTATCATTAATAAAAAGTCGAACATTGTTGACTTGAATTCAATTACAATATAACATGCAGAGGCAAGTATAACAAGCAACTAAACGAACAAAATTGTGAAGTTGAACACGGAAGCATAAAGAAAAGAAAGAAGAGAATGCATCTCTGCTTTGTGGGATAAGTGCAGAAATTTGTCCCATGCAAATTATAAATAAAGAAAAGAAAAAAATAGAACGATATATACCTTGTGGAAAAGTGCATAAATTTGTCATTGTGCAAAACCCAAGAGGGTTTCAAATAATTAATTAATGTGAGACAAAGCCTCCATTATGAATCCACGTTTTGGGAGCTCTACTCTAAGTAAAATAATTATAGTGCGAGACAAAGCATTACACTGCCATAATCAAAGCTGAATCCAAAGTCGACGTCCCAAAGTTGAATCCAAAGTCGACCGCTCAATTCACTATAGGTATTTGATGAGTTTTGCTGATGGGTGTTCTAGCTACTATTAGATTAGAATTGCAAAGGAAGATCGACACAAGACAACCTTTGCTATGGAGCGAGGTTGCTTTTAATACACAGTAATGTCTTTTAAAAGATTCAAGAATGCTTTTGCTATCTTTTCCAGGATAGAAGTGGTTGTCTTCAAAGATTTTATTCATAAGATTTTCAAGTTCTACTTCGACGATTGGATGATATTTGGGCTCATTAAGGATCATATTGAGAGGCTCAGAATGATGTTGGAATGATGTTGGAATGGTGTCGCCAATATCAAATTTCACAAAACTTAAAGAAATGTCATTTTTGTGCCCTGTCTGGAATCATGTTTGGCCATGTGGTTTGTTGCGATGGAATCTTGATCGACCCTCTTAAAATTGTGATCATCGTCGACCTACCACCACCTACCACAGTGAAGCAACTGAGAACAACATTAGTACATACATGATACTATCGAAAATTTATCAAAGGGTATGCGGAAGTGACTGCTACGAGGGAGAAGTTATTGAAGAAGGATGTTAAGCTCCAATGGACAGAAAATTTCCAAGAGAGTCTAGACACTTTAAAGAACAAGATTGTTACAACAGCCATACTTGTATTTCTAGACTGGAAGAAGGAATTTCATGTACATGTCGATGCTTCGTCTTTCACGCTTGTTGTGGTACTAGCACATCCTAGCGAAGGGTCGATTGATCATCCTATTTCCTTCACTAGCAGGAAATTATCAACAACAGAGAAAAAATATACCACTACAGAAAGAGAGGGACTAGCTACGGTATACGCTCTACAAAAATTTCGACACTACTTGTTGGGTGGACTTTTCAAAATGTACACAAATCATTCAACGGGTCAATAAGCCAGTGTTGGCGTGGGGGGGGGGGATTTGTCAGTGGCTTCTCCTTTTTTGGGAATTTGACTTTGAATTCATTGTTAAGACGGGTCAACTGAATTCAGGGCCAGACCATCTGTTGAGGATCGAGAGTGGAGAAGAACTTGGTAATCTCAATGATAGTCTACCTGATGCACAATTATTTCCGATAACAATGTTTGATGATCGCTATAGAGACATCATACAATTTTTTAGTACGAGCTATGCACCAACTGATATTACCACCACACAGAAGAAACAACTAGTTGTGTGCACTACAGACTTCTAGATGATTGCTAGATAGTTATATAAAATGTGCCCTCATGATATTCTTCGTCGCTGCATCTTGAACACGAGTGACCAATGATATTGAATGAAGCGCATGTTGGTGTCGCAGGAGGCCACTATGCTTGAAAATCTATAGTGTGAAAGATATTGCAAGCAGGATTGTGGTGGCCCACCATCCATGCGGATGCTCGAGAATATTGTCGCAATTGTGATGTCTATCAGAGAACCAGAAAGTCCTCCCAACGAGATGAAATGCCACTAGCCTCACAAATAACTTTGCAGGCATTTGAAAAATGGGTTGTTGATTTTGTGGGACCTATTAGTCCAATAGGGAAGATAACAGGTGCAAGATACATTATTACTGTGACCAATTACTTGACCAGATGAGATGAAGCAACACTAGTAAAAGATTCTACTACTACAACTGCTACCGAGTTCTTGTTCGACAATGTTGTGACTAGATTTGGATGCCTAAATATTTTGATAAGTGACCAAGGTACGCATTTTGTCAATCAGTTGATTGAATAATTAACTGAAGAATTCCGACAAAGATTTGCAATGTTTAAAGAGATGAATGGAACTAGAAATTCCTACAGTTCCGTGGGCATAATGCACGACCTGTAAGAAGTTGACAGGCCGAACTCCATTTCCCCTGGTGTATGGACAAGAGGTTTTGATAATGATGGAACATATTGTACCCAACCTAAGGATTATGGTGATTAAGAGAAGACAGATGTTGGTGATGTTGAGGAAAGGCTATCGCAATTGCTACAATTGGAAGACCGTTTTGTTGCAGGTTATCATCAAAACGTTGAGAAGGAATGACAGAATGTATGGCGCGATCTACACATTAAGAGTAAGTGATTTCAAGTTGGAGGACTTGTTATTTTGTATGATAGAAAAATTTTAAAGCATCCAGGCAAGTTGAAAACACACTGGCTAGGACTGCATATTGTATTCTATATCACTAACGGAGGCGTAGTGCAACTACAGAATTTAGATGGAACACCTTCCAAAGGATTGTTGAATGGAAGTTGGCTAAAGCCCTACCAAGATAGACACAACCTTGTCGACTAGAAAAGAAAAATAAATAAATAAAAGGAAAAAGATAAAATCTTCTGAGTAATTTGATGCTTTGATCGTAGGCTTCCAGTCTATTGCAAGAGAAAGAAAAAAGGCGTTGTAGACTTTCTGTCTATCACAAATGAAAAATGGTGAGGAAGACAATCAGTCTATCACAATGAACGAAATATGTCAAAGGTTGAATACAGGTTGCAGGAAAGCAACAGTTGTCACAAGATGAACTTGAGTCACAGAAATGACAGCTGGCCATAATTAATTCAAAACTGTGAGCGATTTTGATGACATGGTTTTTGGTCATTTCCATCATTATTGCACAATAACTACCATTGATGTGACAGGCAAGTGACTGTTTTCCCGACAGTTTCCCTATAATGATTCGGGCAATCGTTCCATGTGACGGAAATCACTTCCACCTTTTCATTCATTGTTCGCTCATGTGAAGGACTAACTGATTGAAAGGGTAGACATTATCATCTTCGCGCCCAAGTTTTAGTTCATTCTGCTACATCCGAGTGAGGGTGTTCCATTGTTGTATGCAACTACAAGAGTTGAAGTGAGTTTTTCCACAAAGTATGGTTATTTCCATTTCCAATACAAGCACAATTGTAGAATATGGTGTCGCGGCCCCTTGACCCACACTCATTATGGAAGACACTTCCATGTATGCTCCGCTAGAAGTCATGGTTGCAAGGGAAATGTCATAGTCACCAGTAATTCCTCCAGTGAGGTTGAGACCAAACCCACCTGGTCTGTCAATGAGGAAGCGATCTCGTACCTGTAAGAAGAAAGCATGAACACCACCAATGCTGAAAGATGAAGAAATAGGGTTTGCAACTATGCTGTCAAATTATATTCCACCCAGATCAGATGATGCACCTAAGATTAAAATTTTGAAGAATGCAAGGTTCCCACTGGTAGCAGCAACAGTACGGAAAGGAGTTCGGATAACACAGAACATACTCCCAAATCACAAGAATATGACCTTTGTCGATCATGACCTATGAAAATTTCCAGATTTGGCAATGGATAAATACATGGTTTATGTCAAGGATACAGAGGATGGCCACATGCATAGTTCCAATGGAATGGACAAGAGGACTGGACAAAGCAGTTTAACTGACGCTAATGTACATGTTGTATTTTGGTCGTAGTATAGAGGTGAATGCATGTGTTAAACAATTGCTAATGTCATTCCATGGTGGATTTCTATGGCTCGACCGAAAGGTTTCTATGGATGTTGATCTTATAGTGGTGATTACGAGACTCCCACTTGCAGGACTATACCCAACACCATTTTTCGTCGGAAAAGAGTAAGACATTCTGATGAAAAACAAGTTAAAGTACAAGTATGAATTGACCAGAGACATTAGAGGCTTTTTTATTGCCTCTATGAATGACCACACTGTTCGGTTTGTCGCTAAGGTTCTAGCTAGAAAATTGTTGTGAAAGATGCGACCGAACTAGTACACTGCAGGGACGATTGTTGCAGCAGAGTTATGTGCAACAGATGTTCAATTCAACTGGTCACAATATCTACTCAACAAACTATTAGTAGATGCGAAGGAAGCGCAAGAGAAAGGTAGTTCATTTCATTATTCAGGGACAGTTATTTTGATTTCGTTATTTGCATGGGAAGAACTAACAAACTACCAGGGGGTAGATGTGATCCTTTTATGTCGAGGAGATCGATACCAGAATCTCTGGTTCGAGAAATATTTCAAGCAGAGACAAAAATACAACAATGTAGAATTCTTTCTGCATGCAGAGGCCCTATGATATCATGTCAAAAAGCAATCCAGACTTACCAAGGAAACCATTAAGTGGCTTCGAAACATTATCAAGTTTATAATTGTGCCCCATCATATCCTACTGCAACCGCGACAAGACCCACAATGCCAATGGCTTGTGACACAGTATCAATTGTTGGTTGAAGAGGTTGAGGCAATTATCTAAGAATGGCCAGGAGAATTGAGAGTCCCCATCGCAGACGATCAATGATCTCTTGATGAAGAGGAGCGACAGGATGATTCACAAACATAGAAGCATGGGGGGCAAGGAGAAAACGCATCAGAGAAAAACCCAGATAATACCCATAATGAGTCAAGCATGACTCCAACAAACCCAGGAGTGGGAAATAAGAGGAAGCAGACAGATCAGTCTGAGACAAGGCATAAAAAAAGGAAGGCTAGCAAATCAATAGGAATTGTCGGCCTTACCAATGACTATTATACCCTTCTAACGGAAGCAATGGAAGAAATAGAAACCCAAATCCTTAAGAAGATGTATGAACGCCAAACGGAGATAACAAGTAGTATTACAGACTTACTACAGATGCTCTGCAACACATTAAAAGAAGTAAGTGTAGTGGTGGACTATAGACCACAATTTCCAATGTCGTAGGACTTACCTGGCTCGTCTAAAGAGCGACCGAACAATGTGTCGATAGCCATCCCACCAATAAAGACTCAACTGGTGGGAGAAGCACTCTACTTGGGGACAACAAAGATAAATGCTACGACCAAAAGTGTGGTCCATGTCACTATAGATTTGTCTGCACTATCGTTGTATGAGGTATATGCCATTTAGAATGTCACAGTCGCATAAATGAAGGCCAAAGAAGGTGCATTGGTTAAGCAAGTTAGATCATCAAAAAAGACTATTAATAGTATGAAGAAAACAATAAAAGAAACTGAGCAAAAATCCAAAACCTGGGAGGAGGACAGGCACTGACTCGACAAAATTGTAACACTAGCTTGCAACAATTTCACAAACGAAGGGATAACACATGAGATGGTTGCAGAAGCCAAGGTCTTTCGAATTGGAGAAATAATAGAGGACCTCCATGAAAAGTTCGTAGAGTTGGAAGCGCAAGTGACACCCAGTACACCTCCAGAGGTACTGGAAGAAAGAAGGAAAAAAACAATAGAGGATGCAAAGAAAATCAAAGAGGTGGAGGCAGTTTCTCTCAAGGAATAGAAGCAAGTCTCTTAGACGTGGGAAGCTTTGATCGACGATGAAGAGTTAGAGAAAATTATAGAGCAGTTGTGCACTGCGAGGATAGAGGTGAACTAGATGAAGAATGAAATGAAGAAACCGCCCTTAGCATAGAAAATGGCTAATGCTGCTAAGATGAAGAAATTACAACAGCAGTCCCAACACTATGAAAACAAAAATAGAAGTGGACTGACAGGGTCGGAGAGTTACAGGAAGAGGTTGAAAGAGTTATAGGTATTATTCAAACTGTACACCAGAAAGTGTGACAAGCAATAGAGTCAGTGGGATTTACAACTTTAGAACACATAAGTTCCGACCTTGTGGAGAATTTGAGGAAGAAGGAAGCAGAAGTATGGTAGGAGATTGTGTAGATAGTTAAAATGTTTTAGGATTTTCAAATTAAAGTCATCACAATAGAGGTTCCATACTAGTGTGGTTCGGGACAAGCCACGAGTGAGTTTTGGGGGCGTGTTGGCCCTAGGAAAAGATAGGAAAAAATTGGCTAGAATTCTACTCAAGAATATAAAGATTTTGGTCGCACGATAAAGGAAGTTGTGATGGAGGAAGATATGTGACAGAAGTAGTTGTGGGAGAAGATAAGTTTCCAAGAGAACAACTGTGATGGAATAGAAGTTGCAAAGAGAGTAGTCATGATGGAAGGAACCACGACAAAAGAACAAGTACAATGGTTGAAAAGGACAACTCCATCGATCGTGGGTAAGTGTTAGGATTAATTAATCGTCCCTTCATCAACATAGTATATTTTATTAATTTTTCCTAGCTTAGGATGTCATCATCATCCACTACTGCATGGGGGATACACCTAAGGGACTTCTTCCACTTACTGCACCTGATTGAATAAGTATAGGAGCCCTAGGGACCAATCCCTACATTATAGGAACCCAATCTGAGTGCCACAAGCAGTCACCTTCAATTGTCTATGGCAGCTAGTCAATAATCATCAATTATGCTTTGATAACCACCAGTTAGTTCATTGCCATTCATCCTAGCCCCATCTTGCATAATGTAAGGGAATGTGGCACCTTTTGTCCACCTACCTCATCAGTAAACCTGATTGCGAACTGAATTAGTTATCTAGATTTAAACTAGTGAGCTCCAACTATGATTATTTCCACACTGAGTTAGATAACCAGTCAGTTTGAGTTGGTGAATTCGAATCTTATCCATATTATTCAAATTCTATTTATTGTATGACCATTGTATTACTGATTAATTAATGAAGATTGATGTAATGATAATATGTGGATAATATGTGCAATACTTGTCCGATTTATGTGAAATTTCTGTCATCAATTTGTTGTTTAGTTTACTTTGATTTGATAATTCCACTGCATCCTTCTTTTCAGATATCTCTCATTTTGGCTTGTAGATATATGGTTCATGAAATTTAACATGGTATCAGAGCCTATGTTCAATCCAATAACAAACCTCCATGCTTGCACCATAATCACTTGAGTTTCCACATAATTCCTAGAATCTTAGCATTGCTCCCTCTAGATTCTGTACAAAGAAGTATCTCCAAGTGTGATGGACTCATAAAAAGTGCTCATGTCAAGGTGGAGAGGTTTGAACTGAAAAATGTTTATGAATTGAAGCTTTTTTGCAATGATTTTTGCAGGTACCTACGTAGCTCTTGAAGATTTGTTGATCAACATACATTGAAATGGAGAATTCAGCTGCTCTATCACCTAGATTCCTTACACCCTTGAATTACATTGATTGGAGGTAAGATATACAGATATCCTTGTTCAACAAATGATTGTATAGGATGACAATGGGAATATAAGTCAATTCCAACAAGTATGTTGAGACATACAAGTTTTTGAATAGGCTAGATGAAGCATTCGGCTTCATGTGCATCCACATCTCCAGGGAGTTGTTGTTCCACCTTGAGGGACTTGGAACTCTAAAGGAAGTATGGGACAAGCTTGAATCTTTTTTTGGAAAACAAGATGAGATAAGAGGTCATATTCTGGAGAATGATCTCATTGCACTATAGCCTAGCAACTTCGAGAGAATTCAACAGTTCTTCTCGAAATACAAAGACCTAGTCTTGCAATGCAAGCAATGTGAGATAGAGAGGAAGGATGAGCATCTTGTGCTGTCAATTATGAGCAAGCTTGGCTCATAATTATCAATATTTGTATCCAAATTCCACTCCGGATGAGTATCCATTCCAAATTGGAAAATTCCTTCTCTAGATGCATTTGCAGAGTCATTGATCCAGGAGAAAGACAAATTGATTTAGATGGGAGTGCTCAATGCCTCCAAGAATTAGGCCCTTTTAAATGGAGACTCTGGGAATGAGCAAGCTAAAGGTAAGCAAAGAGGAAAGGAGAATAAAAATTCTTATTCGAATTCAAAGGATAAGCATAACCATTTTGATGGAGCCTCGGGTTCCATGAAGAACAAGAACAATAAATTTGAGAAAGCTAAATGCTCCAACTGTATGAGATGCTTTCATCCAAAGAGTCAGTGCATGAAGAAGACAATTGAACATCTATCAAAACTCCTTGAACAGATCAGCAACATTTCCCTTCCTCAAGGAGAAAATAATTCTGAAGTTGGACATCGGACAGAAGAACATGAGACATGCCATGCCTTGAAAGCAATCTTCTCTTGGTCAAAGGATTATATAATTGATTTAGAAGCATCTAACCACATGGTTTCTTCCAAATAATCCTTCACCTATCTGGATCTCTCAGGAGGACCTATCATTCATATGGGGGATGATTCGTAGTCCCAGTTGTAGGGACAGGTTCCATTAAAATACAACATGGAGAGTTCAAAAATGTGCTCTATGTGCCCTCTCTTTTAACAAATGTGTTATATGTATATCAAATGACACATACTGGCCCACCAAAGCAAGTGGTATTTGGTTTTAACTTAGTGGAGATCTCACATATATCAACTGGGAATATTATAGAGAAGGGTGTTTCAATCCATGCCTCCAAAGCATATGCATTTTCACACTTTATTCCATACTCGGATCCAATACAATATCAGTTATCATTCGAAGGAGATGAAGGTATAAAATCTCCTTTATTTCCATTTGCATATACAAATTTATTGTCTAATGTTTCAGATTCAGAAGACAAGGAAGAATATAAAAATGATATTGCTATTGAGATTACACCTCAAGAGGATCTAGATCCATATCCAACGTCTATTCCAACTTAGAATCCTAAATGGGACCAAAAGCTCATTAAAGTAGCTGGGGATGTTGTTGGGGTCTAGATGATAGAAGAAGAATGAGGTCCCATTATCAGAATGAACATGTTTCACTCTCCCATTCAGATCCACTTCTCCCAGAGAGGTGTTTCATGATGATGGGATCATATCCTCAATCATTTAAAGAGGCTTTCCATGATCCAAGATGGAAAGAAACTATGGATGGGGAATTTGATTCACTACAAGACACCAAAACTTGGGGAGATTTTCACCTTGCCTCCTGGGAGGAAGTTAGTCTAGTGCAAATGTCGGGTCTACAAGACCAAGTTAGCATCTGTGGAAACAAAACCAAGTACAAGGCTCGGTTGGTGGCAAAAGGATACTCACAATTCCATGCACTAGAGTACAATGAGACATCCGCTCCAGTAGAAAGAATGGACTCCATCAGACTAGTCTTTGAAGTTGTAGCTTCAAAGAGGTGGGAGGTACATCACATGGAAACAACCTAGAGGGGTACATTTCATCCTTAGTCTGGAAAATGAGGAAATCTCTCTATGGGCTCAAACAAACCCCAAGGGCATGGTATTCCAAGATGGATGCCTTTCTCATGTCACATAAATTTGAGAGATGCAGATATGACTGCAATGTTTACATGCAGTAGAAAGAGGCTTGATTATTGTTGATTGGCTTATATGTGGATGACTTGCTCATTGCTAGCATCTTTGTTGCTGGATTGAGAAGCATCAAGTCAGCTTTGATTAAAGCATTCACTATGATAGATGTAGGACTGTTGAGACAATTAATTGGTCTCGAAGTAAGTAAAAAAACTTCGGGAATCATGATTGCACAGTTTAGATACTCATCATATTTTCTTAAAGGATTCCACATGGAAGACTGTAAAGCAACCCCTTTTCCCTTCCTATCTGTCGTTAGGCTATAAGAAGGTGGTTCTACACCATTGGTTGACAACACTCTTTTCAGACAGCTCATTGGGAGATTTCTATACCTCACACATTTGAGACTAGATATATCCTATGATATGAGTCCTGCTGCTAGATACATGCATGAATCAAATGAACTGCACTGGGAGGAATCAAAGCACATATTGCACTATGTGCAAGGTACTAGAGACTATGGGATCCATTATGTAGTTGATGCACAATTAGATCTCATTGGATACACTGATTCAGACAGGGCTAGAGATGGGAATGATAGGAATTCCACTTCAAGTTTTGTGTTTATGTTGGGATCTGGGCCAATTTGCTGGTCCAATAAGAAGCAAGAAACTCTTGCACTCTCTTCAATAGAAGTAGAGTATAGGGGGGATGTGAATGCAATTATTCAAGAAGTTTGGCTACATGGCATCTTGACAGGGTTTGGGATCCACACTTCACCTTTAGTAGACATCTATTGTGACAACCAGAGTACCATAAAGATATCTAGTGATCCAGTTCAAAAGAAGCAAACAAAGCATATTGAATTTCACATGCATTACATTCGGGAACTAGTGCATGACAAGACTATCACACTACATTACTGCCCTATAGAGGAGCATATTGCAGATATTTTAACCAAGTCCTTCACTGAAAAGAGATTTGGTTACCTCATATCTCTTCTCGGTGTAAAGGATTGACTCATTGTTCCAGATTTCCTGCTTATTTTGAGGGGGGGAGGGGAGTTCCCATGAGATTTTCCCCATTTTCCTTGTTTATTAAGCAATATTTTATTTCATTTAGATTGTATGGGTGACTTTTGTCCCAGTTTCCAAGGCCCAAGTTGTCCATATTTAGGATTAAGGGGGGTGTTAGGATTAATTAACCCTCCCTTTACCCACATAGTATATTTTATTCATTTTTCTTAGATTGGGAGGTCATCATCACCCAATAGTGCATGGGAGACACACCTAAGGGACATCTGCCACTTACTACACCTGATTGCATAAGTTTAGGAGCCCTAGGGACCAATCCTTACATTATAGGAACCCACTTTGAGTGCCACCAATAGTCACCTTCAGTTGTCTGTGGTAGGTAGTCAATCATGATCAATTATGCTCCAATAACCACCAGTTAGTTCACTGCCAGTCATCTTAGCGCCAGTTTGCATGATTTAAGGGAATGTGGTGCCTTTTTTCCACCTACCTCATTAGTTAACTGATTGTGAACTGAATTAGTTATTTGAAGTTAAACTAGTGAGCTCCATCTATGATTATTTCCACACTGAGTTAGGTAACTAGTTAGTTTGAGTTGGTGAATTCGAATCATATCCACACTATTCAAATTCTATTTATTGTATGACCATTGCATTACTGATTAATTAATGGAGATTGATGTAATGGTAATTTGTTCAATACTTGTTTGATTTATGTGAAACTCTTGTCATGAATCCGTTGTTCAATTTACATTGACTTGATAATTCCACTGCATCCTTCTTTTCAGATAGCTCTCATTTTGGCTCATAGATCTATAGTTCATGAAATTTAATAGTAAGAAGTGATTTAGAATAATGCCTACTTTGGTAATAAAGCATCTTTGTATTTTTGGGCTAATAGTGCCCACTGTCAAGGTAACTGAATATACACGAATATGAATGACATTTTGTCGGCTAACATAATAGAGTCAGTTGATTACGACATGTAAGAACTTATAAAAGAGAGAACCCAAGTTGTGTGCAGGTTGGTCTTTGTTAGCTCCTATCTTAGAAGAGTTGTAGAGTTGTAGAGAAGAAAGTCGATCCTGGCTGTGTGCGGATCGACAGTAGGGTAAAGGAGAGGGAAACTTCAGAGACCTAAGACTAGAGAGCATGAGACGAGAGAAGTCTGTAGAGATTGTAGATAAGAGCTATAACAGAGTCTACAAGCCGAGTGCACAAACAAAAGGTACTATATATTTCTCATGCCAGATGAAGAGCGCCTTTGTGGTTTTCCCATATGGGTTTCCACATTAAATGTTGTCTCTATATGTATTTGATGAATATGTTTATGTTGAATGAATGTATGATGCGAATGAGTAGATCTTAATAGAGTTAATAGCATTTGTTTATGAATAAGTTCTTGTATACATGTGTCGCACTGTTGGGAGACAAAATTTGTGCTAAGGATTTATATTAACTAGTGTAATCTCCATTGCCAGATAAGTAGGTTAGTATCTTGGATGCACATACTAAGAATAGGAAATACAACCCCCGCCTTTGGTCGAGCGAGTTGGTAAGGTGTCACGAGACAAGAAATCCGCACCCAACTGCAGAAACCTGGTTCTGGAAGTTACCCATAAAGATATCTTGGGTAAGATTCCATCTGCGTCGCAGGTACTGCCGACTGGACCCTGCTTTATCGGACCGATATCTTAGACTTTGTTGATGGACAAACAAGAGTTTGAACCTGGGTCGAAAAATAAACACCAACAAAATCAATGTATAAAATTTATAACCTATAAAATTATGTTTTAAATTTTCGTAATTACAATTGAATCAACATTCCTTATAATACTAAGTTATTTAAATTGACTTAAATAAACATAAAACATCTCACAGTTTTATCCCAATTATGTTCTATAAGGACGAGAGAAAAAACAAAAAAAAACAAAACCTCACACAAACATTTAAACATTTATATAAACGCCCCATGTCCAACTCAATCTCTTAATTTGGAAAATAATAATGAAATGTACGGAATGAAATGGTCATATCAAACACCACTTTTAACTATGCATGCATATATATACATCATCTGTTTTCTTATTATTACCACAACCTTTGGAAATCCATGCCTTAAATCCTTTTGATTTGTACCTTTAGTGTTTTTTTCTAAAGATTTTGGATTGAAAATTAAAATCACAACGGAAACTCGTGAAGGGAACTGTATTACCTTTCATACTGACAGATTGTTTTTCTTTTAATTTTTAATTTTTTTAATTTTTTTTATTTTCTAATTTTTTTATCAAATTATTTTATAATAAATTTATATGTAATTAAATTTTATGTTTTTTTTCTCTTTTATGCCTTTACCTTACCACTCTACATTCTTTTTCAAATTATTTTATAATAAATTTATATATAATTGGATTTTATGTTATTTTTATCTTTTTTTTAATGCCTTTACCTTACCACTTTACATTCCTTACTGAACTAAATATTTATTGGGAAGTTGTTTGATGCTATTTTTTTTTGCTTTTATGACTTTTTATTATTATTTAGATTTTCTCAATTACATTTTTACATAGTTTTATTAATTTGTTGGTTGTGTTCATAAAACTGGTTAAGAGGTGAATATTTACATTTTTATTTAAAAACAATTTGTTTTTATTAATAACTACTTTTTTTTTAATGGTACTTGTATTATAGTGCATTGTTTTCCAACTTTTTTTTCTTTCTAATATTCATAAATTATATATCATGGTATGATAACATTTTTTAATGGTGACTATGGAATGACAAAATAGTTATCTTGTTTATTATATTAAGACATAACATCTTCCAATAAATACATTAATGTCAAGTTAAAATATGACCTTAAAAATATATTATTATTATGATGTTTACATGTTATACGAATGTAAAAATAAACATATAACTTTTTCACTTTCATATGATTTTTTTTTCAAATTTCCTCAACTTCAATAAACCATATGTACTTTCTATAAAACTCATATTTAAAATTCCACTTCTCTCACATTAAAGTGCCTTACTAGTAATAAGGGGCCAAATGGGCCGTCCCCTATGATGAAATCGTATGTCTATACGAATATCGACAATGTGTTATTTATCATATAACTTTTTTTAATTGTTTATAAGTTAATATAAACTAATAATATTATCCAGTATCGAGTAATTATTGGTAGCATTTGTTTTTGGGACATTATTATCTTCAGGTATAGTTTAGTATTTTATTTTTTGGAACTATAGTTATTTAGGGTCCTTTAACTAAACTTAAGTTATCGCTCATTTTGGTTTTTTGGTTTCTAGAATAATATCAAAATTTTAAGCTAAATTTACAACTTGAAGCGGGGAGATAAATGGTAAACCATCCAACCACGCCATGACATGTGGATAGGTGCCCAACTAAATTACGGATTTGACTTCTCCAGGTGGTTAATATGTTTGACTTGTACATTTTTTTTTTGTTCACAGCTCCAACATGTAAACTATATTCACATGTTCAGTTTTCTAATGTGGGTGAATTTGTTCTTTATCTTTAAAAAGGCCTTAAGTTTATAGAAAAACTTCACTATCTAGTTTTCTATTTTATTTTTTCAAGGTTATTTTTTTTAAGTTTATTCACATGTTCAGTTTTTTTTAATATAGGTGAATTTGTTCTTTATTTTTAAAATTGCCTTTCAGTTTTTAGAAAAACTTTACTATCAATTTTTATATTTTTTTTAATAAATTCATTGGTTACTTTTTTTTCATTTCAAGGATTATATTCAAAATAAATTATACTTGGTAAAGACGTGCGGTTTTGTGAAAGTTGTTACAACAATATATTCATTAATGTTTTAGTGTGGAAATTGAATTTGAGAAGAAAGGATTATGCTCATTTTTACAACCATTTGTGTTAAACTCAATTCACAATTTTTTTAGGAGTATTCATCCTTGGAACTCATCAATTTTAATGATGTTACCTAAAGTAAACTAGATTATGAATGGCTAAAGGTGATATCAACATCAACTCTACCATTTTAGTTTTTAGAAAAATACCATTATTAACTCTACCCTTTCGTTTTTTCAAGTTCAACTTTCTCTTTCACCAATTTTTTATATTCATGTTTGTTAATTTTATTGTTCTCTCCATTGTTTAAACATGACAACCATAAACACATACATCACTTGCTTACCAAACTCTGTTCTTTATAAATAAATCATGTGAAAGTGGTTTTTTTTATTACTCATTCTTTATCTTCCTTTAATTTTGGTATCCAAGAACGGATAAAAACACATCATGCTTTATATTTATAAGCACAACTATTTGTCCACACAATAATCCTTACACATGTTCATACTATCAAGAAACAAAGTTTTGTCCATTTGTCTTGTGTCTTAGAATAACAAATCAAAACTCATTACTTAAGGAATAAGTACTATGAGTTCAACACTAAGAAAGGAACCATCATGAACTTTATAGGTTAGCCCTTGACCTCCAATAGCAAGTTCAAGATGAGAACAATCATCATTTCCATGATAAGCTTCACGAGGCTTCTCAACCTTTGAAACAATAGGAGGTGAGAACTTTTGACTTTCATGGGAAAAAGGGAGGGCCAACTAAGATGTAGTTCCCTAACAACACGACTAAACTAGTAGGAGGCTTTCCCTCCTGGCATGAGGATTGTTTAGATCAAATTGAATGTGTAAGAAATGCGCTTGGTTGCTCCCCCCTCATGGTGTTGGATCATTCCCTAAAGAAATCAAGCTACTATCTTAGGTGGGTTATGCCCAATGAAATATTTTCAATTTGAAAAATCATATGCATGTAAAAAATAATATGATTTAGGGAGTTCCCATACCAAATGAAGCTTTTAGATGTTAGAATATGATGAAATGCATTATTTATTTTGTTCAATGTAGAAAAGAACACCTCCATATCAAAATTTGAGGTGGAAATTGGTAAACAATGGAAGCATATTAGATTGGTTAAGCTACATGTGTGGAAGCATTAATAGAAATAAAGGCAAAGAATGAATATGATGTACATCAATCAAATTAGAGCACAATAGTGTCTACATTACTATGCCAATGTTTTGCACGTTGCTATGTGAACATGATTGCAAGAAAGAAAAGAGGTTAACTAACTATTATATGATACATGGCAATAGATTTTAGTTACAAGCATGGCCATCCAATTATCTGAGTACCAATTAAGTTACTAAGGGCGGTTCCAAGTTCTATAATTTCCAATGGGGTAGTTGTTCATCTTGTTGGTGTGTTGTGAGTTGTCATTGATGCATGTGTTGGTGTGCATTCTATTAAGCTTACATAAAGGTATTGGGGAGTAATTAGAATCCCTATTTATAAGAAAAAGATGTTGATAAATGTGCACAGGGTATGTTGAGTGTGTATATAGAGCTAGATCTTGATGCAAAAGTTCGATGGCTAGGTATGTGTGGCTTAATCAAGCATAGAGTGTTGTAGGAAGCACACCGAATTTAAAACTTTGCTCATGTGGTCTTGTTTTTTCCAACTACTATTAAGTTTTTGGGACATTGCCACAAACCTATGGAGATGCTACCCCTAAATAAGCCTCCAAGGGGCATTATTCCTTAACGTCACAAGGGGCGTTGTTTCATCACCCCATAAGAGGAACTAGGGACCAAGTGTGACATGTTAGGAGGAGATCAACATGGGGGATTAGTGATTTCTAACATGCATGAGGTTTTGTGTAGAATACTTAATCTATGATCAAATCATGATCACTTATATTACTTGAATAATCTAATTCTAATCAAAATACAAAGAAAAAGATGAAAGCATTCGAATGCATTGTGAAACACACACGAGTGAGGTGAGAGTTGTTGTTGTTGTTGCATATCATTAGGGTTTTTATCTGATCAATTTTTATTTCCACAAGATGGGCTGCGGAAGTCTGGTAACTCCCAAGACTGGCCTCCCTCATGGCCCAATAGCTTAAGGGGGTTGACCCCTCATTGTATTCTGATGTGATTCATGGAGCAACAAGGGGAGGTGTGAATTATTCTAGACCTGCATTTGAAGCACCACCATATCTACTGGTAGCAATGCGAGATTAATAGAGGTTGCAAGAAAATTACAAGAGGAAAGCGTTGGATTTGAACCCATCAGATCCAATGGTGGGTTAGGCATGGAATCCAGGTAAATGCATCCCACGGGACATGACAACTCCTAGCTATGTAATCCAATCAAATAAGGTTAGCTCAAATACCCAATTTTTGAAAGATCATGCCCTAATTGGAAAATTCTTGGGACCTATGCTTACTGAAAGAGATCTAGTCAAATGGATCCAACACTGGTTGAATACAAGACAGAATTTTAAACTCCATCTAGGATCTAAATATTTTTTCAATGCTATCTTTCATAACCTAGAGGATAAAAATAGGGGTTTTGAGAATGACTCTTATTTCTTCAACTCTATGGGGCTATTCCTAAAAGAATGGTCGAGAAAATTCAACCCTGATAAGGAAGATTTATCTCATGCCCTGGTCTGTATCAAGTTATACTCATTGCCTTAGGAAATTCAGCTTGAAGAAATATTGGAAGGGATTGGAAATACACTAGGACGTTATGTTAAATCCTCTAAAGCTACAGAGATAAGAAGATACACCTCATACATCAGGATCTGTGTATACATGAACATAGCCAATCCTCTCCCAAGATTTATCTACCTAGACTTTGAGGATGAAGAATGGGAGAAACTATTGACTATGAGCACATTCCCTTCTGATGCAGGAAGTTCCATGTGCATGCGAATCTTTTTAGATATTGTCCTCTCACTGAGAAAATTAAACAATATGTTTCTCCTACAACCAAGGAATATTCTAGTTTCATGCAGGTTCAAGGGAAAATAAAGGAAAATAATAGAAAATAATCACCTATGAACCAACCTTCCCCCTCTACCAACAACCCCTTTAAAATTCTCTACATGACTGATACTGAAGACCAGATAATGGAACCTTAGGAAAACCATAGTTCCCAACCTAAAAATATAGAAGTAAACATAGAGAAAACCAATAGAAACCAAATATCATATTAGCCCGAATCATCACATGATCCCATAAGCCTAGGTAGAAGGGGACAATATGGAAATGGATCTATATGAAAAATATTTAGCAGATGTTGATCTCGTCAACCTTGAAGCATCCTTTAGGAAAACATATGTGTACTCAGTACCCATTAACCAACTAAGGAAGGTTCATAAGGTATACATGAACTCAACCGTAGGAGCCATAGATAGATCCACTAAACCTCTTGGCATCTCCAAGGATAATCAAGAGGAAGGAAGGAAAGGAAAAAAGGAAAAAAAGAATCCACGACTAAAACCTATGCAACAACTAATCTAAGAAGTGGGAAGCTACATGGTAAACTCTTGACAAATTAATCTGATAACGAATTGTTATCTCCCTCTCCCCTCTCAGTCTTAATGATGAAGATAATCTCTTGGAACATAAGAGGCTTGAAGGGAAGAAGGAAACAAAGTCTTCTTCAAAACAAAATATTAGAGGAAAAACCAAATATCATATTTCTTTAAGAAACCAAATGCACTAGGCAGGAGGAAAAATCAATCCTCTCCCATTGTTGGAGAATGGGAAACCATGCACACAAAAACGTAAGGGGAACGGTGGGGGGAGTATCCATTATATGGAATCCAACCACCATAATAATTGACAACCTCTTCTCCACTAAGTGGTCACTCTCAACTAAAATTAGGATGCTTGGTTCAAGCAAAGAGATTTACCTCACTAGTGTCTACATCCCTTTTTCTCCCCCGAAGAAATTGGCCTTCTTGGGCAGCATGGAAGGCATTAGCAAGATTGTGGACAGTGACAAGAAGGAGGTGAATTTAACATGATTCTATCCTTGGAGGAAAATTGAGGAGGTATATGATGATTAGACATAAATAATTTCATCTTTCGTAATTTCATTGACGACTCCCAACTTATCGATTTTGTACCTATGGATGGGGGATATACCTAAACCAATCGTAGATATAGTCCCATCTAGAACATTTCCTGTAGACTAGACATATTTATAATCAATGGAAATATCATGATGGATGTCCTTTCCCTTCATCCCACCATCCTTCCCATCATAGGATCTGATCATTGGCATATTCAACTATGGATTGACCTTAGTGGAACCCCTCATTGACATCCTCTTCATTTTGAAAAATACCGGTTTACTCACTCGAACTTTAAGGATAAAATATATCAATGGTGGGAAGAGACCAACATCCCCTATGGATCTCTCATGTATAAATTTTAGCAGAAGCTAAAAATTATCAAACTAAAGCTAAAAGAGTGGAACAAAAACACCTTTGGCAATATCTTCCAAGCTAAGAAAGCCTTGGAAAAGCGTCTTCAAGAAATCCAACAGAACCTCATACAACAAGGACATTTGGTCCAACTCCTTGAAGAGGAAAAACTTCTAAAATAATAGTTAGAGGATAGATATGCCCAGGAGGAAATTCTCTAAAGGTAGAAATATAGAGTCTGGTGGGTCAAGGAAGGGGAAAATAACACCTCTTTATTTCACAAATAAATGTTTCAATGAAGGAATATCAACAAAATTAATAGTTTAGAGGACGATTAGGGAAACACTTTGATTGAGCATTAGGCTATTGAACATGAGTTGACTACTGGCTACCAAAATATTCTCTCAGAACCTATTAGATACCATTAAGAAGCAATCCAGAAAATCATTCAAAATGTCCCCTCTTTAGTCTCTATAGATAAAAATGAATCTCTAATGAGATCGATTAGTTAGGAGGTGGTAGATCCAGAAATATAGGACACATAGCTTGGAAAATACCTAGGTTTAAATGGATTCACTTCATATTTCTTTTGCCACTACTGGGACTTTATTTGAAATGATGTATGGAAAATCATTTTAGATTCCTGAACCTTAAGATTAGTCCTAAAGGCCTTCAATGCCACTTTCCTTACTTTAATTCCAAAATAGGAGAGGCATATGAATCCCATAAAATTCAAACCCATAGCTTTATGCAACTTCATCTATAAACTTATCACTAAAGATACGACCAATAGACTCAAGCAAATCCTCCCTCACATCATCTCACATGACCAAACTAGATACATAGAAGGATTCCAAATCAAGGGAAGTGTGCTCCTTTCCCATGAAGTAATACATTCTCTCATGACATCGAGATCACAAGGTATGCTGCTCAAGCTAGATCACTCAAAATATTTTGATAAAATCAGTTGGAAATACGTGAAATCAATCTTTTTACCCTTTGGATTTAATGAATTATGGGTTGAGTGGATTATGAATTTGACCCCCTTGGTGATATACGAGAATCTAAAGATGCTCCAAAATCAAAGTGCTCAACTACTAGAAAGAATAGTTCCATCGCTAAGAGATCGATGATAGCTTACCAATGACGTGAATAATGCATCAAACAAACTCTGTATGCAAAAGATATCGAGTTCTGAAGTTTCGGCAATACAACATTTCCATGTGTAGAAAATGACAAAAAATGTGTCATGTGGCACCACTAAAAGGGTGACACATAGCCTAATAGCATTAACATGGTATATTTCATGGTTGGGTTGGTCCAATCATAATCGACCATATGGAAGTACAATCGCACGGGTGGCAATACAAAATTTGAGTTGGGTAGGTTTCATGACCAACCAGAAACCACCATGTGATGGTCTGGTTGGCCACATATAGTTCTCTTTACCAAAAAGGCATGAAATCAAGGAGGTTTGAACGTCCCATGACCTCTCATACAACATCCCAAAACTTTACCATGTGCTTCTTGCAAGGTATGTGGCAAATAATCCTGAAAGTACAGCTTCAGGAGTTATTCTCCATGACTTTTTGTTGTATTAAGGTATGAGAATTGTTTTGTAATCAAGTACACAATCTATGTTGTAATTAGGTTCATATATTCTCCTTGACCTTATGTTGTATTAAGGTCTCAGACTTGTGTTATATCAAGTACGAAACTTATATTCTATTAATTTCACACGACATTGTCGTATTCTAGAGAGATGCTTGTACTAGGATCTTACAGTTAAGATCATGACCTTATGTTAAGGTCTGAGAATTTTGTTGTATCAAGTCCAGAAATTACGGTGTATTAATTTCACATGAATTATGTTGTATTAAGTCTCGAGGATATCCTATGTGATTTATGGCTAGTCATGGTCAACAAGTGATACAATTCTCCTTTAGGGATTAGCTACCCCTAGAGTGATTTACTTAGCATGTGACTATATGACCTGGGGTAGTACATATGACCATAGGTTCGGAACAATTCTTATGAGTATGATATGATATATAATTAATGAAAACACATATGGACCATGCAAAGATAATTAATATGAGCACACAAATAGAGTGAGAATTTGAATTTCCCATGCATGCCTCTAAGTGAACTTAAATTAATAAGACCTTGAGTCTTAGATGTGATAAAACAAGTTCATTTAATTAAGGAATCAAATCCTTAATTTATGCAAGTCATTATTGAAGATGACACTGATGGATAAACACTAGTTACATTTAGTTTTGTTTAGTTACATTCAGTTCTGTTCAGTTACATTCAGTTTTGTTCAGTTACATTCAGTTATGTTTAGTTACATTTAGTTTTGTTCAGTTACATTCAATTCTGTTCAGTTACATTAAGTTATGTTCAGTTACATTTAGTTTTGTTTAGTTACACTCAGTTTTGTTCAGTTACATTCATTTCTGTTCAACTACATTAAGTTATGTTTAGCTACATTCAGTTATGTTCAGTTACATTCAATTATGTTCAGTCACATCCAATTCTGTTCAGTTGCATGTAGCTCCATTCAGTTGCATGCAGTTCCATTCAATTGCATGCATTTCCATTCAATTCAATTCAGTTCATTCAGTTAACAACTCAGTTAGAGATAGTTAAACAATGAATTAATGCAGGGCGCATATATTCTTTGTGGGAGATAATTATGGAGTGCCAACTTGGCACCAAGTCAGTGAGGGCGCATGGTTGAAGATAAAGAAGTTTTCTTAGTGTTAACTACTTATTGAAGCATGCAATATTCACTACCTTCGGTGTATGAACTAATTTGACTTGTTATTAAAATGCTATGAACTTGGAAAGATCATTAAAGAGTTCCATTTGATCTCTACTCTCTTGTTCTCCCAAAAAAAGAAATATGCTATTGTGTTGTAATCATTCTATGTCAATTATCAATCATACCCTAAGATTGTTTGCTGGTTTTTTTTATCTTCCAAATCAGTGGAGGGTTTTCCCAGGGTATATCCTGTGTTCTATGGTTTGATTTATGTCTTTGAAATATTGACGAGATCTATATGCACTGTTATTATGGATTAAAGTTTTAAAGTTCAATTATCGTCATATGTTTTCTCAATTACTAACAAATAATTAATTTATGGTCACAATGTGTAACTATTCGTTAAGATGTGAGTCCCACAGGTTTTAACCCGAGACCTCCCCATTTCTAGCAGCAATTTCATTGGTACTCCAAACTTAATAGTAGGTTAAAACCACCAACGACACATTCCAAGGTTAATGGTTGGCACTTGACATGTGCCATAAGGGATTATAACCAACCTACACTATATATATATCTTATGGTTAATCAACAATTGGCATATTATAGCTGGGTTTGAACTTTATTCTAAAATTTGCAACGGATCTCCTGGACATGGGTTTCCACACTATTCCAAAAGGGATAAAATATAATTGTTTCCCTTTGGGGTTATGTTCCCAAAAAGGGGGGCATGCCACCATAGTCTCCACAAAACAAATTACTATATGTTACATGACAAATGCCATGTTTGTGTGAATATTGGTTGTAACCAAGTGCAAACAACGATGCCTTATAAAACAAGTTGTATTAAGATCCCAATGAATGGGACAAGTTGGCAACCATGTGAATCGTTCCATTAAGGGGATTTCAATCTATTTGAGCCCAAGTATTCCACCATTGAAGGGGGATCCATTTTGGTGGGAGAACTCTACATGATTTTAGAGGAGCCAATTGAGAGCTCCATTGGAGTTCCATATGCTTTGAAGGGATCCATTAGGGATTCATATTTTCAGAGTTCCACATGCTTAGAGGATCTCTTGTAGGGAGCTAGTTTGAGAGTTGTATATGTTGAAGATAGCTCAATTGAACATCTAGTTAAAGATCCTATATATCCTTTGGAAAATCATGCACAAAAGCATACTTACATGTGATAATTTGCAGAAGAGAAAATTTGTCAGGTCATTCGCATATGTCCACTTTGCAACCAGCAGGAGGAAACCATGGAGCATATTCTCAACCTTTGTGAGTTCATCAATCAAATTTGGTATCATCTCACACAAATAATGAGAACCAAAGATAGGAAAATAACAAGCATCTTAGACACAATATCATATTGGCATCCTACTACATTTAGGAATACTATCCTCAATATAATTTGGTAATTTCTCCTTGGCTTCGTGTTATGGAATATATGGAAGGAGAGAAATAAATGGGTTTTTCATTCCTAGCAACTCACATGGTTGAAAACTTGGGATATGATCAAGTCAACAACTCCGGAAGTAATTAACATCAAAATTTGATCTCAGGAGGATTACAAATGTGAGGAGGAGGAAATTCATGTCTCAACAAGATGGGGGATTAAGGCCCTCCCTAATACTCCTTCAATTTTAGTTATTCACCCTGTGGGGACATCGAGTCATACCATTTGGTTCCATCTGCCACTGGGATTTGTGAAAATGAAATTTGATGGGGTGTCCAAAGGAAATCAAGGCCATGTTGGCTATGGGTTTGTCTTCATAAATAATCGGGATTAAAATCACTCACATCCTAGCTAGCGGTATTGGCCACAATACCAATAAATGGACTCTAATTAGGGGTCTCCAAAATTCCACACAACTCAATTTCCATTGCGTCATCATTGAAAGAGATTCCCAAATCATTCTCGAGCTCTTGACTAAGCTTATGAAAGGATCAAAAGTGGATAAGCTCTCCCCTATATAATGTCTCCTTGGGAATCTTGAGACCCTCTCAAGCCTATTATCCACTAGCCTAGTCATCATTCCTTCTCATGTCAAAAGAAGTGCCAACAAGATAACAAACACCTTAGCTAACTTTGGGGTGGAGTGTGACAACCAAGAATTCATTTGCTCACCAATTCATGGATAAGAAAATCCCACTTGGAAAACATGCATGAATCTCGTGGCATAAAAAAACTCATCCTCGAGCAAGGTGGCATCTTTAGCAAATTAATGATTCATAATGGAAATGACTGGTGGATAGGTAGCAAGACATGAAGCACCACACAACTTGATATTTTATTAAATTAATGGATATTTAATCATCCTACCATTCTAGGAAATCTCCTTGCTTTATGGAGAAAAATCATGGCAAAGGAGTCATGATTAAGAATAGGAATTTTCATAAGCTTCAAAACTATACATCTCGTGTAGGATGGACTCAACAACTAACAGAAAGGCGGGGAAAGTAAAATTAGTTCATGTGAATATCAAAACATAAAGCCTCAAAATATGAATCGATTCATCTAGGATATGAAGCCTCATGTGGATATTATGATTTGTTACATCACCCGAAGTTGGGATGTGGTCACCCGAACACCTTTTATTTACCTCACTTTCAATGATCGGGATGTAAACTCGAAGGTCTGGACTGTTGGGATTTCTAAGTTCACAGGAAAAAGATCTAATCTAAACCTATCCATCATGTCTATACGTTTCTGGAAATTTTTTAGGTTTGGGTTGATGGATCATGGAGAAGACAATGATGGTAGCAAGAAGGAGGCCCCACAATGGAAAAATCATGATCAGTTGCATGCATCTCATGTAGCATGGATGTATAAAACCACCATCTCCCCATGACTTTGTGAGGATTTTGAAGACAAGGAAAGGGCCCTATGGTAGATTATTGATTAAGACTTGCCAGTGGAAGAATTCTCTCCAATAGAATCTTGGATGTAGGATCCATGCTCCACCCATGGCTGTCAATCCTATTTTGAGCGGATTGTCACTCTGTATGAGATTATGAAAGGCCTCTAAGGAAGATTCCTAGTTGAGAGAGTGGAAAATGTGAAGGGCAATAATATACCAATTGCTTTCTAGAAAGATTTATTTGTGGAAACCTACTTAATGCACATGAAAATAGATGCAATGGAAAACAAGATGGGTCTCCCCTTCCTCATGAAATTAAATGAATATGGAGAATGGATTGTCTCCCCCTATTCAATCCATCATGGAGATGTAGTAAATAAACACGTTCTTTGACTTGTTTCTGGCTCATCTGATTGTTAATAGAATTTCGATCATAGTTTTGTTAGACATCTACATCACTAGTATCAGTATTTTTAGTCTAGTCTTTTCACTTCCTTGGAAAACATTAAATTTGATAATTTCCAATCCCTAGTTTCACCTTTGAGGGAGGGGATGTTTTGAAACTTTGCATTTTTGTCATTCCTTGTTTTCTCCTTTGGGGGACGAGACTTTTTGGATAATTGTATCTATGTCAACAATCAGTAGAATCAATCAAGATACTATTACTCAAAGGCAATCCTCTATGTTATGTACGCTTCTCTTAGTATACAATTTTTCAGCTTTCTTACTTTTAAAAATATGAAGAAAAAGATACACAACAACCTCCTACACATAGTTTAAAGAGAATTTCTCAAAAAAATCAAATAGCACTACAAGGAAAAGGCCTTGTAGAGGAGGATTTTAGTGTTACATGATGGGTAAAAAATTTCAAAAGAAACTCCGCTACAACCTCTGCCAATAGTACTGGATGTTTTAGCTGAGGTTTTTACAGAAATGTATTATATCTAAAAAATCTCAACGACCAGAGGCTTTAGTGGAGTTTTTTTTCATTAATGCGCTTTGATGAGACAAGTGCATCAATGCGCTTCTACCAAATATGCATTGGTGTGCTTTTGCCAAAGATGCATCTATGCGCTTCTGCCAAAGATGCAATGGTACGCTTCTGCCAAAGATGCATCGGTGCCATTCTGTCAAATATGCACTAGTGCGCTTTTGCCGAAGACGCACTGATGCACTTTTTCCAAAGACACAACAGTGCGCTTTTTCCAAAGACGCATTGGTGCAATTATGCTAAAGACACATTGGCATTCTTCTTCTAAAGATGCACCAAGGAAGTTATACTAAAGATGCATGGATGGGCCTTCACCAAAGAGGAGCATCGATGTTTTTTTTTTCAAAACCACACTAGTTCACATTGGTAATGAAACACCAATGCACCTACAATAAAGAATCATAGATACACTTATACCAAAGATGAGCATTGGTATGCCCATACCAAAGAGGAGTATTGATGACAAAAAACAATTTGTTGTGTACAAACACCTTATGAAAATGCAAATAAAGGGAAGTGATTTAATAAATGCATGATAATTTATTAAAATGTAGTGATATGATAACTTTGATTTTGAATATTCCAAGTATTAGTCCATACCCTTGTTTATTAATGAATCTCTTATTTACAATTTCAAAATGAAATTCTTGCCTAATATTAAAAAAAATGATTGTTTGAAATATAATTTTATAGTTAAAAGCATATGAAATAAAACATTATCAATAAACATGAAAATCATTAGAAATGTTAAACATTACAATTTAAAGTCCTAGAGCACTGGTGTGCCTGCTGTAATGTCCCAAATTTTGCATTGGGTCACAATGGTCACATCACATTTTCCATATTCGTGAAAGTTATCAAATGGATGCTAAAAGTCAAATAATTACCAAGGAGGAAAATCACTAGTTTCCTAGGTTGGGGGTGGAAGCTTTGAGATTTAAAATAAGGGGGATAATAAATGATGTTTAGATATTAGAAGAGGATAAATATTTAATAATGTAGCTTATTAAATAAATACAATATAAAATTTAAGTGGCAATGGAGGATGGAGACACATGGAGACTATGGGGCCCACACAAGCTAGAAAATTGGTGCCACATGGCATCCTCCTCTTGCAATCTTGAATCTATGAGAAGCTTAATGTTTTTGGATGGATTATAAGGTTGATATACTTGTCCATATAATTCATAGGTCTAATTTGAGATGAATTTTAACTTACATGGGAAAGGAAGATCAAAATGGGAGTTTCATAGACACTTGGCTAGATTCCCCTTACATTTATGACACAAGTCCGATATGAAGGCTGACATAGTGACATGTCAGGCCTGAATAGATCATCTTATAGGTCTAATTTTGGAGCTGGAGAAGGCCAAGAGGCTCCTACTCGAATTTGGGAGATGAGGGAAGGTGAAGAGAGAGGCCACATGGAATAGCATGAGCAAACACACCAATTCGACTTGGCCTTGGTTTATGGATGGATTTGGAACCTTAAAATATCAATAATGTTTATAAAATACAGGGATCAGCCATGAGAATAGGATTTTTTATCATTTTATGAATTTGGGTTTGTGGAGAGAGAGCTAGTGGATGACTAGTTCCGTGCCTTAGCCAATTTTGAGGTTGAAAGATTCATGTCCTAATTGGTGATTTGGAGAGGCCACTCAGGTATTTCAAGGAGCTTCAATGGATTCATAAGTTATATGTGTAAGATACAGGAAGCTTATGGACATATCAATATCATCTTGTTCTTCCATTCATCTCAAGTTTTCTCACCATCTTTCAACTCTATGGAGTGAGGCGCACTTAATGAGCTATTCATCTCTTTGAGAGGGATTATATTGCTCTATTATTTTGTATTCTGATGTAAATTATCTGTATTTTAGGTTCATAAATATCTCAGGTATAAAGGCCAATATATCCCATGTATTATTGTCCAATATTGAAGAAACAGTGCAATTTCCCCAATACCTTGTTGTAAACTCTTGCAATCTTGATGGAATAAAATATATGTGTACACCATTGATGATTTATGAGTGAATGAAATGTAATTAATTTATACTATGGGTTTCATGTTCATTAACTGAGAATTTTTGGCCATTGGGTCGAATTTCATATCATTTGGAGCAAACTACATCTCGTTTCCCCAAGGGTCCAAAACTAGTTTTTTTATATCTGATTGAAGGAAGTGATAAAAGCCATGGGAGGTAGATTGGTTATGTATATGAGTCTCTGATAATATATTATACATATCCCCTAATTCAATTTGAGAATTCGAGTGGGTTGCAACACACTTGGGAAGCCATTTCTATCATTCACCCTGGGAGGGATTTGAGCCCCAAAATTGCTAGTTAAAGCATATATCTTATTCAGAATTTTATATACACTTTCAGAAGTAATTGGAAGACCATAATACATATATAAAAATTATAATTAATTATTGTATCATTCATACACCTTCTGGAACAATTCGAGAGCATTTGGAGCTATTTGGAGTCATCTACCATTGGGGGTTGGAACCTCAAAACTACTAGTAAATTCATGGAGTTATATTGGATACCTATTCGACCACAAAACCACATATTATGCTTCAAATATAATTTAATTAATTTCTTATAATAGAGACAAGTATCATACCCACCATTAGTGAAGTTTGTATAGTGTTGTGAAGAGATTTGTTCCATGACCCACAAGGGGTTTCCACCTCCCAAATTGACTAGTCTTGTCCCGAAACTTATTCCCTTGCAAATTTCAGAACATGGTTGGGTATATCAGTTTATTATATGTATTATATATGTGCTAATATGTCCCATCACCCCTCAGGACCTTCCTCACCAAGTTTTAAAGAAATTGGAGGAATTTTGGAATCAATTGAATCTATATAACTAGAGCTATAAGAAGATCAATTTGAGTACATTGTGAAAGAATTGAAGAATTGGTAATTTTGATAAAATTTCCAAAAATGGGTCATTATAGTGGTATCAAAGAATGGTCTTGTCACCTATTGAAGTTATGGATGGTATATATTGATTGAATAATGTTATTAAGTCATGTGGTGATGATATGACCAGGCAAGTTAAGGAAACATTTGAATTGATGGCTAGCCAATTTATGGGTAGTATAAGTTTACATCATGAAGAGACACATAATACCATTCATTTTAAAGACCTTAATTATTTTTTGAAGGAATTTATGAAAAATAATTCAAATAAGAACTCATTAAGGAATAATCATCAATGCACAAGTAGGGAGGAGACCAAGGAGCTACAAATGTTTATGGTTGGTGAAGAAGAAAAGGCATTACATCAAGAGTATCGAAAGTCACTCCCAAATTAATTTGAGAAATATGAGGAAACATCACATGAGAAGGAATAAGAGTACCTTGAATCTATTGAATATCATTCTGAAACAAATTCTACTATGGGCATGGACCAAAGGGAATCTACAGATGTATGTTTGAACTATGAAGGAGTAGATAATGATGGGTGCTCACACCTATATGTTGGTGACATAGAGATCACTTTTGAAAGTGTTTCTTCAATCCAAAATTCCATTAAACATGAAAATTAATACATTGTAGTAGTTGAATAAGAAACAAGATCAACTTCCCCATCACCACTTGAGCTTGATGAAGTTAGTCCAAGCAAGAAGGAAGAAGATGAGGAGGTTCATTTGCAAGAGCCTCATTTTATTGAAGGGTCCTAAAAGATGAATAAAAAGAAGATCCAAGGGGCCCTTATAATACTCCATGACACTTAAGCATTGGTATCAAATTCTTGTTGGAGAGCTACTTCCTTGGAGGAGCCATCCTTCCTTGAAGACATGGAGAAGATTCAAAAAGCAATGTGCAACATCAAAGGTAATTTCATGTCTTTTCTTTTTGATATAAAAAATGGCATTGATATTAGTGAATGGTTACATGAATCCTACTTGAAGAATAATGAAGTTATTCATAAGCTCATAATTCAAAATGAGCAACTTCTTGAAAAGTTGCAAGACACTTGTTTTTCCTCCTATGTTTCATATTGTAAAATGGTAGATTGTTTGGAGGATTCTCATGACATGGTGGATCATGAGAAATTTGGAAATTTGAATGTGCTTGATGTGTTTGAATATGAACTTGAAGAGATCCAAACACTTGATGTGGTGGAAGAGGAACTTGAATTGTCTCTTGATGAGGGTTATGCAATTTTTAAATAAGAGCATGATTCCTCTACATTGGAACCAATCTATGAAAAAGGTTTCACACTTTTGAAGGAGCTGCATGATACTACCCATATGGATCCTTACCATGATGAAACTTATGCACTTTTAGATCATTTTTGTGAGTTAGTTCATTCTCCTACATCCTACAATTCCATGTTTTGCAGCATTAGTCTCAATGAAGTATGGGTGAAAGGGTTCTTTTTTATGGTGCCACATGAGGAGTATGAAACTACTATATTTAATTTTTATGATGACATGGTTGGAGAAAACTATTATTCAAATTTGCAGCAACATCCTTTGTTACTTTATGATGATGCACATATACATGGATGCACCTATGATATGCATTTGAGTCACTTGAAGACTCATGGTTTTTCTGACTCAACACTTGGTTCATTTGATGTTGGAGGAACTTCATCTGACACTTGGGTGAAGAGGGATATGATTGAGAAACATTATGATTGGTAGAAACATACACTATTATTTCATTATGATATACATATTCATGGGTGTATTGATGAGATTTATTTGAGCCACTTGAAGTCTTCATGGTTTACTTGCTCCTTATTTGGTTCATATTTTGGTGGAGGTTCTCCATTCACTTCTTGGATGAAAGAACTAATTGCTGATTATTATTTTGATGCATATTACATTCTTTGGGAGCAACATTATAGGACATGGGATCCTCACCTATGTCATTGGAGTATATTTTATTGGTCACTTGAAGCATGTATGCACTTGGCAAATGGTAGTCTACTCACTTGGAGGTATAAGCACTTTCATGAATTTTTGATGAGGCACCTCCTTGATGTATCTTTTTATTATGTTGTTATGTACTTTGATGATATATATTATGTACTCATAATTTTTGGAAGAATGCATACAAGAAAATGGGATCCGGGAATTCTCTTTCATAATGGTATGAGTTGGAGAGCACTTTTAATTGTTGGAGGGCAATGCAAGCAATGGGACCCTGGGATAGTTTTTAGTCCCATTGATTCCAAATTCTTTGGGAAACAAACAGTATGGGAGATGGATTCCCCACTTAATAAGGTGATTTTAATCATATTAGTGCAGCAGCAAGCATGTTGGTTCCTCTCTAAAATCTTCATGGAATCTCAAAGACTCAAAGTGGGCAGCTCAATGAAAACTTCAAAGAATCATATAGAAAGCAGGTTCTTCAACAACCATGTTTGAAATTGCTTGAGGACAAGCAATATTGGGAAGGGAGGATTTTTAATGTCCCAAATTTTTCATTGGATCACAAAGGCCAAATCACATTTTCCATATTCATGAAAATTTTCAAATGGATGATAAAAGTCAAATAATTGCCAAGGAGGAAAATCACTAGTTTCCTAGGTTGGGGTGGAAGCTTTGAGATTTGGAATAAGGGGGATAATAAATGTTGTTTATACATTAGAAGAGGATAAATATTTAATAATGTAGCTTATTAAATAAATAGAAGATAAATGGAAGTTGCAATGGAGCATGGAGACACATGGAGACTATGGGGCCCACAGAAGCTTGAAAATTGGTGCCACATGGCATCCTCCTCTTCCAATCTCACATCTATGGGAAGCCTAATGTTTTTGGATTGATTATAAGGTTAATATAATTGTCCATATACTTAATAGGTCAATTTTGGGATGAATTGTAACTTACATGGGAGAGGAAGATCCAAATGGGAGTTTCATGGACACTTGGCTAGATTCCCCTTACATTTATGACATCTATGACACCAATGATGGAGATTATATGCCAGTTATGACACAATTCAGATCTGAAGTTTGACATACTGAAATGTCAGGCCTGAATAGAGCATCTTATAGGTCTAATTTTGGATTTGGAGAAGGCCAAGGGGCTCCTACTCGAATCTGGGAGAAGAGGGAAGGTGAAGAGAGAGGCCACATGGCATAGCATGAGCAAACACACCAATTCGAATTGGCCTTGGTTTATGGATGGATTTGGAACCTTAGAAGACCAATAATGTTTATAAAATATAGGTATCATCCATGAGAATATGATTTTTTTATCATTCGATGAATTTGGGTTTGTGAAGAGAGAGCTAGTGGATGACTAGTTCCTTGCCTTATCCAATTTCAAGGCTGAAAGATTCCCATCCTAATTGGTGATTTGGAGAGGCCACTCAGGTCTTTCAAGGAGTTTCAATGGAGTCATAAGTTACAGTTGAAAGTTACAGGAATCCCATGGACATCTCAATATCATCTTTCTCTTCCATTCATCTCAAGTTTTCTCACCATCTTTCAGCTCTATGGAGTGAGGCGCACTTAGTGAGCTATTCATCTCTTTTAGGGAGCTTCTCTTGATCAAATATTTTGTATTCTGATGTAAATTGTCTGTATTTCAAGTTCATAAATCTCTCAGGTCGAAAGGCCAAGATATCTCATGTATTATTGTCCAATATTGAAGAAACGGTGCCATTTCCCCAATACCTTGTTGTAAACTCTTGCAATCTTTATGGAATCGAATATATGTATGCATGATTGATGATTTATGAGTGAATTAACTATAATTAATGTATAATATTGGTTTCATGTTCATTAACTGATAATTTGTGGCCATTGGGTCGAATTTCATATCATTTGGAGCAAACTACATCTCGTTTCCCCAAGGGTCCAAAACTAGTTTTTTAATATCTGATTGAAGGAAGTGATAACAGCCATGGGAGGTTGATTTTTTATGTATATTATTCTATGATAATGTCTTCTACATATCCCCTGATTCAATTTGAGAATTTTAGTGGGTTTCAGCACACTTGGGAATCCATTTCTATCATTCACCCCAAGGGGGATTTGAGCCCCAAAATTGCTAGTTAAAGCATCTATCTTATTTAGAATTTGATATAGAATTTTAGAAGTAATTTTAAGGCCATAATACATCCCTAAAAATTATAATTAAGTTATTATATCACTCATACACTTTTTGGTACAATTCAAGAGCATTTGGAGCTATTTGGAGTCATTTACCATTGGGGGTTGGAACCTCAAAACTACTAGTAAATTCATGGAGTTCTCTTGGATACCTATTCGATACCAAAACTGCCTATTATGCTTCAAATATACTTTAATTAATGTATGATAATATATCCAAATATCATACCCACCATTAGTGAAGTTTGTACAGTTTTGTGAAGAGATTTGTTCCAGGACCCAGGGGGGATTTCCACCTCTGAAATTGACTAGTCTTGCCCCGAAAATTCTTCCCTTGAAAATTGAAGAACATGGTTTGGTATATTAGTTGATTATATGTTTGATAGATATGCTAATATGTCGCATCACCCCTGAATACCTTCCTCACCAAGTTTGAAAGCAATTGGAGGAATTTTGGAATCAATTGAATCCATATAACTATAGTTGTAAGAAGATGAATTTGAGTGCATTGTGAAAGAATTGAAGAATTGGTCATTTTTATAAAATTTACAAAAAGGGGAAATTACACCTACAATACAAAAGCATCGATGCACTTATAAAAAAGAGGAGAACTAGTGCACCTTAAACAACAATGAGCATCATTGTGGCCATACAAAAAGGAGCACTGAAGGAAAAAAAGATATGACGTGTATAAAAACCTTGTAAACGTGCAAATCAAGGGAGTCTATTTAACAAATACAACATTATTAAAATGTAGTGATTTAATAACTTTGATTTTGAAAATTCCAAGTATTAGTTTTTACTATTGTTTATTAATGAATCTCTTATGTGCAAATTAAAAATGAAATATTTGTTGAATATTAAACAAAAAATTATAATTTTGATTGGTTGAAATTAAAAAGAATAGTTAAAAGCATATGAAATAATACATTATCAATAAAAATAAAAATAATATTATGAAAATGTTTAATAATTAATATTTAAATGCTAAGCATTACAATTTATAGTAATGGTGATGAAACCACCCATACAAAACTATGGTGAGTGACAAATCATTCCATTTACCACTTAATGAGTGTAACTCTTGTAATTACAAAACCGATCAATCGTTACATAAAAATTGTTTGATGGGAACTCTCTAAAACCACTCATCCACTAGACATAATATTCCTAACATGGAGAACCAATTCCCTCAGACCAAGGAAGAGCACTAGTGTGCCCACACCTTAAAATAGTATCATCGATGCACTTATACCAAAAATGAGCATCGATGCACCTTCGTCAAAAAGAAGCACCAATGCAGCTTCACCAAAGAGATGCATCAGTGTGCTTTTTTCAGAGATGCACCGGTGCGCTTCTACCAAAGAGGTATTGGTGCACTTTTTCCAAAGAGAATCAACGCGAATAGAAAATAGATTTCCTTCAACAAAAAATAGTCTTTTTGTGATTACAGAAACCTTGTTAACCTGCAAATAAGAGGAGGTAAAAACCACTATGGATATGCACCAATGCTGCACAAAAAAGTATCATTTTATTTTCCAAAATTTCCCCTCATTTTCTATCCATCTATCTTGAAGAAAAATTCTAAGTGAATCCACCATTAGCTTGCAAAATAGAGGGAAAACCCTCAAGCCAACAAAAACAGACAACAAAACCAAACAAGAAATTAGGAACAATAGTGAGAAAGGAAAAATAATAGAAATACAATAGATAATGGGAAGAAATAAAATAATGAAGAGGTAAAAAATGGTTTCTTGGCTACAATACTCTTCCTCTTCCTCTTATCTCTCGTTGAACAATGTGAAATGAAGAAAAGAAACAAACAGTCTTTTTCCCCCTCTTCTTAATATGTTTTTTCTCTCTTCTTTCAAAAGTTTAAAAAACCTTGTGTCTTTCAATAAGTGGGGAAAACCCATATAATTTTTTGTAAAAACCTAAAATAAATCCACCATTAACCTTCAAAATAGAGTAAAATCCCTCAAACCAACCAAAACAAACAACAAAACCAAATAAGAAATTGTGAACAATAGTGAGAAATGAAAAATAATATAAATAAAATAGATAACATGAAGGAATGATACAATGAAGAGGGAAAATATCAATTGCTTGGCTGCAATACCCTTTCTCTTCCTCTTCCTCTTATTCTTCTCTCTAGTAGAACCATGTGAAATGAAGAAATAAAAAAAACCCTATTTTTTTCCTCTTTTGAAGACATTTTTCCCTCGTCTTTAAAACATTTAAAAATTCTTGCTTTTTTCAATATATTTAAAAAACAACTTATTGTTCGTTGCTTTTGTATATCAGAAGCACTAGCACGCCTAGACTATAAAGGAGCATTGTTGCACATTCACCAAAGAGGAGCACTGACACCGATGTTCCTTGACCAAAGAGGAGCACCAACACCGATGCACCTTAACATAAGAGGAGCACCAGTGCACAATTTCAAAAGGAGAGCACCGATATTTTTTTTTACAAAATAATATTGGTGCATATGGGTCATGGAGGATCAGTGCTCCCACTCATTAAAAAGAGCACTAGTGCACCTTCACTAAAGAGGAGCACCACCATCATTGCACCTTCACTAATGAGGAGCACTGACACCAGTGTGCCTTATCCAAAGAGGAGCACTAGTGTTGCATTACAAAAGTGGAGCACTGACTTTTTTTGTTGCTAAAATCAAATGAGGAGCATTAATGTGCCATTCCCAAATAACAAGCACCGGTGTGTTTAAACCAAATATCCACCAGTGCACCATAATGGTTTTGGGTGTGCCGATAAAAAATATCCTCTAAAATCTCCACCTGCTTGCCTCCACTAGAAACCTCCGCTATAAACAAAGAAGAGACATGCTTTTTGGGGGGGTTATGCTACAAATTTCGCTACAGGGCCTTTTCCTTGTAGTTTAATTTTTAACCAGGTCTTAGACACTGAGAGGGGGGGGGGTGAATCAGTTTCTGTTAAAAATTTCTCGCCAAAACACAACTGACATTTAATGATTCATAACATTTAACAATTATATATATATGCAAAATAACAAACACATATGAATACGTCAAATGTATTTTTGATTAAATAATATTTAACATTACATAGCATGAACTATCTAGACCCAGCTTATAATGAGGAATCCAATCCTCATTCATGCTCCAACCTGATTACAGACACCATTTTGTTTGAATGAACACAAGGTTCATATCAAAGGTAGTATATCCGCCTAAATCTTTATATTTTATCCACCAAAATACACTTAGACACACTCTGAATTCAAATTTATATATGCTTCAATAGTCTTGGAACTTGAATCATCATGACTCTTAAAATGATATGATATCCTTTTGAAGGGGACATGTCTCTTAAGAATTTAACTAATGTAATAATGTGATTCCTCCTTTGTTTTCTTTTTAAATAAAACATCATGTCTTTATCTTTTATAAGACATCATAACTTTTCACAATACGTGCCTCTTTATGTTTTATAACATATCACTTAAGTTTTTATATTGTTATTCTTAACAACATGTCTTTATGTTTTATAACATATTATTTAAGTTCTTATATTGTTATTCTTAACAACATGCAACTTAATAGAGTATTACTCATCATAAAACTTCTATTTGCACATATAATGAGCAAATACCATGGGCTTCTAAATACCATGAGAAAATACATCTTTAGTTTTTTCATCCATTTTTACAAAGCTCCATTTTTATTTCAACCTCACTTTCACGTAATTTTTCTTTTAATTTTTTAACCTTCCTTTTTAATTTTCTTTTAATATTCATTAACTTTCTTTTAGACTTTCTTTGTTTTTAATCTTCTTTTTAATTTTTTCTTTTCAAATAGGACTTCATTCTTTTCTTGTAATGCTTTGGAATTCTCAACATATGCAGAAATCCTTTTATAAATTTATGTTTATTAATTTCCTGTAGCTCACTCTTTTATTTCACCAAGATTGTACATGCATACTTTTCTAACTTTTGGAGGACTTATATTTTTCACATCTTGACCATCATTTAAACAAACTGAGAGTATGACTAGGTAGCCACCTTAACTAGGAACAAGACCATGTCACCTTAAAACCTTACTGACAAACACACAATCTCTGGCAGTCACTTTAAAATGGTCTTCCAAACTGCTCAATTCAACACTTAGTCAATTTTGTCAGACCCTAGTCATTACTGTGCCAAGAGGCATTTTGGCAGACTCATATCTTTGTCATCTGATCATCACTAAGTAAACTGAAAGTATGGCTGGAAAACCAGTCCACTAGGCAACAAGACCACGTCATCCTAAGATGTTACTGAGACCCCTGAGCTTCTGGCGAACATCTTAAAGTGGCTTTTCAACTCTTTTTCTAACATCAAAACCATCTTCTTCCCATTTTGGCAGACTTCTATTTCACATGTGTGAACACTTAGAAGAAAACTAAAATCATGAGTGGATGCCCAGATAATCAAAGAATGGACCCATAATATTTGATGAATTTATCAGCTCAAGACCGACTCTAGCGTGCATTTCCAAGTGGGATCTCAAACTCCTATTTTCAACTCTTAGTCAATTTTTCATACTTTTGAATATGCAAACTAATGTTTTTACCTATTTTGGGAGGCTGATATTTTCCTCATGTAGCCACCATAAGAAATACTAAAATCATCGCTAGATAGTCATTTGATAAAAGAACATTCTTATACCTTCTTATGAATTTATCATCTCTCAGACAAGCTTTGGTAGGCATTTCCAAATGACTCTTCAACCTGGTGATTTGACACAGTCAATTTTAGGACTTCCTCCAAAACTTATTTTGAAACCCCTTTTTGGCAGATCAATAACTTTTTCTCCAGACATGCTCAAGGAGAACTAAGGACATGGTTGGATATACAATCCAACATATTAAAATATCCTAATGTTCTTCAGGCATTTACTCTAACCTATAATTTAGGGCGGGCATCTTTCTGAGGTGATTTAGTCTTTTTTGCTTTCTAAACCCTTGTTTTGGCAGGTCCATAACTTCTCCCTCGGGCACTTCCAGGACAAACTGAAGACATGGTCAGGTAGGAAAACCATTTATCTGCAGGACCCCGATGGGGTGAGGGAATTTATATTCTCCTATAAAGTATGGTGTGCATTTCCTGAAGGCAATTTTTACTAATTTCACCTTACTTAGTCATTTTCGTGTTTTTGACCAAATTGCCATATTTTTCCAAAATGATGTCAGATTGCAATAATGTCTTCATGATATATCAAGAAAATCATCATCATCTATCTCATTCCATGTCATCATTTCCTCCACATCACATATTGACATCAATGCCAACAAATTCATCTGCCATATTTCCAACAATCTCCCCCTTTGGCATTGATGGAAATACTTTTCATTTATCCCCATTTGACATCAAGGGAAAAGGGTTGAATGAATCCCCCTGAATTTGATCACTAGTACCCATTTTTTCATCTATCTCTTTTCACATGAGTGAAGGGCAATGTGCAATTAAAATCTGCATTTGATCATAAGGTCTACTTAATCGATTTGATCAAATTAGGGTTGCTTTAATGCATCTTCCATGGTTGCAAGTTGCTTTCAAAAACTAACTATTACTTTTCATCATATTGACTTCTCACATCAATGATAATGGATATCTTTTCTCCTCATCAAATGTCAATATTTTTACCTCTGTTGTTGTTGTTAAAATAATTCATTCTCTCTTCAAACGTATAATCCTCTATTGCATTCTCAGGTAAGGATACGAGTTTATCTTCAAATAATGCTCTCTTTTAACAACAAAATAGAGATATTTTTCTTTCAAACTGGCTCCCCCTAACTTAGTGCTCCTTCTTAAACATGTAATACCAGTTAACCAAGAAATTCTCTTTTTTTCATAACATCCTTTCTATTTGGAAAATCTTATCAGTTTCAAGGTTAGAGAGCTATCTTTACTTTTCCGCTTTTTAGGGACACTAGTTGCTAACCTATCCAAAATTAGATACTGATTTCCGATCCAATTCATCTTTAGGTCTTTAATTCCATTTTTAATCTTGACCTAAAGCAACTAAATTCTGACATCTAATAAGGACTCTTTAACAAAGTAAAAGAGTAATTTCCAAGTCTTCTTCAACACTTGGATTTTCTTCAACCATGGAGTGGTCATCATTTATAGAATGAGTGTCTTCTTCTAGAGATTCATTTCCATAAGAGTCACTTGTTTTGGCATGAGGATTAAGACCTCATGTCTTTGGTCTCCAAACTTTCTTTATCTTCTTCTTTGGACTTGTCTTTCTTGAATTCTTATGTATTTTCTCAGATTTCATCTTTAAAGACATGTCATGAGGCATCTTGCTTTCTAGAGTTTGAATGTCGTCTCTTTTAAAATCCCTTCTTTGACTCCTTGGAGCATTCTCCTTTTGATTGTATTGTTTCTTTGGATTCATGCAATTTTGTGCTTTGTGACCAAAGTATTCACAATTGAAACACCTTATGGAGTGACAAAACTTTGTTGTATGCCCAACAAGCTTGCATCTCCAACACTTTATATTTTCATAGGAACTCTTTTCATTTTTCTTTTCAAAAGTATCACATTCCACTACCTTGTGTCCATGTTTGTGGCAGGAGTAGTAATAACTCTTGAAGGTGTTCTCATATTCCCATTTCACAGAAGAATACTGATCTTTTGAAGATGAAGTACGTCCTTCAAATTTGGTTCTGGGGGTCCAATGGTTGACTTCTTCATCCTGTTTATACCCTAGACCACTTCTGTGATGAGCTGATCTTTGTTTACTCCAAATTTCATCCAGAATGGCTGAGCCTTTATCTAACCCATTCTCTTTATTTCTCTTGTGTGGAGGATGTGTTTGGGCTCTACGTATTTTTCTTCTCCTTTTGCTTTTCTTGTTGTGAATGTGTTCTTGAGAGCTCCAATATAACTCATTTTCATCTCAACATCAGTGAGACATGCAAACTTTTATTCTTCCTTGTTAATAGGAGATTTTTCTTTAGTAGCATCATTTTTTCTAGAGACTAAGGCAACCATCCTTTCATACATAGCCTCTTTCTCCTTTAAGGTTGCATGATCATTTTCAATCTTCTTCTTGTCATCCTACAATTCCTTCTCAATCTGTTTTATGTCCATATTCAAATATTCTTCTCTTTGATTTAGTGACCCTTGTCCTTCTATAAGCCTTACTTGTATTTCTTGTAGGTTCTTCTCCCAATCCAGTAAATTCTACCTCTCTATAGGATCCCTTCCTATCATTTGGTTCTCTTGGTCAGGAAGCCCTCTTTCATTAGCTTCAATTTGTCTTCTAAGGTTAAAGAATTCAGACTTTACCTCTTTTATTTCATTAATTTTGTTTTCTAATTGTAAATTAAAAATAGAGAAAGTGTTCTTCAATTCTTTTTCTTTGTCATCTAGCTGGATCCTTTGCTCATTTAATATCATCTCAACAGCCTCATGTTTCTTGGTTAGTGCACAAAACTTATCCTTTAGGATCTTCAATTCATTTTCTGTATTTACTGGACTCTTGCATATTCTTCTAGAATTTTTGGATTCCATCCATAATCCATGTAGTAACTCATTGATCTTGAAAACAGTTTCAAGCTAACTTAGAGTGACCATAAACATGTTTTCAATCTTATCAAAAACATTTATAGGGTAAAAGCTTATCTTTTTCTTGGTATTTTCAATTGCAATAAGAAAGTCTTCCTTCAATTTCTTCATGTCTTCATTCTTAGTAATCAGGCCTTTATCTTTGAGAATTAGTAGGTCTTTTTCTTTTTCCTTAGAGAGTACTTCATCATCATAACAACTATCATTTGAAAGTTCATCTAGCCCAATGTTTTCTTTGCTTTGTGATGAGACAAATGAGGGATTGTTCTCTTCACTGCTCAACATCTCTTCACTTATTTCTTCATCATATTTTTGACTTGTATCTTCTCCTGCACTTTTATACTTGGCTTGATACGTGTCTTCAATATTTATCCATAACTTTCTTGCAAAGGTGTAGTGCCCTAGTCTCATCTTGACATCATTTGATAAGGCTCTTTTAATAGTTTGCAAAGTGATAGAATTGAATTTTTGATCATCTTTTGAAATTCTAGTTTTGTTCTTCAACTACCATTTGCTTGCTACTGCATCCCACACATGTGCTCCTTTGGACATCAACTGAAACTTCATGGCATCCCTCCAATTGGCATAGTCATCTCCATTAAACAAGGGGATTTTATCATCTACATTTCTAGTCATTTTTAAAATGCTGATCCTGGCACCTATCTTTATATTATGTGCTTGGCTCTAAACATTGAACCTGTTTTCCTTTTGGATCGGCCTTCTAGCCATGAGCTGTTCAAAGACAACCCGCTCTGATATCAATTGTTAAACAGGTCTCAGATGCTGAGAAGGGGGGGGGGGGTGAATCAGTGTCTATTAAAAATTTCTCGCCAAAACACAAATGACATTTAATGAATCATAACATTTACCAATTATATATATATATGCGAAATAACAAACACATATGAATACGTCAAATGTATTTTTTATTAAATAAAATTTAACATTACATAGCATGAACTATCTAGACCCAGCGAGATTGAGAGACCCAGCTTGTAATGAGGAATCCAATCCTCATTCAGGCTCCAACCTGATTACAGACACCAATCTGTTTGAATGAACACAAGGTTCATATCAAAGGTAGTATATCCACCTAAATCTTTATATTTTATCCATCGAGATACACTTAGACACACTCTGACTTCAAATTTATATATGCTTCAATAGTCTTGGAACTTGAATAATCATGACTCTTAAAATGATATGATATCCTTTTAAAATGAGACATGTCTCTTCATTAAGAATTTAACTAATGTAATAATGTGATTCCTCCTTTGTTTTCTTTTTAAATAAAATCATGTCTTTATCTTTTATAAGACATCATAACTTTTCACAATACGTGCCTCTTTATGTTTTATAACATATCACTTAAGTTTTTATATTGTTATTCTTAACAACATGTCTTTATGTTTTATAACATATTATTTAAGTTCTTATATTGTTATTCTTAACAACATGCAACTTAATAGAGTATTACTCATCATAAAACTTCTATTTGCACATATAATGAGCAAATACCATGGGCTTCTAAATACTATGAGAAAATACATCTTTAGCTTTTTCATCCATTTTTACGGAACTCCCTTTTTATTTCAACCTCACTTTCACATAATTTTTCTTTTAATTTTTTAACCTTCCTTTTTAATTTTCTTTTAATATTCATTAAATTTCGTTTAGACTTTCTTTGTTTTTAATTTTCTTTTTAATTTTTTCTTTTCAAATAGGACTTCATTCTTTTCTTGTAATGCTTTGGAATTCTCAACATATGCAGAAATCCTTTTATAAATTTATGTTTGTTAATTTCCTGTAGCTCACTCTTTTATTTCACCAAGATTGTACATGCATACTTCTCTAACTTTTGGAAGACTTATATTTTTCACATCTTGACCATCATTTAAACAAACTGAGAGTATGACTAGGTAGCCACCTATTGCAGCTGCAACTATTTCCCAAATTTTTAAAAAATTTGGACCCTCCTTTGAAATTTTGTCTTGCTTGGTTTTGTTTTAGATTGTTGAACTTTGTTGTCATCTGCTAATTTGAATCTTGTGAGGTTGAATTAAGGAAGCTGAATGACTACTTTTTGTTTGAATTGAACTCGGGGTTTTGGTTTTCGCTGTCGGAAGTCATTTGAACAATGAATCGGGGCCGTGGTTGTCTATGCAGTCGCCGTTGCGGAAGTTAAATAATGAATGACCCGATCCAAAGTCATGTTTTTCGTCGACACACTTTTTTGTTTTATTTTATTTCGACGTTTTTGTTTCATCACCATCGGAACAATAGTCCTTTGTGTTTCCACCGTTGCAGCTGGCAGACTACAAGAACTCCAATGGAAGCCCTTATCTTTGTCGATTCCGCGAGTTTTTTAAAATGTTTTTCTATTTTTGCTATCAGAACTGTATTGGAAATTTTATCGGGGGACTAGTATTTTGTTTCGTCGATGCACGACCTTTGGTTGTTCCAATCGTCGAGGGTTTCGTGTTTTGTGGGGTTCGTAGTCTGATTGCTTTTCGTCATTGCGGCTCTCGAGCGAACTAAACGTCTGCCATATAACTGCTCTGATTGCCGATGGTTTTATGATTACCAAGAACCGTAGTTGGTTTGACATCTGCCGTTGCAGGTTTCTAGTAAACTATCTTTCCGTCACTTAGTTGGTTTATCTGTTGACGCTTTATTGATTTAGTCCTCCGAGCCTCCAATCGCCGATGTTCTCGGGTGGTCACAAAGCCTTTAGTTTGTTCATTGCCCTCCATTGCGGCTTCTCTTTGAACTGATCATCTGATCCTATAACTGTTCCGCTCGCCGATGGTTTGTTTTGGTTTTCACCAATATGTTTTATTTGCCACGGAAGCCATAGTTCTTTTGTCTTCCACCGTTGTAGTTCCATAATGCACTAACCATCCAACTTATAGAGTTTCCGACAACTAATGTTTTATGTTAACTACAGAACCCTTAGCCTATTTGGTTTCCGCAGTTGCGGCGTTTTAGTGAACTAACCACCCAACGTTTATTTCGTTCCGTTCACTTACGAGGATATTTTTCTACCCGATGCTATAGTATTTAGTATTTCTGACGCCGATAGACTTAGTAGCCTCGCGGAACTCATTGTCTGTCTGAAGCCCACCGTTACGGCTATGAATAAGACTATCCTGCCGATGCTTTAGTGGTTTTTCCCACTGGTGAGGGTTTTCCCACCTGTTATGTGTGTGTTTTTACCCTATCTTATGGGCGAAGGAGGTTTCAAATTCTTTTATTATTTTAAGGTTTTCATGACGAGAGCGTAGTACAGGACCTCATTTTGATGATCAGTTTTATTGTTAGTATGGTTTACATTTGTTGAAAAGATGCAGTCCAAATTAATGATGAATTTTTTTTTTAACTGGAAATGGACTTAGAAGATTCTTTAGACCTCAGTTTGATGATTACTGCTGCAAAGAAGACATAGCTGAAGGACAAAGCAGAAGGGAGTTGGCTGAAGAAAGAAAAAGTAAGAAGCAGAGGTCTTTCTAAAAAAGAAGAGAGTGAAGATCTCAGAACAACAGTATTTTAAAAGGACCAATCGATTACTAAGCAGAATTGATAGCAGCAGAGGACTGGGCTTGGAAATGGCTCATCAGTTACCAAGCTGGTCCCTTTTTACAAAGTGCCTATAAATCTTAATCTAAAATGTAACGTATTGTACGAATCATGAGCACTCACAAAGGACAAAATTGTAAGATTAAACGGTTGGGGGAACCCCAAAGGTCACTCGGGGGCAACCCAAAGGTTTTGTTGTTTGTATAAATATAGGAGAATTAGAGGGAATAGGGGACTTTTTTCCAAACAGATTTGTGAGAATATGATGTAAGAAGAACTATTTCCTTTTGCATAAAGAAATTACAAGTTTCTTGTTGGAGAAAGCTTTGTCAAATTTTTCAAATGCTATGCCATGATTTGCTGAATGTGAACTATTTCATTTCCATTCTTGTGTCCATGAACTATGAGATCGTTCTAACTCTTTGAAACTATGTTCTTGTATGAATGCTCTCTAGTTTATTCTATGAATTTTCCACTATTAGTAATGGATGCTGTTCATAAACAATTGGCCATCTGGTTGTTCAAATATCTTTAAATGTTCATGTGTTTTGAAAGAAGTATCAACTATCTATGATTTTTTCTTAATGCATGCGCAAAACACATTGCTCATTAATGAATGATAATCTTGCTCCCTAGGGATAGGTTAGATAGCTAGTTTTAGTTTTCTTGCTGTGTGTGATTTAGATGCGAGAGAGTTTAAGATGAGAGGTAAGAACCTGCGCATCACATTGTGACAGCTCCTCGTATTCTCTATCAATCTGCATTCTTAGATAGGAACTTGCATCTCATAATTTAATATAAAACTAAAACATACCCGGTGGACTGGGCTGCAACCGGTAAAAAAAAAAATTTTTGTTACTTGACCTATGGTAGCCGGACCATAAACCGGACGGATTCCCCATACCAAACAGTAATGGGCTAGTTGGTAATAGTTACTGGGGAGAATCTATTGCTATTGTTGCCTACGATTTTCCAAGCCTCAACATTTTTGGTGCTATAAGGAGGGCCGCCAATGCATGGTTGGCCGAGGAAACCCATTTCCTCTAAATTACTTAATCAGTAAAAGTTCTGAGAGCAGTTTGTTTCCAAATCCAATTCCTGAAGAGGAGGGTAAAGAGCATTTGTATTCTGTCAATAACGAAGTAGTGAATGATTTGAAAAGACATACTAGGGCATATGTGAAGAATATTGGAGGATTACCGATTATCCCTGACTTACCCAGAAGAGAATATAAAAAGAAAGACCGCCCTATATTGAAAGACTCAGTGTTGGTTGGAGATTTGGAAGAACTTGTAGAAACAACCTTACAAGAAGTTGTACAGCCTTTGAATCAAGTAGGCCCAGAGACCCCTTACTGTTCACCTGTTCATACTCCTATTCATTCACCACCTCATTCTCCACCCAAACTCATGGTAGGAGTAAACGCAAATCAGCCATCCAACCCACCAAATCCACCACCTGTGTGGAAGGCTAGGTTACCTCTAAACCTAGCACCTCCTCTGCATGACTTACCTCAGGCTTTTGAGAAAATGCTGCCTAATTTTGATCCCAGCGAAAATATTTTAGTACATGATCGTTTACAAAGATTTTACTTGGCTATAGAAGGACTAAGGGCTGGAGAACATGAAGATGTAGTCTGCAGATTATTTCCACATACCCTAAAAGGAGCAGAGCCTCATGGTATTTTGCTCTGCCTACAAACTCAATCCCAGACTAGGATACATTTGAAAGAATATTCAAAAATAAATATGTAGCCCAGAAAACTCATGCATCCCTAATGAAAGGGTTATGCACTTTGAAGAAAGAAAGAAGAGAGAAAGTGCATAGCTTCACCCAAAGGTTTGTTGTTTATCTTAAGAATTTTTCTGCAACTAATAAGCCTTCTGATAAAGTTCTGATCCAATACTATACTTCAACTTTAGCGCCTGACTTAGCCATGTTTTCCAAGATGCAAGTCAAACCTACGTTGTCAGAAACATATGAAGAGGTGGAGAGAGTAGAAGATGAAAAGGAAAGCATAGAAGATTATCCTGAGCCTAAGGAGGAGCAGTCACGTGACCTTGAAGGAATGTTGAGAATGATGCAAAAACTATCTAACAGGGTGATAGATTTGGAAAAAGAGAAGGAGGCTCAAAAAGCATATAAGCCTTACTACAAAAAGATAGAGGATAACAATCAGTCTAAACCTCCTCCACATAGTCCTGCATCAATGAACTTAATAGAGGTGGGTATGGATAACTTTTGCACCTTTCATCAATAACCCCATTCTAAGAAAAAATTCCCTCAATGGATAAATTCAATGACATTAGTGATGAATCAGCTATTGGATTCTAAACTAACAGAAGTTGATGATGAGGAGGAAAATGGTAATAAATCCACAGATAAACAAGAAGATAATGCTCTGGTTTTATGGGACTGTGTCTCACTTTTTGACACAGAAGACGAAAATTCACTGAAACAGGAAGAAATTTCAGAAACAAATGAAACAACAAGAAGTCAAGGTTTGGTAAGCAAATACAACTCAATACCTCCAAATATTAAGAAATTTCGGGAGAAGATGAAGAGAATACAAAAGAACAACACAGATGATGAAATACCTAAACTTACCATTAGCAGTCAAGATCTGAAACAAGTCAACATTGAAGACAATGTGGGTAATGTCAAACAAGATCTCAAAGCACCTGAAGGACTAGAGGAAGAAATTCCCACCAACAACCAACATTTAGAAGAAATTGTTGAAGCAAGTGTGGGAGGTAAGACTAGGTTTAAAACCCCACCATTCTTCCCGACTCTTGAGATTTTAAACCATAATGTGCATAATTGTTTAGTAGACTCAGGGTCATCTATCAATGTTATGCCACTTGCAATCTGCAAAAAGATTAATGGACAACCTAAACCTACTGACTGGCAGGTTACTCAGTTAGACAGAACCAATGTGAAAGTAGTCGGAGAAATGGAAGATGTACTGATTCACTTATCTGCAAACAAAAAGATATGTCAGTACATTGATATTGTAGTAGCAGACATACTTGATGGCTATGGACTTATTGTCAATCGAGACTAGTCAGCAAGACTAAATGGGTATTTTGCTTCAGATTGGTCACACTTGTGGTTGCCTCAGAAGGGAAGTCCAAACCAGATTAAAATATTAAGAGAGCCCCACATGAAGCACAATGTTACACAATTGGAAGAAAAAAATGAACCAATGAATTCTGTGTTGGGAAATCATCTAATTGAGCTAGAACCAGGAAAGTACCAAGCAAAAGAAGCTAGCAATATATCAGACACCCAGCCCGATCTCCTTCGATTTTCATCGGCTGATGAGATTGATTGTAAAATAGCAGATGTAGTTTTTTATTTAAGTATAGTAGAATTAGACAATGGTTAGGTCTTTTTCATTTTGTAGTCAATCCTAGCCCATTAACTTACAAGTTGTCAGATTTATAGGGGTGGGCAGAGGACTGAACAATTAGTGGTTTAGTTCTCAAATTTTATTTTTATTTGTCTTGATTTTTATTTCTTGAATTATTTTGTACATAAATAAATTGATTTGGTTGTTTATTTTTGGTTTACTGTATTTCTGTTTGTTTTAGTTAGATTTTGATTGTTTTCAATAAAAGAAACAAACTTTTGGTTGCATGGAGACCATCAGAATTCTGGAGTAACTAAAATCCTTTATTATGAGACTGTGTACTATTGATTTATCTGAAAGAATTTCTTTTTGTTTAGCAGTTTTCCTAAATGGATATGAACACTTTGAAGTCCTACTTAATCCTTGTAAAATAAATCAAGATCAAAAGGTTTGGAATACTATTTTGAGGCTTCACCCATCTCACATTTAAAAATGTCTTAGGGGGTGACAGCAAAAGACCCATGGAAAGGAAGCAAGGTAAACAGGATATTATATATAAATGATCCCATGCCAAGAATTGAAAGCCAAAAGGAAATAAGAGTCAAAACTCCTTAGAAAGCAATATGTATCAAAACAAAGTACTGAATCATATGAGTATTAAATTGCCAAAAGTTCTTCTCTGTCCGTGAGCTGAAAAATAAATATATCTCTCACACAAAAGGACACTATGGATAGAGGAGCCTGAATAAAAATTTAGAAAGTAAGGCATGCAGGAGGACTCAAATAACAGGACAAAAGTCCAAAAGCACAAAAAGTGCAAAATGGCATGGGAATGAGGAACAAATGAATATTTCTATTTACCATATGTTACACTCATGTGGTATCCAAGATAGAAGCTACCTTAAGATAGATTTAATAAATGAAACTCATTTTCCTGGCCTCAAAAGAGTTATCTTGACTTTGAAATCCTGGTTTCCATTTTCCTAATTGGACTATCATCGATGATTAAAAGTAAAGTTATTTGCCATTTGGAAAATCCAGACATCTAGAAGAACTCAACATGTTGGTTTTATTGTCAAACAGTCTGTTACTTAAGGGAGAAATTGTCCAGAGATCTAGGTTCACTAGGTAGTCACCAATTGTTGCAGCTGCAACTATTTCCCAAATTTTTTAAAATTTTGGACCCTCCTTTTAAATTTTGTCTTTCTTGATTTTGTTTTAGATTGCTGACCTCTGTTGTCTTCTCCTAATTTGAATCTTGTGAGGTTGAATTAAGGAAGCTGAATGACTACTTTTTGTTTGACTTGAACTTGGGGTTTTGGTTTTCGCTGTCGGAAGTCTTTTGAACAATGAATCGGGGCCGTAGTTCTCTACGCAGCCGCCATTGTGGAAGTTAAATAATGAATGACCCGATCCAAAGTCATGTTTTCCACCGACATGATTTTTTGTTTTATTTTATTTCGGTGTTTTTGTTTCATCACCGTTGGAACAATAGTCCTTTGTGTTGCTGCCGTTGCGACTGGAAGACTGCAAGCACTCTGATGGAAGCCCTTATCTTTGCCGATTCTACAAGTTTTAAAAAAAAAATTTCTCTTTTCACTATCGAAATTGTATTGGACATTTGATCGGGGGACTAGTCTTTTGTTTCATCGATGCACGACCTTTGGTTGTTCCAATCACCGAGGGTTTCGTGTTTTGCGGGGTCCGTAGTCTAATTGATTTCCGCCATTGCGGCTCTTGAGCAAACTAAATGTCTGCCATATAAATGCTCCGATCGCCGATGGTTTTATGATTACCAAGACCCGTAGTTGGTTTGACATCCACCGTTGTGGCTTTCTAGTAAACTATATTTCTACTGCTTAGTTGGTTTATCTGTCGGTGCTTTATCAGTTTAGTCCTCTGAGCCTCCGATCGCTGATGTTCTAGGGTGGTCGTGGAGCCTTTAGTTTGTTCATCACTCGCCATTGCGGCTTCTCTTTGAACTGATCATCCTATCCTATAGCTGTTCCACTCACCAATGGTTTGTTTTGGTTTTCACCGATATGTTTTATTTGCCGCGGAAGCCGTAGTTCTTTTGTCTTCTGCCATTGCGGCTCCATAATGCACTAACCATCCAAATTATAGAGTTGCCGACCGCCGATGTTTTATGTTGACTACGGAACCCTTAGCCTATGTGGTTTCCACCATTGCAGCGTTTTAGTGAACTAACCACACGACATTTATGTCGTTCCGTTCGTCGACGAGGAGATTTTTCCGCCCGATTCTATAGTATTTAGTCTTTCCGACACTGATAGACTTAGTAGTCTTGCAAAAATCGTTGTCTGTCTGAAGCCCACCATTGCAGCTGTGAATAAGATTATCCTACCGATGCTTTAGTGGTTTTCCCCGCCGGTGAGGGTTTTTTCCCGCTTGTTCTATGTGTGTGTTTACCCTATCATATGGGCAGCGGAGGTTTCAGATTCTTTTATTATTTTAAGGTTTTCGTGACGAGAGCCCAGTATAGGGCCTCATTTTGATGATCAGTTTTATTATTAGTACGGTTTATGTTTGTTGAAAATATGCAGTCCGAATTAATGATGAATTTTTGTTTTAACTGTAGACGGACTTAGAAGATTCTTCAGACCTCAGTTTGATGATTACTGCTGCAAAGAAGACATAGCTGAAGGACAAAGCAAAAGGGAGTTAGCTGAAGAAAGAAAAAAGTAAGAAGAAAAGGTGTTGCTAAAAAAGAAGAGAGTAAAGATATGAGAACAATAGGATTTTAAAAGGACCAATGGATTACTAAGAAGAATTGATAGTAGCAGAGGACCGGGTTTGGAAATGGCTCATCAGTTACCAAGCCGGTCCCTTTTTACAAAGTGCTTGTAAATCTTAATCTAAAATGTAACATATTGTACGAATCATGAGCACTCACAAAGGACAAAATTGTAAGATTAAACGGTTGGGGGAACCCCAAAGGTCACTTGGGGGAAACCAAAAGGTTTTGTTGTTTGTATAAATATAGGAGAATTAGAGGGAATAGGGGACTTTTTCCCAGATAGATTTGTGAGAATCTGATGTAAGAAGAACTATATCCTTTTGCATAAAGAAATTACAAGTTTCCTGTTGGAGAAAGCTTTGTAGAATTTTTCAAATGTTGTGCCATGGATTTGCTGAATGTGAACTATTTCGTTTTCAGTCTTGTGTCCATGAACTGTGAGATCGTTCTAAATCTTTGAACCTCAGTTCTTATATGAATGCTAGGCTAGTTTATTCTATGAATTTTCCACTATGAGTAATGAATGTTGTTCATAAACAATCGGCTATCTAATTGTTCAAATATCTTTAAATGTGTTGCTACTGCAACAATTTCCCAAATTTCTAAAAATTTTGGACCCTCCTTTTAATTTTATCTTGCCTGGATTTGCTTTTGATTGATGAACTTTGTTGTCCTCTGCTACAAATTTCGATCTTTGAGGTTAAATTGATGTAAATTGTTGAATGACTATCTTTATCTGTTGATGTTTTGAATTATGGATGATTTCCTTTTTTGCTGTCGAAAGCTTATCGAACTGTGAATCGGGGCCGTAGTTTTCTAAGCAGCCGCCATTGTGGAAGCTCAATAACAAATGGCCCAATCCAAAGCCTTGTTTTTTGCTGACGCATTTTTCGTTTTATATTCATATCGGCATTTTTCATCTCATCACCGTCGGAGCATAAGTCCTTTGTGTGGCCGTCGTTTCGGATGGCAGATTGCAAGCACTCCGACGGAATCCTTTATCTTTGTCGATCCCACGGGGTCTTTGATTTTTCTCATTTCGCTATCGAAAATGTGTTAGACATTTGATCGGGGGATTAGTCTTCAGGTGTTCTGATCACCGATGTTTTCGGTTGCCATGGAGTTTGTAGTCTATTTGAATCCTGCCATTGCGGCTCCAGAGTGGACTAATCATCCGACATGTAGTTTTTCTGTTCACCGATGGTTTGATTGATTTTCACTGATGTTTCGCTTGATTTTCGTCAATGATTTGTTCTATTTTTCTTCGATGTTTACTGGTTTGCGGAACTTTTGGTCCATGTGACTTCCGCCATTACGACTCCTCTTTCATCTAACCATCCGATGCTATAGTCATTCTGATGTTTGATGCTGCAGTCTCTAATGTCTATTTCGTCGGCGTTTTATTTGGCTACAAAACCCATACTTTGTTCATCGCCTGCTGTTGTGGCTCCCTATTGAATTAACCACTCGATGCCTTAGCTATTCCACTCACCGATGAAGGTTTTCCCACCGATTTGTTTTTCACCAAGGTCTATATATATTGGGTTGGTTGTTATTTTATTCTTACCCTTGTGAATTTGCGTACACCTCCGTCCTCGTTGTCGAACTGTGCATCCGTGCTTCGCTGTCAGGACTCCATTCGTTCGAAGCACTGCCATGGATTTTTCAAACCATACCATCGACTGCATCTAGTTTTCCAGGTAGGCCAACCATAGTCCTCCTTTCTTTGAATTTACTGGTTGTTTTAGGAACTAGGGTTTTGTCCTCTAGTTAGAGGTTCCTGCCATTTGGAAGTTGGTTGTCTAAGTCTGATTGTATCCTTACAGCATGGGCTAGCAGTCAATTTCACTGTATGTACGAGGGGGGTTTTGTTTCTTGAGCTTCTGTGAGCCATTATGGAGTTTTGACCCGAGTCCGAAGGATTAGGGGGTTGGTGTAGACAAGCGTTACGCTATCTGCACCGATTTTTGTGGGTTTGTCTATGGCCAGCCGGGGGAGGGGGGAAGTTTCAGTTCTCTCCATTATAGACATTTTCCCTATTTTCCTAGACCCCGGAGGGTTTGTTTTGCGCATTTCATTTACTATATGGGGATGTTTCGATTTGGGTGAGAAATTGGATTGGATTTTGGTTTAAATGATGTATTGTCAATCGCGGTTATGTTTTAGCTGCAGACAGACTTATAATTTTTCAGACTTAGATTGTAGAAGTTTTCTTGCTAGTTATTCATGATTTTGCATTTGCATTCTGATAGGTTTAGCTGTTGTGAATATGGAAGAGGTAAATGTTTATACAGTTTTTCTTCATTCTTTGAATATTGATTAAAAGCTCAAATAGCCTAAATGCATTTTGGTTTATAACAGGGCAACTTCCTCAAAGGCGACATGTCTAAGAGACAGAAGAAGAAGGCCCCAGTTGCTGAAGGAGAACCTAATGTGGAAATCATTACGAAGGTAGAATATATCTACAAGGACACTAGAGCTACCACTGGGGTAGAGCCTGATTACAAGTGGGGTGAGACTCTATCAGATGATTTCAAATCAGAATGTGCCCAATGCTGGATTTGAAGAGTTGACCATATATGCCAACATAGAGAAGTCATCTCTTATGAAGGTAGCTACAAGACTTGAGATGTTCCCATGCTCAGAGGTGATCAGTTGGATTCTACCTAAGGCCGATGTGACCACTATGATTTTAGCCAATACTGCCAAACAGGGATATGCTGCCTACAATCCTGGTTATGTCTCATTGGCATATCACGTACCCCCAGCCCAGGTTTACCTAACTGAAGATTGGTTGATGGAAATAAACTTGGACCTGGTTGAAACAGTGAAGAGGATGATGATACCTGGGAAGAACTTTCGAACTAGGCCATCAGGAGAGTATGACATAGCCACTCTCAGGACTCCTTATAGATTTATAGCATTGATGCTAAACAAAGTGTTTGGGAGAGCTCATGGTAAGAGCTTCAAGTTGGGATGGATCCCTATTATTTTCTATGTGGCCACCCAGGGGACTGTATTCAATTGGGCAAACACTGTGTCCAATAGTCTCTCAGCTTGGATTTCTTCGGCTCTAGGAGGGGTGTCCCAGAAGAAGTCTGAGTTTTATATGAGTTCCATCTTACTGGACTGTATACTATGCACCCAGCCATTTCCAGCCTTAAGATGCATTTGGGACAGGGACAGAACCCTTGTGTACACTGCATACAAAATATTTTGGGCACACAAGTATTACAGCCACACTAGAGAGAGACGTGAACATTTTATTATGCCTTTACACAATTTGATCTTCCTAACAGAATGTAATTGTATGTCTGAGGAGGCATTTAAATTCATCGAGGAGCATGCAAATTATTATTTGACTAAAGAGAGGATATACATTAGGATGTATGGTTTCTCTAGGGAACCTTTTTTGCTCCCCAAGTATGCCACTAATTATGTTGTGCATAAAGAAGCAGTCGGCAAGTTTACCTAGATGGTGTAGGAAGCTTCCTATTTGAACACAAGAAGGAAGCCTATCTTGCAATACCTTTCAAGATGGGCAGCTACAAATTTACAAATATTAAAAGAGCTACTGAATTTGTAAAGGAATTGGAGCAATTTCATTTTGGAGAGATGAGCTTCCATAGAAATGACTCCCAAAAGAAAGTTGCAGAACATTGCAAAAAGGCAAATGTTCACTTTGAATATACAAACTTCTGGGACAAAGATGAACAGATATTCAGGAATGTAAGGAAATGACTACATTGAAGAGAAGATTTAAACATAAGATCACCATTAAGGGCAGTAAGGGCCAAACCACGCAAAAGAAAGCGGAGACCAAGAAAAGAGAAGAGGATGCTAGGAGACTAGCATAGGAGGCTGAGAGTTGGCTTAAGAATGAAGAAGAAGAAATAAAGACAATTGCAGAGGGAGCAGCAAAGAATGCAGAGGAAGCTGCAAAGAAGACAGAAGAAGAAAGAAAGAAGAAAGAAGATGAAGAGATGAAGAATAAATAAAAAGAAGCTGAAGGTCTGAGGCTGACAAGATCTACAACAGACCAGCAAACTTCTGACCCAATAGACATCCAAGAAGTATAGGATCAGATAGATCAGGGGCAAGGACAAGATAATCCTGATTCCTAGGAGCCTGCTGCAACTTCTGGTAGAAATATAGGACAAGTTGTTTTTTCTGAATTGAATCTGATACCTTTTGTGCAAAACAAAGGAGAAGAAGTCCCATATTTTAACACCGTTTTTATGGCAAAGAGAAAAAGAGGATTGTCAAAAGGACTGAGAGAAAAATTGAAACAAGGGGACAACCAGGCATGATGGTCACTGATAAAACTTTGGTGCATGGGACAGATGCAGATCCGAGGTTAAAAACAAGAGCTGGAGTGGCGTTGGCACAAGCCACTGAAGATATTGTAAATAGACTGATGATGGATCTAGAGCAGTCGAAAAGGAATGCAGCTCAGTTGAAGGAAACTTTGAAGAAGGAGAGAAATGAAGGTTATAAACTAAAGAGGAAATTTGAAAACATGCAAAATGAAGTGAAGACTTCAAAAGTAGAACTTCAGACTCTTCCAGCAAACAAGATGACTTTGGAAGTTTCCATGGAAAGAACATGTAAGGATGCTCAGAATAACCTAGCAGAATTGCAGAGGGTACAACAAGCATATCAAGTGATGAAGATAGAAAAGGATGAACTCAAAGCATCATATGAAACTCTTAGTGCAGAAAAGGACCAGTTGCAGAGCAAAGTGGTGGAGTTGGAGGCACAGAGGGTCACCATGGAAGAGAAAGAAAAGCAATTTCAGGTGCAGGCAGTAGGTTTTGAAAGATAGATTGCTTCATTAACAACATCACTGAAGGATGCCAGTGAATAGTAAACTGATATTCGACCTCTTAAGGAGCATGTCCTGGCTCAAAGAAGAAGAATGCACTAGCTGCAGGTGTCTACTGAAGAGGAAAGATGTAAAATCTTGCAGATAGATAACAGATTGGAGGAAATTTTGGAGACTAGCTCATCTTTTATAGATAGGTCTCAGGACATTTTGGAAGTCCTGACTAGAAGGATAGTAAGGATAGAGACCAATGAAGAAATTCCTACAGATTTACCAGCGAAAGATCGACATAGCTTAAAGCAGGATTATGAATTGTTAGAATTTGCAATAAATACAGCAGAGGAGTTCAAGAAAACTATGAAGAAAACAAGAGGAGCTTGTATTGAATACTGCAGAAGGGTGCTGGTCACCTACAACAGATGTCAAGTTGCTGTAGAACAAATACTAGAGGCATTACCAGAGCATGAGTTGCTCACATAAATGCTACAGAGCAGGTATCAGGAGGATGAGAAAAAGATACAACAAGTCAAGGACTTGGATGAGCAGATCCTGAAAGATGGCGTAGCTCATGCAGCAATTAGCATCCATTTGCTTGAAGATCAGCTGCGTTTAAGCCCGGCCAGAATCGAAGTAGTTAAAAATCAGGCTACTAAGTATGAAATAAATATATGTTTTCTTGAACCTTCAGAATTTGATAGCATAGCAGCGGAAGCCCAAGAGTGGAAAAAGTTCTTTAATGATCAAGCAGGGCCCTCTTCATAGAAGTGCTCTGTTAAATTTTGTTTTAATTGTAATATATTGCAAAATGTATGAGCACTCACTATAGGACAAATTTTGGGAGTTGAAATGTTGAGGAATCCCAAGAGTCATTTGGGAACAACCCAAAATTTTTGTTTTTTGTATAAGTATAGGAGAGTTTGATAAGTGAAGGGACTTTTTCGCAGTTAGACTTGTGAGAACATGTTGTAAGAAGAACTATTTCCTTTTGCAATAGATAATTACAATTTTTCCTATTGGAGAAAGCTTTGGTGGAATGTTCAAATGATGTGCAATGGATGTTGTTGAAGGGGAACTATTTCATTTTCATCTTTTGTCCATTAACTGTGAGATTTTTCTAACTTGTTGGAACTATGTTCTAGTATGAATGCTCTCTAGTTTATTTTATGGAATTTCCACTATGAGTAATGAATGCTTTTCATAAACAATGAGCTATCTTGTTGTTCCTCTATCTATTCATGTTTATGTGTTTTGAAATAAAGAACAACTGCCTATGATTTTTCTTAATGCATGAACAGTAATACATTACTCATTAAATGATAATCTCGCTCCCTAGGGACAATTTAGTTAAGTTAGTTTTAGTTTTATTGCTGTGTGTGATTTAGATGCGAGAGAGTTAAGACGAAAGGTAAGAACCTGCGCATCACATTTGTTAGTGTTAGGTATAACTCCCGATTCAATTTCTATTCATGGCTAAAACATTAATTTATAGATTACAATGAGGCGGTTGATTACCAGCCTTTTCGCCTTCCTATCTATTCATATTCCTATTTATTATTTATTTACAATAATCCTGACGGATTATTCTAACAATCCCCCTCTTAATCCAAAGGGGTGTTCGTAAGTCCGAGCATGTTTCTGAATCTTTCAAACTTTTCTCGTCCAAGCGCTTTGGTGAAGATGTCTGCAACTTGATTATTTGTGGAACAATGTCGAAGATGGACTGTCTTGGCCTCTACATGATGTCGAATCAAATGATACTTTGTGTTGATGTGTTTGGTTCGATCATGGAATCTAGGATTCTTAGCTAGCTTGATTGCAAAAGTATTGTCAACCAACAATGGAGTGGATTTCTCTTGTTTTTCTTGCAAATCTTCAAGTATCTTCCTGAGCCATACTATTTCTTTCGTTGCTTCAGCTGCAGCCACATATTCTTCTTCGGTTGTTGAATCTGCTGGAACTGACTGTTTGCGTGATCTCCATGAAACAACTACTGATCCAAGACTCATAGTGTATCCAGAAGTTGATACTCCTGTCTCCTTATCGCCATCAAAATCTGAGTCTGAGTACCCAATAAGTTTGAAGTCATCCACTTTAGAGTACTTGAGTCCAACTTCTTGAGTCCCTTTCAAGTATCTTAGAACCCTCTTTGCAGCTGACCAGTGTCCTTCACAAGGTTTATGCATGAACCTTGAAAGTATGCCAACAACATAAGAAATATCTGGTCTAGTTGTTGTAAGGTAGATAAGACTTCCTACAAGTTGCCGATACTTGGTCGCATCTTCAAATTCCTTTCGTTCGCTTGATGTGAGCTTCATTTTCTGTTCCATTGGAGTAGATATAGGATTGCAATCTGTCATGCAAAATTTGTTTAGTATTTCTCCAACATATTTTTTCTGAGATAGGAATATGTACTTAGGATGTTGAGTGACTTCAATTCCTAAGTAATAGTGGAGATGTCCCATATCTGTCATTTCAAAGATCTTTTTCAAATCTTTCTTTCTGGATGATATATAGCTCTCATTGTTCCCTGTCATCAAAATATCATCTACATACACCACAAGATACACAACAAATCTTCCAACTTTCTTTATAAACAGTGTTGCATCATCAAGATCAAAATATTTGAAATTTAGCTTCAAAAGATGCTCGGTTAGCTTTTCATACCATGCACAAG
>LPNX010895470.1:607387-637758 GCA_001517045.1 Pseudotsuga menziesii | reverse complement strand
AATACAAGAATCAAAAGATTTACTAGCATTTTGGTCATCTTTCTTCTGGTTGTGCTTGTCTTTGATGGAGTCCCATGAAGCCCAACACTGATCTGATGTGTGCCCAGTCTTTCCGCAATGCTTGCACTTTGATCTTTTGGTGAAGTTATTTCTGCCCCCTCTGCCTCTCTTGCTGCAATCTCCCTTGGAAGGGTCTTTGAACTGATTCTTTGTTTTCTGAACAAAGTCAAGGGATTCTTTGACAGGCTCGCTTGATTTCTTGATCTTTCTAGACCATTTTGGATATGTTTCTTTGCCATTGAGGACATCACCAACAATAGGTGCTATAGATTGCATTTTTTCAACTATTAGTGTAATTTACAATATTGATCTTAATATGACAAAGAGAAAAACAATAACCTTGCAGGTCTACAATATTTGCCAAGGTGATTTACAATCAGCAGCAATACAATTTATATGGTGCTGTTCAAATATAAAAAATAATAAGCTCTACAACTGTTTACAACAATATTTTCATGTCACATGACAGTGCTAGTTTTCAAAGGAACATATCAGAATGATTCCAACATTCAGCAGCCAATATACTCAACGCAGATACAAACTTACAGCTCGCAGCATTGGTGCTTCAATGCAGCAGTTGTAGCTCGCAGCAGATAGCAAATACAAATCGCAGCACTCTCCAGCACTAAATTAGGGCAAAATTAGGGTTTTTGTATTTTAATGAACAAAAAAAAAACATTTTACCTCCACTCATAGGTATTAGGGCAGTCGATTCTCATTACATCTTTCCTCCACGTTCTTGTAGAGAACAGTCTTCACACAAGCAGCCCAACATATCATAGAGTCTCCACGCTCAGCGCACCAGGTCGCAGCAACAATTCTTAGCAGTGTTTAGCTTCAACACAGTATATGGAGGAGATCGAAGCAGTGTTCAGCTCGCAGCATTAAAATGATATACGTGTGCACAGATTATAGTTTATACAAAGATCAAACCATGGAACAAAAACTCCAGCGCCCATAATCTATAGTTACAGGCTTCTTTTATCCAACGCAAACCTGATCTACAACCCAGCATACATTATCAGTCAGCATATATATATTGAAACTCACGGGCTTCTTCAAAACGCAGGCATCTCCACGGTGCTCAAGCTTCAGGCTTCACGCAGTCCTCCAGCTGGTGGTTCTTCATCAATGTATATACACTCACAGCTCCAGTAGGCAGGCAGCTCAATGCAGCATGTATGCAGTCTTCTCCATGCAGGTTCTGGCAGGTGCACAGCTTTCACCATTCAATGCACAACTCCTTAACGCAGCATAGAGGACGTAGTCTTCAAACACCAGTCTTCAGCAATAACACCAGCATTCTCCACGTTATTACAGAAATTGCAGCCTCAGCCAGAATGCAGACAACTTCTCTCAGAAAAAAATTAGGGTTTCCCTCATGGAGAGTCTAGGGTTTGCGCTGCATGCTTCCGGTCCAGCTCCCATTATTATCTCGTGCTCCACGCAGCAGTTCAATTCAGCTCTTCAATGCAGCTCCACTTAATTCTCCAACGAAGAATGGAGTCTTCACATCGAAGGCAGTACTCTTAACGAAGAATGAAGTTTTCTCATCGAAGGCAGTACTCTTAATTCTCCAACGAAGAATGCAGTCTTCAAGTCTTCATGTCTCATATATCACAATGCATATATCACAACGTCTTCATGTCTCATATATCACAACGCAGTCGATAGGTCACTGAAAGCACCGGCATCTCCAGATCAACGGAGTCTTCAGCAAGGTATTAGAGCAGGGTATCACCCAACTCAACTTCCAGCGTGGCTTGAGATCTGTGGCAGAAGAGAGAGCAGGACGAGGTTTTGGATGCGGAGAATTATTCAAAAAAATTAGAGGAGCGAGCGATAACAGTAGTTGTTCGTTTCAAGAACTCTGGCCATGGAGCACAATGATAATATAGCGCGTGGAGAGCAAGATGAGATCAACAACAGCCGCGCATTTTGACATGACAGATCAAGTTAGGGTTCACTCACAGCATTCTCTTTCTCATCAACTGTCAAACAGAGAGGGAAAAGGCTAGCTCAACGCACAGCATGGTAATGACTGCAATCAACAGGACACTCAAAACATTCGTTAACACTGGCTGAATTACTCAAGTGAATAATGCATATGCCACGAGGGAAGAGCAGAGGGCAGACTGGCCATGGGCAGGCAGCATGCCAGGCATGCAGGCAGCCAGGAGTTATGGCAGACGAATAGCCAAGCTCTGATACCACTTGTTAGGTATAACTCCCGATTCAATTTCTATTCATGGCTAAAACATTAATATATAGATTACAATGAGGCGGTTGATTACCAGCCTTTTCGCCTTCCTATCTATTCATATTCCTATTTATTATTTATTTACAATAATCCTGACGGATTATTCTAACAGTTAGGATATTTAGACAATTAGGAGTTAGTTAAGATCAACTTGTGTAATATATCCATTAGGTAAAAGTGTGTTTCTTTAGTATGCATTAGTATGCATTTGTAAATATTCTAATCTGACGGTCACGATATGTTCTAGACATAGAGTGATATGATGATTCAACTTCTCTTAGATCATACCTACCATTGATCCGTGGCTTAACACCCGATTGGTCTATGATATCTATTTAAAGAGCATAGAGGGTCCTTGACTAGTTGATCGATTATGAGAAGCTCATGTAACTTTCTTTCTTTTGCATAATAAATTGCTCAAAGTATCTATTTAGCTGGGGCGGTGGACTATTTCCCTCTCGAGGGTTTTAACCACGTGACAAACATCGGTGTGTTGATCTGTGATCTATTTGTGCGAAGCAGTTGCTCAAGGTGTTCGGTCTTTTGGGAATAACCTTTGTACCTGAACATGGTATCAGAGCTTTTATGAAGAGCCGCTTTTGGTTTTGAACTAGATCTGAAACTGGTGTTGCCGAAACTTTGAAAGGGTTTCTGGTTTTAGATTTTTTATGCATTTTTTATTTGTGGGAGCTATTTCATTGCGTCCGGAGCACCGTTTCCATTAGGAAATAGTTTTCATTTCATCGAAAATTGTTTCCATTTGTTCCAGAAACACCCATTTCGGCAAATCTGAAGGTATAATGTTACAGTAACAGATTTGTTTTTTGTAAATCTCTCATATCTTATCAGTTTTATTATTAGATCTTTTTTGTTTTAGTCTCGGACTATTTCCTTCCCTACCTACGTATGCTCTTTGCCTTGCACCTTGCGCGATCATGGCGAATCAAAAATAGTAAGGAAAAAAAAATTCTTGTCTTCTCGGCTACGTATGCTCTTTACCGTGCACCTTGTGCGATCATGGCAAATCAGAAACAATGAGAAAACTTGAAAACGTGCACTTTTCGGGTAAGCTAACCAAAATCTAACCCCATTGTGTGGAAAAAGTTTTTTTTGTTTTTGTTTTTCATTTTTCTTGTGATTTGCAGGAAAATAAAGGCAAACACGGAGAATGAGATAGAAGAGTAAAAAAAAACTCTCTTCCTCCTTCCATTTTTTTACGTACATTTTAAACTTAGCTCACTTAGTCCAAAGTTGTTTTATTTCTTAATAGATCTTGAGTTCAAGTCTTATTAAGCTATTTTTTAGTGCATGCAATTTCTATTTTCAAGTTACTTTATTGTAAAAGTGCATCTCACATAAATAAAATAAAATAAAAAGTGAGTCACTTAAGTTTTTTAATTTATTGTCGCACTATTTAAAAATAGCATTATTGTAAAAGTAAACCTCACTTATTCTACAAAAGTGATTCACTTCAAAGCAACTCTATTGTAAAGTAATTATCAAAGGTTGATCTTGGGAAGAGGGAGGTTCTTTTTTTAGTTGGTCAAGTTAATATCTGCCACATCACTATTGGGGACATCTTCAACATTTTCTTTGATCAAGCATAACTTCATCATCCAGAATCAGTTTTCAGTGCCGTTTTTTTTTAAAACCGCATATTTTTTCGAGCTCTTTGCAACCAAATAGTTAGTTTCTATTTATTCAGCCATTATTTTATAGTATGGCCACCTCTTGTGATATTAGACTTACAAGTTCTAAGTATTTCTCATGGAAATCTTGTATGGAGGATGTTCTACGAAGTAGGGGACTTTTCAGGATAACCTCGAGGAAAAAAACAGAACCCACTGATGATGATAAGAAAATCAAATGGAAAAATAGATGTGATGAAGCTCGTGGATTGATTGGGATGTCAATATCTACTGATTTGCGATTCCACATATCTAGAATTGATGAATTTAATAAAGCCTGGGAAAAATTGGAATCTGTGTTTGGTAAACACAATGAAATTCGGGGTCATCAACTTGAGAATGAGTTGCTTTCCTTGAATCCAAATGATTTTTCATGCATTCAAGACTATTTATCTAAGTATAAAACTCTTAGACTCTTATGTGCAGAATGCAAGATTAAGAAAGAAGACAAATAATGTATTTATCATAATCTTTCCAAACTTGGACCTACATATTTTGTTTTTGTATCTACATTCTACTCCATGAAAGAATCCTTGACTGCAGCTAGCTATCAAGAGCCTAGTCTTGAATCTTTTTGTGATTCCTTAATTAGAGAGAAAGATAAGCTCATTCATCTTGGAATAATTAACAATGCAGATACATCTGGGAAAGCATTAATGTCCCAACAAAAATAAAAGTCCAATCCTCCCAAGAAACAGAATTTTCGCAATAATAAGACAAACAACAAGGGTCCCAAACCCTATCAGTCAACTCCTTCTTTAAAAAATGACAAAGGATCCAAGAAAAAAGTAAAGAAGACTAAGCATCACTGCAATTTTTGTGGGAAAGATAATCATGATGAATCTAAGTGTTTCAAGAAGATGGCAGCCTTGGAAGCAGCAATGAAGAAAAACCACATCAGCATAGATTCATCTTCAGAATCTAACTCTCATGGACATGCACTTTGTGCTTCTAGTTATTCTTATACTGCATCTTCTTCTTCTACTTCAAATGAATGACTCGTTGATTCTGGAGCATATTATCATATGGCTAAGGATCAAGCCATATTTTCTACTATGCATGAATGTAACACCAAACAAATATTTGTTGGTGATGATAGATCTCTAAGTGTTGTAGGATCTAGAACAGTTCCAGTAGAAAATGGTCATTTCAATGATGTAGTATGTGTTCCAAAAATTTCTTGCAGTTTGTTATCACTATCAAATTACTCATTCAGGTGAAGGTAAAACTGTGATGTTTACACATCACCAAGTAGTAATCAAGGATTTTAAAAATCCTCAAAATGTCCTTGCTACTGGAATTGTTGATGATATTACCAGGTTGTACAAATTTAACAACTTTGAGTCATCACCTATTCCTTCAGTTTTTGTTGCTCATAGTGATAACTTGAGCAAACTTTGGCATGACCAATTTGGTCACTTAAATTATCGCTCATTGCAACAACTATGTAAAGACAATATGGTGACTGGTCTTCCGATGGTATCTTGCAAGGATGGTGTTTGTTTTGGTTGTGTACTCGGAAAACATCATCGGGACAGTTTTGACAAACGTGCCTCTTGGCACGCCTCGGTTTCCTTGGAGTTTGTGCATGATGACTTGTGTGGTCCTCTTCCATCTGCATCCTTTTCTGGTATCAAATATTTCTTAACTTTCATTGATGACTACTCCAGACGCACTTGGGTTTACTTCCTAAAACTTAAGAGCGAAGTATTTAACATGTTCTTGGCCTACAAGGCCCTTGTTGAAAAACAATTTGGCCATCAAATTATTAAGTTAAGATCTAACAATAGAGGAGAATATGTTAACAACAAGTTCACTACTTTCTGCACTGAACAAGGAATCCAACAACAACACACTATTCCCTATACACCACAACAAAATGGTGTAGCTGAACGGAAGAACAACACTTTAAAAGAAATGGCTAATTGTATGATCCAATCTAAGGGACTAAGTCTTCAATATTGGGTTGAGGCCATAAATTGTGCAAGTTACATAGTTAATTGCACACCCACTAAATTTTTACAAGGTATAACACTGGAAGAAGCATGGAGTAAAATTAAACCAAATGTAAGTCATTTTCGTGTGTTTGGTTGTGAAGCATGGGCTCACATTCCAAATGAAAAATGAAAAGCATTGCAGCCTAAAAGTGAAAAGTGCATATTTGTTGGATATTCTGAAGATGTAAAAGGTTATAGACTTCTTCAACCCCATTCACATGATATAATCATTAGAAGAGATGTTAAATTTGATGAAAATCTCTTGGCCTGCGAGCCTAACTTGGCAGGTGTGCCATCTTTGGCCTGCGAGCCTGATTCGGCGATTGTGCCTTCTTCTTCTTCTTCCAACTTTCTTGACAGGTTTCCAACTCTAGTTTCTGATGATGAAAGTGAGGATGAAAATCCACCTCTGCCTGCTCATGTTCCTCAAATTGCACCGGCACCAATACTTCCTCGATGGGTCCGTTCAACATGTGAAGCAGCTGGTGATCTTGCCAATGATCCTAGAGATCAACGTTGAACATGTTATCGGTTTCAGCGAGCCTCTTCTCTTTTGGCTCAAGTTTCTGAGAATCATGATCCAGGAACTTTTGCCAAAGCTTCAGGAAATCCAGATTAGGATGCAGCTATGGATGAAGAATATCGTTCCCTAATGGCGAATGATACTTGGGATCTTGTTCCTCTTCCCAAAGGAAGAAAACTTGTCAGATGTAAATGGTTCTATAGAACTAAGTATGCATCAGATGGAAGTGTTGAAAGACTTAAGTCAAGGTTTTTCCCAAGTTGAAGGGATTGACTACAATGAAACCTTTGCCCCTATAGAAAAAATGAACTCCATCCGCCTTGTTCTTTTCCTTGCATCCTTATATAACTAGGAAGTCCATCAAATGGATGTCAAGTCTGCCTTCGTACATGGTGATTTACATGAGGAAATTTACATGGAACAACCTCCTGGATATGTCCAAAATAACTCTAGCCTTGTTTGTCTCCTTAAGAAATCCTTATATGGCCTTAAGCAAGCTCCTAGAGCTTGGTATGCCAAAATGGATAGCTTTCTCCTTGACACTGGTTTTTCTAGATGCCATTTTGACCCCAATGTCGATACCAAGAAAGTAGGAAACCATCTCATCATACTTGTTCTTTATGTTGATGATCTTATCCTTACTGGTAGTGACCCTAAACTTATAACCCATGTGAAATCTAGTCTTAAGCAAAATTTTGAAATGTCAGACTTAGGACATTTGCATTATTTTCTTGGTCTCCAAGTCTTGCAAACCAAAGAAGGAATCTTTCTTTCCTAGTCTAAGTATGCTTGTGACCTTCTTCGTCGCTTCCACATGGAATATTGTAAACCAGCCCCTTCTCCCTTCCAGTCTGGAGTCAAACTTTCTGCCACTTGTACTTCCCCTGAAGTAGATGCCACCTTGTATCGTCAACTTGTTGGTATTCTTTTATACTTGACTCATTCCCATCCTGACCTTTCCTTTTCCGTTGGTTGTGTTGCGCGTTATATGCAAACTCCTCATGAAAGTCATTGGAAAGCAGCAAAAAGAATACTTCGATATATTCGAGGTACAATTCAGTTTGGGATTCATTACAGTATAGGGGGGAAACCTTTGTTGGTTGGTTTTACTGATTCAAATTGGGCCGGCGATCCTGATGATTGAAAGTCTACTGCAGGTTATGTTTTCAGTCTGGGATCTGAACTTGTCACTTGGGCTTGTAAGAAACAACAAGCTCTTGCTCTTTCTTCAGTAGAAGTAGAATATTGAGCCACAGTTAATGCCAATCAGGAAGCTTTATGGCTTCGACAGATCCTTTCAGAGTTTGGATTCGAGCACCGGCAGCCTACTCCACTTTGGTACGACAATCAAAGTGCCATCAAGCTTGCCAAAGATCCAGTTCTACATCAGTGCATCAAACACATTGAGCTACACATGCACTTCATCAGAAATCTTGTTCATGATAGTGTTATTGAAGTTCTCTATTACCCTACAGATGATCAAGTTGCAGACATCTTCACCAAGTCTCTTATAGAAGCGAAGTTTTCTAAACTTCGGTCTATGTTAGGAGTTCAGGAATGTGTCCTTAAGGGGGGATAGGATCTAATGCCTCCTTCCTTCTCCTAATAGTGTCACTTTTGTAAATCCTTCAATTCTATCCCAAGTTGTTCTTAAGGGGGGATGTTAGGATATTTAGACACTTACGAGTTAGTTAAGATCAACTTGTGTAATATATCTGTCAGGTACAAGTGTGTTTATTTAGTATGAATTAGTATGCATTTGTAAAAATTCTAATCCGACGATCACGATATGTTCTAGACATAGAGTGATTCGACGGTTCAAGTTCTCTTAGATCATACCTACCATTGATCTGTGGCTTAACACCCAATTGGTCTATGATCTCTATTTAAAGAGCATAGAGGGTCCTTGGCTAGTTGATTGATTATGAGAAGCTCATGTAACTTTCTTTCTTCTGCATAATAAATTGCTCCAAGTAGCTATTTGGATGGGGCCATGGACTGTTTCCCTCTCGAGGGTTTTAACCACGTGACAAACATTGGTGTGTTGATCTGTGATCTATTTGTGTGAAGTGGTTGCTCAAGGTGTTCGGTCTTTTGGGAGTACCCTTTGTACCCGAACAACATTGTGGTTGCTCCTCGTATTCTCTATCAATATGCATTCTTAGATAGGCACTTGCATATCATACTAAAAAACTAAAAAACTAAAATATACATGGTGGACCAGGCCGGAACCGGTAAAACCCTTTATTTTGGTTACTTGACCTACGGTAGCCGGACCGCAAATCGGACGGATTCCTCATACCAAACAGTAACGGGCTAGTTGGGAACATTTACTATGGAGAATCCCTTGCTGTTGTCGCCTACGATTTTCCAGGCCTCAACAAAATGTTCATGTGTTTTGAAAGAAGTATCAGCTATCTGTGATTTTTCTTAATGCATGCGCAAAACACCTTACTCATTAATGAATGATAATCTTGCTCCCTAGGGATAGGTTAGATAGTTAGTTTTAGTTTTCTTGTTGTGTGTGATTTAGATGCGAGAGAGTTTAAGACGAAAGGTAAGAACCTGCGCATCACATTGTGACCTCTCCTCATATTCTCTATCAATCTACATTCTTAGATAGGCACTTGCATCTCATACTTTAATATAAAACTAAAACATACCCAGTGGACCAGGCCACAATTGGTAAAACCTTTTTATTTTGTTACTTGACCTACGGTAGCCAGACTGTAAACCAGACGGATTCCCCATACCAAACAGTAATAGGCTAGTTGGGAATGTTTACTAGGGAGAATCCGTTGCTGTTGTTGCCTGTGATTTTCCAGGCCTCAACACCACCTTAACTAGGCACAAGACCATGTCACCTTAAAACCTTACTGACAAACACACAGTCTCTGGCACTCACTTTAAAATGGTCTTCCAAACTGTTTAATTCAACATTTAGTCAATTTTTTCAGACCCTAGTCATTATTGTGCCAAGAGGCATTTCGGTAAACTCATATCTTTGTCATCTAATCATCACTAAGTAAACTGAAGGTATGGGTGGACATCCAGTCCACTAGGAAACAAGACCACGTCATCCTAAGATGTTATTGAGACTCCTGAGCTTCTGGCGAACATCTTAAAGTGGCTTTTCAACTCTTTTCCTAACATCAAAACCATCTTCTTCCCATTTTGGCAGACTTCTATTTCACACGTGTGAACACTTAGAAGAAAACTAAAATCATGAGTAGATGTCGAGATAATCAAAGAATGGACCCATAATATCTGATGAATTTATCAGTTCAAGACCGGCTCTGGAATGCATTTCCAAGTGGGCTCTCAAACTCCTATTTTCAACTCTTAGTCAATTTTTCATACTTTTGAATATGCAAACTAATGTTTTTACCTTTTTTGGGAGGTTGATATTTTCCTCATGTAGTCACCATAAGAAATACTAATAGCACGACTAGATAGTCATTTCATCAAAGAACATTCTTATACCCTCTTATGAATTTATCATGACTTAGACAAGCTTTGGCGGGTATTTCCAAATGCCTCTTCAACCTGGTGATTTGACAGTCAATTTTAGGACTTCCTCCAAAACTTATTCTAAAACCCCTTTTTGGTAGATCAATAACTTTTTCTCCAGACATGCTGAAGGAGAACTAAGTCCATAGTTGGATATGCAATCCAACATATTACAAGAGCCCCATGTTCTTCAGGAATTTACTCTAACCCATAATTTAGGGCGGGCATCTTTCTGAGGCGATTTAGTCTTTTTTACTTACTAAACCCTTGTTTTGGTAGGTCCATAACTTCTCCCTCGGGCACTTCCAGGACAAACTGAAGACATGTTCAGGTAGGAAAACAATTTATCTACAGGACCCCCATGGGGTGAGGGAATTTATATTCTCCTATAAAGTATGGCATGCATTTCCCGAAGGCAGTTTTTACTAATTTCCCCTTAGTCATTTTCGTGTTTTTCACCCAATTGCCATATTTTTCCAAAATGATGTCAGATTGCTATAATGTCTTCATGATATCTCCAGAACATCATCATCATCTATGTCATTCCATGTCATCATTTCCTCCACATCACATATTGACATCATTGCCAACAAATTCATCTTCCATATTGCCAACAGTAATTATGTCAAAATGAGCCATGTGCAACTCAATCTTTTAAATTTGGATAATAGTATGAACCATGTTCAACTCCATATTTTAATTTTGGATAACAATATGCATTGCAAAAATTTGTATAGAGTACTGTCATACTAATCAAATTAAGTACTTTTACTTGTAGCTCCGTTTATGTTCTAACATGAGCTTTAGCTCAAAATAGAATCACAAAGTAAATGTGTGAAGACAAACTATTTCACAATGTTAATGCAAAAGTTGATAAAGATGATAAGAACTATTGGTGTTGAGTCATGCCAATTGAAAAGTATACAACCATGTATGCATATTAACATGGGAATGGTATAATTTTGTATTGTTTTATTTAATCATTGTATTATATAATCAATGCTTAGATTTGTTGATTGGATTTGGTATGAGTGATTGAGAGGAAATTTTTTATCCTCCTCAATTTGTTACATGTTCATTTTTCATGAGCCAATTATTGATTGGGGATTTTCTTGAGCTAGTTGTTTATTAGGGTTGGCAACGTACCAACAATCAGTCCTCTCCTATAAGATGGAGAGTGAGAGCATGGAAACATGAAAAAAAATCCATATATTTTTATATGGACTTTCCTAATCTTCAGCGAACTTCCCCCTAGTAGACTTGACTCAACTATACATAAACTTAAAGTTCCCATTTTTTTATTAGAACCCTAATCAAGTTATTAATCATCTAGGTTGAATCAAAATTAGGTTGAACCCATAAGGGAATTGTTCCACAATGCACAATCCTTGGATCATAGTACAACTATATAGAAAGTTAAAGTTCCCATTTTTTATTAGAACTCTAACCGATGTCAATTCAACTTGACGTGCAAGTAATATGGATAATGTCTTCATTCGAAACTTGGAGGGTGTGAAGGTGCACATGTCATTAAAATAAGGAGCAAGATCCTATTCATTTCCAACAACAAAGAAATCAACTATTATCTTGAAATTGATAAAACGATGGTGGAAACAACAACCATATAAACCACATGTAAAACCAAAATCAAAGATAAACTATACAGGGAAACCAAAAACATGTCAACTAACAGATGCTAACAACTAATTTTTTTATTGCACCAAAGGCAAAGACAAAAAAGAATGAAATGTATTTGTGTTTGTGATTATGAGAGACATTAACAAATTGTTTCCTTTTAGTTTGGGGAGTTTCCTATATTTGGGATCACTCTTCATTCGAAACTTGGAGGGTGTGAAGGTGCACATGTCATTAAAATAAGGAGCAAGATCCTAATCATTTCCAACAACAAAGAAATCAACTATTATCTTGAAATTGATAAAACGATGGTGGCAACAACAACCATATAAACCACATGTAAAACCAAAATCAAAGATAAACTATAAAGGAAACCAAAAACATGTCAACTAACAGATGCTAACAACTAATTTTTTTATTGCACCAAAGGCAAAGACAAAAAAGAATGAAATGTATTTGTCTTTGTGATTATGAGAGACATTAACAAATTGTTTCCTTTTAGTTTGGGGAGTTTCCTATATTTAGGATCACTCTTCATTCGAAACTTGGAGGGTGTGAAGGTGCACATGTCATTGAATAAGAGTGATCCCAAATAGGTGTAATAGTGCATTGGTTCCAACACTAATCCATTTGTTTGATTTTCAATCTCTAATAACGGTGGAGTAACAAATTAAAAGAGTAGAAACTATACTCTAAGAAACGTCGAAAACAACATTGTGTGTTGCTTAGCAGGGTTTCTCCCCCTTTGTTGTTGCTTGTGCTCACCCAAAATACGTACATTTTATAGAATGTGCTCATGTTAGGTAAGTTTTTATTGCAAATTATATGTTTACTAATTTCTTTTTTTTTTATAAATAAAATGCTATTAAAGATGCTCAAATTATGTAAAAAAATCACTTACAAAGTGAAGTTGTGCAAGGTAACATCTTTGATTCAAAATCAAAGTTTGCCCAACTCAAGATATGAAAATTCTATCCAAGCTAAGAAACCCAACAAAATCATTAACAAACACCAAAAACAAAAAAATGAGCCAACTGGCCAAAACACTGAGAAGATTCCATAAATCAAGAGACGCAATTCCTATTGCCAATGGAATTTTCACTCAAAATGTAGCTGGTCCCAAACATCTATCAACACAACATTTTTTCATTTTTGCTTCCACAATACAAATAAATTGTTTGCATCATAATTGGACTTACACTCTTCATAGAATTGAAAGTTATAATTTGTTAATAACTTCATGTTTTCCATTTCTCAAGTTCTCTCATAACTACATCACTTCCACCTAGCCCCCTTATTATGGCATATGTTTTGAATCTATGGGTGCAATTTATAGTTATGTTTGTTCTTCTCCATTAATTAAACATGGAAACAACAATCAAATCCATCACTTAATTACCAAACTCTCTACTTTAAACACAATTAAAAATGGATATTTTATCTTCTTTGGTGACCAACGAAAGGAAAGTAGAAATGTATCTAAATTTTAAATTATAGATAGATAGATAGATAGATAGATAGATATAGTTGTGAGTTGTGAGTTGTAAGGACAAGGTCTCTGGATCAAATCCTCGGGTAGCTATGCATAGATATATAAGGGACTCACTTTATGTCCCCACTAGGTTAGGCTCTCTGATCAGAGTCCATAGGTTGAGGCCTCTTTGGGTGGACCCCCTGGGAATTCTTCCCGTGGATGTATCAACCCCTCTCCGAGGTTGAGAACAAAACACACACACACACACACACACATTCCCATGGATGTATCAACCCCTCTCCGAGGTTGAGAACAAAACACACACACACACACACACACACACACACATAAGATTAATTTTCAATTATTAAAAATCCAAAAAGATAAATAAATAACAAATTCTTATGAACTCCATAATGAAGAAGAGGAGTGGGAAATTACTAAAACATCATGGGATGAAATAATTTGTCATGTTTGTGGAACCGAGAGACTTGAAGATGAAAAACACTTTCTCTTAGAATGTATTTCCTACATCCACACTAAAACTCAACTTTACAACATTTTTTATAATATTGACCTTCCTAACCTTTTAGCTCATCATAACTATGGTTATCTAGGAAAACTTCTCTTAAATGTTTTCAAGTACATAAATAAAATTCTAAAGAAACCAAGTGATTTGTTACCTTTTTTACGGTCCTATGGAAAAAAATTGGTATCAATGGACATTAATAACCATCATCATCCACCCATATGGAATATTCAAGAATGATATTTTATTAAACACGTGTCAAATCCATGTACACACAGAATGCATAAATGACAATATGCATGAGCACAATAGTCCCAATTGTTAAAGTTACAACATCTTGAGTCATTCTCCAAGCCAATCTTTTCCAGTCAAGATTAGGCCTCATGTGTACAGGTAGGAAGTATAAGTTATGTTTGAAAACAAGATCGCAGAACAATAGCTTAGAACAAGATGAATAAATAAAACACATAAACACAATACAAGAGAGACACCAATATAACATGGTTCACTTAATATAGGCTACATCCACATAGAAATTGTCAATCCTTTTTATTAAACCATCCAACAAAATGAAGGTATATAACTTGTAGCACAACTGCTGCAACTTCCTCTTCACTCTCTCTCACAGTCTCGTCTTTCATAATACAATACACAACCGTAATACAATTCCTCATACAAAAGAGGTTTTCCTTCTAGGGATAAAATCCCTAACATAATTTCTACTATCAAATCTAAGATCTAATGAACGGCTCAGATTGACTATAAAATTACAACATTTTACAAGGAAATTTTCACCACATTTCAATGGTTGGAAAATGAACAAAAATGGACCCCCCTTATGTTTGTCGTTCATGGGTTCAAACACGGCTGAACTAATAATCAGGCTCCACATCCAACAAGTTAGACTCAGGAACTTGAAGTAGAATTCTTGGGTTGGACTCAAGAATGGCTAAGCCTTCAATGTAAAAGGTTATGCATCATGTGTTGAGGTGAATACTTTGATATATCAAAGTGATTATGTTGTAAAGTCTTGTTGGACAAGGATTGGGAATTGTGTGTCAAGTCAGGTCCTCATGTGTTGAGGTGGACCTCTAGTATAGAGGTAATGGTTTTCCTATCAAAGCATTAATGTTGTGTGATGTATTACTAACCATGGTCATCAATTGTTACCGAGGCTCCTTTAGAGACTGGCCACTTCTAGAGTGAATTACTTTAGCATATGATCATTTGGTCTGATATTATTTTTACAAATATTCTTAGTATAATATGATATGATAGGTAAATGAAAGTTGGCACATATTGACCATGCAAATAATATAAGAGATCAAGATAAATGCATATAGAACAAAGAGAATTCGAAATTTCTCATGAGAAGATTTCATTTGAATAAAGTGAACTTGAATTGTTAAGCTTCAATTAAAGCTTCATTTAAATCAACAATGTATGCATCAGTTAATTAAAAGATAAATCACTGTGATCGCTTCAATAAATAAATCAACATGATTTCAATTAAGAATAGTTAACTAAATTCTTAATAAAAGGAACTAGTTAACTAAAGTGTTTTGCATGATGACACTTTGGTTAAACTAAAAGATGACACTTTAGTTAAACTAAAAGACACCACTTAAGTTAAAAGACGGAACTTAAGTTATGGCACTTGAGTTAGGACTATTGCATGATGACATTGAGTTAGCATCCTAACTAAGTGATCCTACATATAGTTAGAAGGTGAGTTCATTATGAAGTCAGTCAAGCATGATTTAATGTCAAAGAAGAAAGGGATTGCACATTGCGTATACATGATTGAAGAAACCGAGATGCAGAGAAATTATCCAAGAAGAGAAATCACTATAGTTTGCATGGGAGACTAATTCCCATGCATTTATTCACTATTTCTTGCATGGCATTGGTTTTGGCAAGTTATTAATGTGTTGGACACATTGCAAAGTTCATTCGGTTGATCTCCCTTCTCTATTGCTCAATATCTACACCTGGGGTGTTTTTTCTCTCTTATCTTGCACCTGGGGTGCCAAAAGCAATTTGCTATTGTAAAAGGCATTCTCTGATATCTAACATAATAATATTATGATTATTTGTTAGGGGTTTTCATCCTCATTGTTTTAAGGGTTTTCCATAGGGTACATCTTGTGTTATGGTTGAATGATTTTATGTGTATGAATGGTTCATTGTTTTCAAGTATTCATTATTTCCGCACTTACGAATTAAAGATCAAATCTCAACCGAAATTCAACACCAATTCATGGAATTTCATGGGTTATGGGATCTTCCATTATTGGAAAAGATCATTCAAAATTTAAGGTATTGTATTTATAATCTGAATGGTGCATCGAACTTCACATGGATAGCAATAATATGAATCACAAGTATATTTTAAGAGCAAACAAGAAGGAATTATAAAATAAATAGGTCTCCTTAACTTAAATATGAAGTGCCTCATCAACCTTCATATCCTTAAAGTAGTCTTGGTGAGCCTCTAGTTGATTATACCAATAGAATCAAGCTCATAAGTGATCTTTTCTGTAATGAAAATTATCATTTCCATTCTTATAGCCAAGAGTTAACACCTATGATTTGGCTAAATGATATCCCTTCTATGTCTAACTAGAAGTTTCAGCTAGTAGGGTTGAGCTACATGACTAGAGTAGTGGTGAATTGGCTTGGCGACATTTTGGGAATCACCAATAAGAATTTAAACCTAGTCTCAACTAGTTTGGATTAGGATCCCTCTTCAACCATTCAATTCAAATAAAAAAGGAATTACAACAAAAACAACAACAAAAAACCCATAGTTGGATAGGAAATGGAAGGCATAGGTAAAGCAAGCGAACGAGGGATATTAAGAGAGGAAAATCTTGCAGGGAAAGTATCCCACCCAAGCAAACTATCAAGAAGGCACCTCAAGATCATCAAGAGGTTATGGTTGCTACCAAAAAATTATATGAATACCATCTCAATGTTGTTATTGAGAAAATTCACAAGATAGAGAGGAAAGTTACAACAAGACGTGACCTAATTTCTCCATAGATAGTTGATAGTAAATCTCTTGAACCATAACTCTTCAACTAACCACAAGTTACATAATCTTTTTTCTTGTCTAATCAATCTCAAAAGAGCATTCATGTCTAAATTATTGTAACTTTTTGTACATTCATAAAATATAACTCTCTATCTTACAAAATTTTTATTGATTCTATGCATTTCATTTTGCTAGTATCAATCTCACTTCCTCATCCCTAAGAGCATCAACCGATTAATGAGTGCTAAATGAACTGTTCAAAACCATGAGAAATTGGTGAGTTGCGACTATACTCATAGGATATGGACATAGATTAATGATTTACACTACACAAATAATCCCAACAATGATAAAGCATCATCATTATCATATTATGAATTAAAATATTAAAATTTATAACTTAGAATTATTTATGTTTTTTAATATTTAATGGATTAAAATTATTATAAACTTATTTTAGTAGACATATTTTAATAATTTAATACGGACATGCTTAAACTTCTAACTTATCAAAATTATGGTAATTTAGGTACGCTCCTCTCCAAGCCTTTTTACCACAAAAATCAAATTCTAAATCAAACCTACTTCCTAACTTTTCTTGCTTAAGGTTTGATAGACCAAAATTGGTCTTAATGGACATTAACCATCATCATCAACATAATTTAAATTAATTTATCTTTTGCATAAATATAAATATTACGTGAAGATAAGAAAACACATAGAAAAAAAAAACTCCCCCAAATAAATTGTAGAGTGTGTTTTTTAGCACAACTAAAATTACTTTCATAACAATCAAACCCTTATATATTTTTATTATCATAGTTGTGTCTTTATTAATAATTAGTTCTCATAAGCTATTCTCATCTTACATTTTTAGGTTATCCTATTCATTAATTAATTTAATTGATGATGGTGATGATGATGGTAGTTAAAGCTCACTTAGACCAACCTGGTCTATCACACCTTAAGAGGATTACTTGGATTGCTATAAAATATATTTTGATGCTCAAAAAGCTTAGAAAGAAGCATTCCTAGGTCACCATAGTTTTGATGTGTTTAAAATTTAGAGAGCTTTGTATTGTAGCAAAGATTATTAAATTATGATCTAATGTGGGTGTACGCAGGGCATTTTAAGAGAAATTGGATTTCATCCTCAACGCTCACAAAGATGGAAAGTCCTTTCCACCCATGGTGTTTTAGGAAGTATCCAACATCGTGTTTCACTATGAAGCTCATTAGAGTTTGTTCTTATCTTGATTATATTAATTTTCTTCTTCGAACTAGTTAACACAAAGAGATATTTTTTTATCTTTCATAGCAGGGTTAATGACTTCCTTATAGTATCTTAACTTTTTTATGACCTCTAATTCTTTCTCGCCCAACATTTTATGTTTAAACTTGAATTTTTTGGCGTTATTAATGTCTTGCAAAGTGACATTTTCTATATTTCCTTATTGGACCAAGAGTTGTGAGGTTGTTTCAACCCAGTATGAGGAAGATGTGTAACGCAAGTAACGTAACATACAAATATTATGTACCAAAAATAAAAAAAGTAATAATACATTTTTTTATGTCGGCTCATAAAATAAAATAAAATAAAAATAATAATTAAAAAATCCATATCTACTCATAAATTAAAAATTTAAACCATTTAAAAGATCATTAGAAAACCATAGTTTAGGATGAAATGTTGGTTTCTTTTTTTCTAAAATTACATTAATATTTTTTTATGATGATTATGATGATTAACATCCACTGAGACCAACTTTGGTCTATCAGACCTTAAGAAGGATAATACTTGGTTTACTTTAAAATTTTGTTCATGTGCTCAAAAAGCTTGCCAAGAAGCTTTCCAAGCTCACTATAGTTTTGGCAAGTTAGGAGGTTATAAAGGTTTGTGTTGTAGAAAATACTATGAAACTTAGATCTAATGTGGGTGTAAGCAAGGCACTCTAAGAGAAAGTGATTTGCATCCTCAACGCTCATAAACTCACACAAATGACAAACCCTTTCCGCCCGTGGAGTTTTAGGAATAGACCAACGCCTTGTTTCGTTATGGAGTTCATGAGAGTTTGTTATAATCTTGGCTATATAAATTTTCTTTCGTGAGCTAGTTACTACCCAGAGATACTTCTGATCTTCCAAGTAAGGATTAATGACCTCCTTATAGTATCTTAATTTTCTCTTAACCGCTAAATTTGCATCACTCCATAATTTCTCTTTAAACTTAGAAGTAATAATATTTTTGACATTATCAATGTTCAACAAAATGTCATTTTTATCAATGCCTCAATGGTTTAACCAAGCCATGGCATCTTTACACCAACACCACTTGAGGCGTAGTTGGTTTTGACTTGAGTTTAAAGCAATTTAGGAAGTCTCTCGTTTCCCATGTTATTTATCTTATGCTTGTACATAAAATACCTAGTCGCAACCATACGCTCAATAAAAAAAAACCCCACTTTTACAATTTTTTACCAAATTCTCTTATTCTAATATTATATTAATTGATTGTTATATTAATTTGATTGATTTTTCCATTTTATTTTTAACACAAATAATTAATTTAATAGATTAATATTCAAATATTATATTACTTTCATTAAATCTTCTTTTATGTTTTTAATATAAATATTCTAAAATTTTAGATTTTAGAATCATAGTTTATATTATTCGCCAACTTTAAAAGTAAATGAGAGTGATTTCCCATCATTACATTCCTAAATTCTTATGGGCATTGTGGAAACAATGTTGGCCCGAGAATAGAAGCATGTCGTCGAAGAATTAATGATAGATAATGCGTTTCTTTTAACATACTCAAACTTAATTATTAATATAAACGAGGGATGTACATGGCATTTAAACAATGAGGAGTTTTTTAATTAAGTTTTTAAAAATATAAATTATTGTAAATTCATTTTAAAAATAAATATTTTATAAACAAGAAAATGTTTCTATCTAATTTTTTTTTAAGCAAAGGTAAAGTCTAACCTAAATGGCGACAATAACACTTCATCTCATAACTATTCGGTTAACTCATGGATTTATACTAATAATAATATTTAACATTTAATATAACACGATTTCTTAATGGTATGAAATAACACTTTTTTTATTGATTTATGTAGAGATATAAACCTTAATTCTAGATTAACTTAGCATGAATATTTAGAGAGATTTGAACCTTGTACATTTTCCATGTAGGAACAAATACATTGACCATTATTATGGGTAATCTCATAATAAAAAATAAAAAGAATATAACATTATAACGTATTTATGAAAATATACTTTCTTGTATGATTTTTTTTTAATGTATTTAGTTTTCGTAAATCCATGTTCATAACTAACTTAATTAGCAAACTGCATAATATGTTGTCAAAAAACGTCAATAGTTTTAAATGTATTTAGTTTTCGCAAACCCATGTTCATAACTAACTTAACTAGCAAACTACATAACATGCGGTCGGAAAATGCTAATAGGGCTCAAACGACAAATGGACTCGCGAAGAAATCACCTTAGCAAGAAGCTCAGAATCATGAAGATACTAACGCATACCCTTTAATCCCAACTCAAACCAAACCAAGAGACAAACCTTTCCTCTCAATTTTGTTAAAGTAATATTCCTTTTACAAAATAGATTTTAGGAAAAGTCAAAATTATTATATTTATTTAAAAAATAAAAATATTATAATTTTTTGCTTCAAACCTATGTTGGTAAATCATTGTGAAATCCACTGCAAAATAACCTTCTTTCCTCGCCTTCTTCAATGAGTTTCGAACCCACATCTATTTCAAATTTGCAATAATCTTTCCCATTTAAACCTGCATTCAGAGTTTCCTACAATTGCACACCGCGTAATTTGCTTGTAATTGCACATGGTTGGGTATCCTTCTTTTTTCCCTCCAGATGCCATGCAAGTGAGGTAAATCTTGTGTTTATGCATGCACTAACTCCAATAGTTAAATAGTTAAGATTTTACAGTAGGTTTTGGGTCACTTTACAATCTCTCCCTACCCTCTCAAGTACCAATTCACAAAACAAAAGAAGGATCTTGGTAACAGCCAAAATGTAATATGGTGACACGTCCGACACATATGCGTAGAGATGATCCAGGAGGATCTCAAAAGGTCAGAATTTTAAACTCAGCATATCTCTGCAATAATTCCATGGTTACGAAGAGCTCGTCGACCTAATTCCAACAACATGAATGAAACTTCAAATGGAGTTCAGATAAGGGAGATAGAGCATTTTGAAGTTTCGACCAAACAAGATTTTTACTAACAAGTTGGGAAAAATGTGCCATGTGGCACCACTGCAAGGGTGTAAGGTTTGTCATTACACCAAAACCTGCAGATGATGATGAACATATGAAACCAAGCACAAGGCCCTATTATCAGGAGTGGCGGTTAGTCCACATTTTTATATTACCAGAGGTGTGGTGGTTACACCATGCACTTGCACTGATACTCCAACATCCCCCCTTCAGCTTAGATCAGGGGAATTGAACCTGCGACCTCAGCTCTAATACCATGTAAGGTTTCACGGTTACACCAAAATCTGCAGATGATGATGAACATATCAAACCAAGCACAAGGCCCTATTATCAAGAGTGGCAATTAGTCCACATTTTTATATTCCCATAGATGTGGCAGTTATACCATGCGATTGTACCGATACTAAACAAAGGGTGCCACGTGGCCTTACGATGCAGACGTGGTAACCTCACAGTATGCCATGTGGCATGGTAAGGTGACATGTCATTTTCAGAAGTTGAAACATGGCATCTAGTTAGTAGGTAACGTGGCTTCAATTGCACATCTAGACCAATGAGGGGATGCTATGTGGCAGCTCCTGATTGGATGAAATGGCTACAGTATATTAAAATGGAGGCGGCATGAATTGAACCCACAACCTGTTGGGTATGATTTTCAATGATGTCAAAGAAGTTTATTAATAACAAAGGAAAAAGGGAAACAAGTTGAACATTTTGAATATTGGTGTAGATTTATTGTAATTTAGTTAGAGTTGAAGTTGTCAACCATTACCAGTCGAAGTTGTCAACTATTATTGGTCAAAGTCGACCAACCATTGTTAGTCGAAGTCAACCTCTTGTCGACTAGTGCCAATCGAGGTCAAAGTTATCGACCATTGTTAGTCAAAGTCGACCTCTTGCCAACCATTGTTAGTCGAAGTTGACCTCTTGTTGATTAGTGCCAATCAGAGTCAAAATTGTCGACCATTACCAGTCGAAGTCAAAGTTTTTAACTATTGTTGGTCGAAGTCGACCGACCATTGTTAGTTGAAGTCAACCTCTTGTTGACTAGTTATAATTTTTTGCTTCAAACCTATGTTGGTAAATCATTGTGAAATCCACTGCAAAATAACCTTCTTTCCTCGCCTTCTTCAATGAGTTTCGAACCCACATCTATTTCAAATTTGCAATAATCTTTCCCATTTAAACCTGCATTCAAAGTTTCCTACAATTGCACACTGCGTAATTTGCTTGTAATTTCACATGGTTGGGTATCCTTCTTTTTTCCCTCCAGATGCCATGCAAGTGAGGTAAATCTTGTGTTTATGCATGCACTAACTCCAATAGTTAAATAGTTAAGATTTTACAGTAGGTTTTGGGTCACTTTACAATCTCTCCCTACCCTCTCAAGTACCAATTCACAAAACAAAAGAAGGATCTTGGTAACAACCAAAATGTAATATGGTGACACGTCTGACACATATGCGTAGAGATGATCCAGGAGGATCTCAAAAGGTCAAAATTTTAAACTCAGCATATCTCTGCAATAATTCCATGGTTACGAAGAGCTCGTCGACCTAATTCCAACAATGTGAATGAAACTTCAAATGGAGTTCAGATAAGGGAGATAGAGCGTTTTTAAGTTTCAACCAAACAAGATTTTTACTAACAAGTTGGGAAAAATGTGCCACGTGGCACCACTGCAAGGGTGTAAGGTTTGTCGTTACACCAAAACCTGCAGATGATGATGAACATATGAAACCAAGCACAAGGCCCTATTATCAGGAGTGGCGGTTAGTCCACATTTTTATATTACCAGAGGTGTGGTGGTTACACCATGCGCTTGCACTGATACTCCAACATCCCCCCTTCAGCTTAGATCAGGGGAATTGAACCTGAGACCTCAGCTCTGATACCATGTAAGGTTTCTCGTTACACCAAAATCTGCAGATGATGATGAACATATCAAACCAAGCACAAGGCCCTATTATCAAGAGTGGCAATTAGTCCACATTTTTATATTCCCATAGATGTGGCAGTTATACCATGCGATTGTACCGATACTCAACAAAGGGTGCCACGTGGCCTTACGATGCAAACGTGGTAACCTCACAATATGCCATGTGGCATGGTAAGGTGACATGTCATTTTCAGAAGTTGAAACATGGCATCTAGTTAGTAGGTAACGTGGCTTCAATTGCACATCTAGACCAATGAGGGGATGCTATGTGGCAGCTCCTGATTGGATGAAATGGCTACAGTATATTAAAATGGAGGCGACATGAATTGAACCCGCAACCTGTTGGGTATGATTTTCAATGATGTCAAAGAAGTTTATTAATAACAAAGGAAAAAGGGAAACAAGTTGAACATTTTGAATATTGGTGTAGACTTATTGTAATTTAGTTAGAGTTGAAGTTGTCAACCATTACCAGTCGAAGTTGTCAACTATTATTGGTCAAAGTCGACCAACCATTGTTAGTCGAAGTCAACCTCTTGTCGACTAGTGCCAATCGAGGTCAAAGTTATCGACCATTGTTAGTCAAAGTCGACCTCTTGTTGATTAGTGCCAATCAGAGTCAAAATTGTCGACCATTACCAGTCGAAGTCAAAGTTTTTAACTATTGTTGGTCGAAGTCGACCGACCATTGTTAGTTGAAGTCGACCTCTTGTTGACTAGTTCCAATCGGAGTCGAAGTTGTCGACCATTACCAATCAAAGTCGAAGTTGTCGACCATTGTTGGTCGAAAACGACCTCTTTTCTACCATTAACAATCCAAGTCGAAGTTGTCGACCATTATCAATCTAGTCGAAATCAAAGTCGACAGTCTCAGAACCAAAGTCATGAATCAGAGTTTGAGCCAGATTTTGACATTGAATTAATAACAAGTCGAAAGTCCAGAGAAATTAGTTCGACATCGGAATTGATAAATGTCAGAATTGATGTAGTTCAGTTCATCGGAATTGACAAAGTCGAAATCGAAGCGGTGGAGCCAAAAACAGTAGAATATGCAGTATATTTTTATAGTTGACTTTCGACATCATAATTGATTAGTTGGATTCGGAATTGACAACATATTGTAAATCAAAAGAAACAAATGGTCAAAAGTCAACCAATCTAATGAAGTTGAATATTTCATAATCATATTGTTAAAACTTGCAAGGTTAAAAAGACAAGGTAATTCTAAATTAGCTTTATTTGTAAAAAGTCAAGATGAAGAGTTGTGTAGTATTAGGAAAAGAGGCACGATTTAATGCCAATATAAACAAATATTTAGCCATTCAAGTAATGTGTCAATGTACAAACAACATTGAAAATATAGAGAGTACGGAAAACATAAAACACATAATCATTTAAGGGAGGTTGGGGGGCGCAAGGGCATGCAAGAGAAGCTTGTAGGAAGTCGAAGCTTCCTTCCAGTCATAGATGGTAAAACAAGGTGTCGACGCATCCTTCAATTGTAGCTGAAACACTGGGGTGTTGGTTCCTCCTTCAGTCATAGCTGAAAATCTTGGGTGTTGTCACATCCAGCAAGTCGGTGCTTGTGAAATAGTTGTAAGTATAATTTTTTAGTAATAGAAAGTGTTTGTGGTTTTTCCAAGTAGGTTTCCACAATAAAATACTGTGTTTTGTTCCTATTATTGAATTTAAATTTTAAAGTGGTAAAAATTTAATAAGGTAGATCAATACTGATTCACCCCCCCTCTTAGTATTGCTTGATATTCCAACAATTGGTATCATCATGCAGGTTGCCATCTCCTTCAGTGACATGTTCTTTCTCTCAACAACACCATTTTGTTGTGGTGTGTAAGGGATCGAATGTTGCATCTGAATACCTGCATCTTTACAATACTGAATGAACTCGGACTTGACATACTCATCACCATTGTCATATCTGAGGATCTTGAGTTTCCTCCCATACTGGTTTTCAACCAAGGCTTTAAAGACTTTGAAGAGGTCAAAAACTTCTGACTTATGCTTTAGGAAGTAAACCCAACAATACCTGGAAAAGCTATCTATGAAGGTCAGTGCATATTTGGCTTGACTCATGGACATATGAGGAAATGGACCAGCAATGTCACTATGGATCAACTCAAGAGGTGCAGAGGTTCTCTCATGACTAGCTCTCTCAAATTTGTGCTCTGGGTGTTTTCCTAGGATACAACCTTGACAGACTCCCTTGGAAAACTTGATCTTTGGTAACCCTATGACCATATCTTTTTCACTCAAATCAGAAAGATACTTGTAGTTAAGATGGCCAAATATTTCATGCCAAAGCTTGCTTGCCTCATTAGCATGAATCAGAAGAGCAGAGGGGTTTGAGTAGGGTAGAAAATGGGAAAACATGTATACCTTTGAAGTGTGACCAACAACACCTTTTTCTATGACTTTACCATTCGAAATTAGTGATTTCAACATCATCAGGGGAGAAGATGACCTTCTTTGGAGACCTAGTGTGAGTCATCTGATACACTGACAAGAAATTAGAGGCAAGACCTGGAACATACAACACATTATTGAACTTACCATGGTTAATATCAATCCTTCCTTTCCCCAAATTGTCAGTGAGAGAGTCATCTCCCAAAACTATTGGTGGACCTTTCGACATGTCAAGAGAGGAGAATTCCTCTTTTGTCGAAACCATATGTCTAGAAGCTCCAGAGTCTATGATAAAGCAAGGTGAGCTTGATGTGCCAGAAACCAAGGCATGTACTCTCTCTCTGTCCTCTAAATTTGATCCTCCTTCCCTCTTCTTTGAGCAATCAGGAAGGGAGATGTTATTCTTCTCCAGGAGTTGGGCCAACATGTCAATTTTCTTCTTCATACAAGAGCTCTCAAGATGATAGCCCTTACTGCAATATGCACACTTGCTCATTTCTCCTTTGTTCTTCTTCTTCTGGAAGTTCTTCTTGGAACCTTAGGGCTCCTCTTGAGACTTGTTCTTGTGTCTCTTTTGCTCAGGTGGATTTTTAGCTTTTTTATTGCTTTTTGAATCCATCCTTGAATCTCCAACAACCAAAGCTTGGTATTTGGAAGGTTTGATGGTTCCCATCATCACCAACTTATATTGTTCTTGTGTGAGGGATTCCATGAAATCTGCAAGCTTAGGAATCTTCCAGGCTCGAGCTGTCAACAAAGGCTCCGATACCATGGCTCGAGCTGTCAACCTATAATAGAAATATGGAAGGAGAGAAATCAATCTACAAAGGCTCTGATACCATGTGGAAATTGAACCCAAGAGATAGAACAATTACACTCACAAAATTGCTAATCAAACATGCAAAATTAACATCAAAGGAGACTAAAATTGGAGCATAACACTAATCTGTATTGAATAAGTGTACAATAGCCAACCTTATGAAGTAATAGGCTGCTACAATATATAATTACATGAGATATTTGAATGCATAAGGATGCCATTCGAAAAGGTCAAAAAGTAGGCTTACTAAATCTAGTCAAATCCCCCATAGGTGCATAAAGCAGTTTCCAAATCCACCAAGATGCTCATGAATTGTCTAAGTCAATGATCTAGGAGTATCCAAGAAGACAAAAAATTTTAAGTCCTCCAATCTCAGCAAAACCAGCACCAGATTGAAGGGCTTGTCGAGACGATTCCAACAGTGTTCGTTTCACCTCAAACGGACTCCGTATGAGAAAGTTATCATGTTCTATTGTATTGATGAAACATGCAAATTTGGCAAAATGGGGGTGCCACGTGGCACCACTGGCAGGGTGACACATGGCATCCGTACAGTGCGAATGGATGACATGGCAGTTGTACGGACATACAGGTGGCAATACAGTCCAATCAAGATGTGACACGTGTCATGTACGGACAATGAGGTGGCAATCCAGTAAGTAGTACAGACCAATCCGAATGCGACACGTGTCAATACGTAGGTGACTACGCAACTTAGTTGGTAGTACGGTAGATGAGTTGGCAGCTGACTGGGCATTGAGGTGGACCAATCCGAATGCGACACGTGTCATGTACGGGCGTTGAGGTGGACCAATCCGAAACTGCCATGTGGCAGCACCGAATTGGCCAATATTGATTGAAGTTCACCAAAATGTTGCTGCTCCGCCAGTTTTGAACTCCTGACCTCCCATACCCTGTCTCTGTGCCTTTACCAACTGTGCTGGTAGTGTTCTTTGGATAATGTATGGAAATAATATTATTTAAAGTGGCATTTTGAGCCCCAAAGGAACCGAGGCTTAGCCCCGCCCTTGGTTCTTCCTCCAGCGTGACTAGGAGCTCCGACCAGCATGGGAGCCTGCGCTCTATTTCAGCACATGTCGAATTATAAACTATATAAAATGGGTTATAAGTCGGTCTAAAAACAAGTCACATTATAACAAATTTGTTTAAAAAAAAACCATATTGTGGGTTCAATGAACAATCTGGTTTTGGGGGAAAAGAATTTTATTGTAATATTCTAAAAATATAAGATGTGGTTGGCATAGTTGTAACTATGTCAACTGCATAATTTAATAAGAGCCTAACCAAGTGTGGGGAGTTGGAACCATATGTCTTCTTGGGCAAAATTTGTTGTAACTAAAGAATCATGAGGAGAATTGGAGTGGGGAAAGCCAAGCCTATATAAACCCACTTAATTTCCATTTACAGAGTCATGCTTTGGAGTGGAGACTTTGTAGCTAAAGGAGAGAAGGGAGATTGCGTAGCTCTGCAAGAGGAAGGTACGAGTGTTTATACTCGTTTTACACCGTCTTCAGGCTTTGGAGTTGCTGGAAGCAGTCTTGTTGTGTTTTGGGCAGCGGTTCTCTTCCTGACCATTGTCGCCAAGGTATCATTGTATCATTGCCATGTATTTTGCCTTATGCTGAGATTATAGATCGGCCCTCCTATTGAGAAGCAGGCCTGGAGACGTAGTCCATCTTGGATGAACTCCGTTATCAACTTGTTGTCTTTATGTGCGTATTGTCTATGCTGTTTGGTTCTCTTCTTATGGATTTGTGAGCTTCATTCATGCTCTTTATGCAATTCATGTTAATGTCATAGAGTATCAAAGATCTCGTTTTTGGATCATGTGGTATCAGAGGAGGTCTATGTGACGTTGGATTGTGAGTGTGGATGCTCACGAGGGCTAAACTGCAAGCTGGTGAGGGTACATTAGAGCCTTACAATTCCTAGATCAGACGTGCACACCGAAGGAGGAAGATGGATGCTAATGATGCCCGCAATCGAGATGGAGGCAAACTTTCACAAGGTCTTCTACATGATGGCCGACAAGGTAGACAAGTTGTTTGCAAACTATGAAGAACGCATGGCAAAAGAAAGAAAAGGCAATGAAGTAAAGAAGGAAGACAAAGAAGTGAAGGACGAAGGCAACGCTTCAATTAACCAAGGAGGAGGTGGCGAAGAGCCTCTTGAGCCTCCCTCTTCACCTTTAGCTTCAAGCACAAGTTCAAGTGCTTCTTCCTCATCTCATTCTCAGCATTCCAAGGTTCCTCACAAAGAGCCTCAAAAGAAGCCCTTATTGAAGCTCGATGTGAAGTTTGATTTGCCCATGTTCAATGGGGAAGTGAATGTAGAAAAGTTGAACAATTGGATAAGGCAAATTGAGGTCTATTGCCGAGTCCAATAGATCAAAGAAGAAGATGTGAAGATTCAGTTGGCTTCACTTCGGCTGACAAGCACCGCACTTGTATGGTGGGAAAGCAAGCTTCAGCAAGGTAGCAAACAAATGGGTAATCTTCTCTCATCGTGGTCTGCTTTCATTTCTGCTTTGCGTAAGCAATTTTATCCTTTGGGTTATGTTCAAAAGGCTATGATGGATTGGCAAAGTTTTAGACAAGGAAAGGGTCAGAGTGTTCAGAATTTTACTGAAGAATTTAGAAAGAAAGCTTTAGAGTTGAATATTTCTTTAGATTCTCCTGACACTCTTTTGAAGTACATTGGTGCTCTTCATCATTATCTATGCCATACTTTGCTATTGTTGAATCCTACTAGTGTGGATGAAGCAAGTGTTCAGGCTGCTCATCTTGAGAGCAGGGGGAAGCATTTGCAAGAAGACCATCCGAAGAAGCCTTTCAAGCCCAACGACAACCACAAGTCCAAAAAGAAGGACAAGAGAAAGAAGACAACTACTGCCAAGAAGGAAGGAGGAAAGCTCCATTGCAAACATTGCGACACTGATGGGCATGATGAAGAAAGTTGTTGGAAGTTGCATCCTAAACAAAGGCCAAAGCATTATGGAGGAAAAAAGAAGAAAAAGACCGTTGCAACAGTGCAATGAGATTTGGGTTTCGACTCAGGTGACGAAACCATGATTACAGCCGTGGGAATGTAAGGTAACAAAACTCCTCATACTGGTTCAAGTTCTACTCATGTTTCTAAAGAAAATGATAAAAGAAGAAGTGAGTTGTTTCACATCAGAGTTGTGTCTAAGCATACAAAGATTGAAACATTATTTGATCCAAGTTCTCAAGTAAATTTGATCTCAGAATATGTTGTTAAGAAGTTGGGCATACAGACTAAACCTCACCCCAAGCCTTATCCTCTTGGATGGGTATGTGATAATGCTAAGTTACAGGTGACTAAGCAATGCAGGTTAAGGTTTTCTATTGCTTCAAAGTTGATCGATGAGGTGGAATTAGATGTTGTTCCTCTTGACATCTGCGGTATCGTATTGGGAAGCCCATACTTGTATAATCGAAAAGCAGTATTCTTCTGTCATGAGAACAAGTACCATCTCACCAAAAATGGGGTGGAGTACATTGTGAGAGCTCACAGTATGAAGGCTAACACCACTCTTGTTCATGTAGGATAGCTGAAATGGCTCATCAACACTAATAAGAGATACATGCTCATGGTTGTGAGAGCAAAAGATGCTGAGGCATCCGATGCTTTCAAAGGTTGTGATCCTTCTCATAAAAAGGCTATGATTGATATTGTGGCTAACTATGATGAAATATTTCAGGAACCTATAGGTTTGCCTCCCAAAAGGGATATTCAACATGAGATCCATCTCCAGCAGGATGCCCCTCTTCCTAATTTGGGCATGTACAGGTTTTCTGCAGTTGAAATGGCAGAGATTAAGAAGCAGGTTCAAGACTTGTTGGACCAAAGAGTGATCATACCCAGCTCCTCTCCATGTGGTTCTCCGATTGTGTTGGTGATGAAGAAATATGGCACATGGAGGATGTGCATTGACTATCGGGCTCTCAACAATATCACGATCAAGAATCGATACCCGCTTCCTTGCATAGATGACTTGCTCGACTAGTTGAAAGATGCTATGTTCTTTACCAAGTTGGATTTGCGCAGTGGCTACCACCAGATCAGAATTGTAGAAAGTGATGTGTAGAAGACGGCCTTCAAGACCAAGCAAGGTCTATTTGAGTGGTTGGTGATGCCCTTTGGGCTTTGCAATGCAAT
>LPNX010895470.1:588741-607127 GCA_001517045.1 Pseudotsuga menziesii | reverse complement strand
TGTTCAATATTGGAGGAGGTTCATTCAAAACTTCTCATACATAGCATCTCCTTTGCATGCCTTAACAAGTGTGAAGAAAGCCTTCCAGTGGGGAGGTAAGCAGCAGAAAACCTTCGACACATTGAAGGGAAAGATCAGCACCGCCCCAGTCCTAGCATTGCCTGATTTGTAGTAGCCATTTGAGATAGAGACAGATGCCAGTGGATATGCCATGGGGGAAGTATTGATGCAGCACTGCAAGCCTATTTGCTACCATTCAGAGACTTTTACTCAAGTAGTGATCAACTACCCCACCTATGACAAATAGTTGTATGCTTTGGTTCAAAGTGTCAAGAAGTGCAAACACTACTTGATGGGTAAGGAGACAATCATCCATACCGATCATCAGCCCTTGCAGTATCTCCAGTCCCAGACTAAGCTCCAGCAAGCTCGTCATTTCAGGTGGATGGGATTCCTTCAACAATTCCATCTAGTGATCAAGTACAAGAAGGGTACTAGTAACAAAGTGGCAGATATGCTCTCTAGACCTCCTATTGTTGCATCTATTGTTTTGAAAAATGCTTCTTTGACCCATGAAAGTTATATTGAGCAGTATGCTACTGATGATGATTTCAAGGAGATTTATGAGAAGCTAACCAATGGCACACAGGTGGAAGACTACTATTTGCAGGGAAAGTTGCTCTATCATTTGGGCAAGTTATGTGTTCCTATCAGTGAAAGAGTCCATGTAATACGAGAAGCTCATACTTCTCTTGCATCAGGGCATTTTGGGGTAGGTAAGACTTTGGCTCATTTGTAAAGACTTGTGTATTGGCCTCGCATGAAAGACATTGTAACAAAATATGTAAAGGGGTGTGTGATGTGCTCTACTTGTAAGCCCACTAATAGAAAATTGGGGCTGTACTCACCACTTCCTGTTCCTTCCCATCCTTGGGAAAGCATTTCCATGGATTTTGTGGGGGGTTTGCCTATGTCTAGGAGGGGTCATGACTACTTGTATGTGGTCATGGATAGGTTTAGCAAGATGTGTATTCTTATGCCATGTAAAAAGCAGGTCACTGCAAAGCAGGCTGCTTCTCTTTTCTTTCAGCATGTATGGGTTCACTTTGGACTCCCTACGTCCATTATCTCAGATCGGGACTCCCGATTCCTTGGAGAGTTTTGGACAAAATTATGGTGTATGATGGACACCAAGCTGAAGAGGAGCACCGCTTTCCATCCACAGACCGATGGACAGACAAAGGTAGTCAATAGAATAGTTGTTCATTTGCTTCGAGGTTATTGCAACAAGCATCCTAAGTTATGGGATGAGTAGATCCAGTATGTGCAGCATGCCTACAACAGGGCTATGCATTCTTCCACTCAGAGCTCGCCATTTGAGACATGCTTTGGGTACTTTCCAAAGACTCCATTGGACTTGACTTATGGGAGAGAGGTTGGTTCAAGCACTTCCAAGGATGAAGACAAAGCCCATAGGTTCATTCAGAGAGTTCAACAGGTACATCAAGCAGTGCAAGAGTAGTTGGAGAAGAGTCAAGCCCAGTACAAGGCTCGCCATGACAACCATAGAGTTGATCATCAGTTTCAGGTAGGAGATCAAGTGTGGCTTCACATCAGCAAGGAGAGGATGAAAGGAGAAGGCAAGAAGCTCAAGCCCATTAGATATGGTCCCTTCACCATCTTGGAGAATATTGGGACGAATGCCTTTTGCTTAGAGCTCCTGCCATACATGCAGATATACTCAGTGGTGAATGTGGAGAACTTGAAACTCTATTATCCTCCCATGATCATGGATAAAAGGGAGAATGTCTCATTGCCATCAGTTGATGAATTTGCTCCTGAGTACATGGATGAGCTAAAGGAAGATGTCATCTTGGACAGAAGGACAAGGACTTCTCGCAGAGGTGATGTTGATTATCTTCGAGTGGGAATCAGAGGCAATCATCCAAGCAAAGCCAAGTGGAACGAGAAGGATAAATTGGGGGAGCAATTCCCTCACCTATCTGTTGATTAGTAAAGGCTTTTGGAGGCCAAAAGCTTCTCAGTGGGGAGGAATGATCCAGGAGGATCCAAGAAGACAAAAATTTTGAAGTCCTCCAATCTCAACAAAACCAACACCAGATCGAAGGGCTCATCGAGATGATTCCAGTGGCATTCATTTCACCTCAAACGGAATCCGTATGAGAAAGTTATCGCATTCTGTTGTATTGATGAAACATGCAAATTTGGCAAAATGGGGGTGCCACGTGGCACCACTGGCAGGGTGACACGTGGAATCCATACAATACAGACGGATGACATGGCATTTGTACGAATAGACAGGTGGCAATGTGGTCCAATCAGGATGCGACACGTGTCATGTACGGACGATGAGGTGGCAATCCAGTCAGCAGTACGGACCAATCCGAATGCGACACGTGTCAGTACGGAGGTGACTACGCAACTTAGTTGGCAGTACGGTAGATGAGTTGGTAGCTGAATGGGTGTTGAGGTGGACCAATCCGAAACTGCCACGTGGCAGCACCGGATTGGCCAATATTGATTGAAGTTCACCAAAATGTTGTTGCTCCGCCAGTTTCGAACTCCTGACCTCCCATACCCTATCTCTGCGCCTGTACCAACTTCGTTGGTAGTGTTCTTTGGATAATGTATGGAAATAATATTATTTAAAGTGGCATTTCGAGCCCCAAAGGAGTCAGGGCTTAGCCCCGACCTTGGTTCTTCCTCCAACGTGACCGGGAGCTCCGACCAGCACGGGAGCCTGCACTCTATTTCAGCACATGTAGAATTATAAACTATATAAAATGGGTTATAAGTGGGTCTAAAAACAAGTTACGTTATAACAAATTTGTTTAAAAAAAAAAACATATTGTGGGTTCAATGAACCATGTGGTTTTGGGGGAAAAGAATTTTATTGTAAGATTCTAAAAAATAAAAATGTGGTTGGCATAGTTGTAACTATGTCAACTACATAATTTAAGAAGAGCCTAACCAAGTGTGGGGAGTTGGAACCATATGCCTTCTTGGGCAAAATTTGTTGTAACTAAAGAATCATGAGGAGAATGTGGAGTGGGGAAAGCCAAGCCTATATAAACCAACTTAATTTCCATTTACAGAGTCATGCTTTGGAGTGGAGACTTTGTAGCTAAAGGAGAGAAGGGAGATTGTGTAGCTCTACAGGAGGAAGGTACGAGTGTTTATACTCGTTTTACACCGTCTTCAGGCTTTGGAGTTGCTGGAAGTAGTCTTGTTGTGTTTTGGGCAGCGGATCTCTTCCTGACCATTATCGCCAAGGTATCATTGTATCATTGCCATGTATTTTTCCTTACGCTGAGATTATAGATCGACCCTCCTATTGAGAAGCAGGTCCGGAGACGTAGTCCATCCTGGACAAACTCCGTTATCAACTTGTTGTCTTTATGTGCATATTGTCTATGTTGTTTGGTTCTCTTCTTATGGATTTGTGAGCTTCATTCATGCTCTTTATGCAATTCATGTTAACTTCATAGAGTAGCAAAGATCTCGTTTTCGGATCAGTCAAGTAGGAAAGCTAATGAGGGATGGAAAGACAAATCATACATGCTTTTATTAGGAGAAAAGGAGGGAGGATGATGTGGCCAAAAAACAATTCAACTACACCTAGTCTAGCTTTTCCTTTTTCCTTAATTCTCAATAAAACAGGCAACTTTTCAGAAAAAGAAGATATGCACTTTGGAGGATCTGGAATAAAGCAGACATGCTAAATATGGTTTCCAGGAGGTTTCTCAAGCGCTCCATGACTCGGTTTTAGCAAGTGTTGACTTCTAGGACATGTAGAAGGCAACTAGCATAGAGTGGAATCTAGGAGACTAGGTAATAAGACAAAAATGATTTATTTAATGTCTAAGGTAGGTAGCTATGGGTTGATTATTCTAACACATCCTTCAGGCATAGCTGAAAATCTTGGGTGTTGTTGCATCCAGCAAGTCGTTGCTTGCGAAATATTTGTAAATATAATTTTGCAGTAATAGAAAGTGAGTGTTTTTTCCCAGTGGATTTCCACGATAAAATACCGTGTTATGTTTCTATTGTTGATTTTAAATGTAAAAGTGTTAAAAATTTAATAAGGTATATCAATACTAATTCACCCCCCCTCTCAGTATTGCTTGATATTCCAACACAACTTCAAAGGAGGGATCCAAGCCACGTGGCACCGCTACAAGGGTGTGATGTGGCATGTATGACACTGATGTGGTAACCTCAAAGAATGTCACATGGCATGGTAAGTTAACATGGAATTTCTAGAAGTTGACACATGGCATCTAATTGACAGGTAACGTGGCATCAATTGCACAACTAGACCAATGAGGGGTCTCCATGTGGCAGCTCTCGATTGGCTGGAATGGGAACATTATATTAAAATGGAGGCGACGGGAATTTAACCCGTTATCTCTAAGGAGGGATCCAAGCCATGTGGCACCACTGCAAGGGTGCTACATGGGCTGTACGACGCTAACGTGGTAACTTCAAAAAATTCCACGTGGTATGGTAAGGTGACATGGAATTTCTAGAAGTTGACACATGGAATTTAGTTAGCAGGTAATGTGGCATCTATTGCATAGCTAAACCAATGAGGGGTCGTCATGTGGCAACTCCCCGATTGATGTAATGGATACCACATATTAAAATGGATGCAATGTGAATTGAACCCACAACCTCCAAGGAGGGAGCCAAGAACTCTACCAATATTCCTAAAATTATTACTTGGTAAATCCTCCTATAAGTATTACTTGGTAAATATTTAGACTAAATGATATTTAAGCTTGACTTCATGTTATGGCAGATACTTGGTAAATCCCTACAAGTATTACTTGGTAAGTATTTGGACTAAATGTTATTTAAGCTTGACTTCATGTTATGGTAGATATAGTGGTGCTACATGGACTATACAACGCTAAAATGGTAACTTCAAAAAATTCCATGTGGCATGGTAAGGAGACATGGCATTTCTAGAAGTTGACACATGGTATCTAGTTAGCAAGTAACGTGGCGTCTATTGCATAGCTAAACCAATGAGGGGTCGTCATGTGGCAGCTCCCCAACTGATGAAATGGCAACCACATATTAAAATGGATGCCACATGAATTGAACCCACGACCTCTAAAGAGGGAGCCAAGCACTCTACCAATATTCCTAAAAGTATTACTTGGTAAATCCTCCTATAATTATTACTTGGTAAATATTTAGACTAAATGCTATTTAAGCTTGACTTCATATTATGGCAGATACTTGGTAAATCTTCCTACAAGTATTACTTGGTAAGTATTTGGACTAAATGTTTATTAAGCTTGACTTCATGTTATGGCAAATACTTGGAAAATATGCCTACAAGTATTACTTGGTAAATATTTGAAACATTTAATCTTGACTTCATGTTATGTTATTTGAAACATTTAATTTTGACTTCATGTAAAAATATGCCTACAAGTATTACTTGGTAAATATTTGAAACATTTAATCTTGGAAAATATGCCTACAAGTATTAGTTGGTAAATATTTGAAACATTTAATCTTGACTTCATGTTGTGGTGGAGAAAATATGCCTACAAGTATTACTTGGTAAATATTTGAAACATTTACAAGTTTTTCGATGACGCTTCATAGGAAGATTCAACTCTTTGTGGATTTGGTGCAATAATAAAGATGGCGGATCTATCATGCTATCATCTCTGGTTTAATTGCTGCAGTGGTTCTAACACAAAATGTGAATTGATTGCGTTATGGATTCTTCTTTGTTTCGCTGAGTTCAAGGGTTTGGATGGAATCCACATCTATGGGGATTCGAAGATAACAATTGATTGGGCAAAGGGTTTTCAACAGATCCACTGTGCATACTCGGGGTCGTGACTTCTCTGTGTTCGTCTTCTGATCACGTCTTTCAACAAGCTATCATTCTCCCATATCTTACATGAACAGAACACATTATCGGATGATCTTTCGAAGAAGGCTCTCTAGGCAGAGGGTGAATTCATACATTTTGAGAAAAGATCGGAGTCTGGTCTGCTGTCGGACCGTGGTCAGCTGCCTACTTTCGCTTGAAGGCTTGAGGCTCTGCCTGTCTAGCTCTCTGTGTTTCTTGGGTTTGGTTCTTTCTCTAGTTTTTTTGTGTTTCGGTCTGCGGGACTATGCTCTGTCGTTTGGGCTCTATGTTTTTTGGGCCATCGTCCTCGACATCTTGATCCATATGCCTTTTTCTGGACCATCGTTCTCCACTGCCATTTTGGACTATCTTTCGTCTATATGACTGTTCTCTGATCCTTGTTATCTCTATCAGACTAATTGATGTCTAAGATCTATACATGTTTACAAATATTTTCAATGAATATTGTTTTTTTAGTGAAAAAAAATATTTGAAACATTTAATCTTGACTTCATGTTGTGGTGGAGAAAATATGTGTACAAGTATTACTTGGTAAATATTTGAAACATTTAATCTTGACTTCATGTTTCCTCCATTACTTGGTAAATATTTGAAACATGAAACATTTAATCTTAACTCTATTACTTGGTAAATATCTGAAACATTTAATCTTAACTCCATTACTTGGTAAACATTTGAAACATTCAATCTTAACTTATTTAATAAATATTTGGAACATTTAATCTTGATCTCATGTTTTCTCCATTACTAGGTAAATATTTGAAACATTTAATCTTAATTTAATGTTATGGTGGAGAAAAAGGTGCTCACGAGTTTTGAACCCATAAACTCCCATGTTAATCTTGACTTCATGTTTTCTCCATTACTTAGTAAATATTTGAAACATGAAACATTTAATCTTAACTCTATTACTTCGTAAATATTGGTAAATATTGGTAAATATTTGAAACATGAAACATTTAATCTTAACTCTATTACTTGGTAAATATTTGAAACATTTAATGTTAACTTATTTAGTCTTGACTTCATGTTTTCTCCATTACTTATTTAAAACATTTAATCTTAACTTCGAATCTTGAACCCATGGACTCCCAATATTTGAAACATTTAATCTTAACTTCATGTTATGATAGAGAAAAAAGTGAACTTCGAATTTTGAACCCATGAACTTCCCAATATTTGAAACATTTAATCTTAACTTTACCATGAACTCCCAATATTTGAAACATTTAATCTTAACTTCATGAACCTCATTTGAAACATTTAATCTTAACTTCACCATGAACTCCCAATATTTGAAACATTTAATCTTAACTTCATGAACTTCATTTGAAACATTTAATCTTAACTCCACCCTAAACTCCCAATATTTGAAACATTTAATCTTAACTACATGAACTTCATGTTATGGTGGAGAAAAAGGCGCTGACGAGTTTTAAATCCATGAACTCCCATACAATAGTCACGTTCCCATCACTACGCCATGCAATGATGCTTGTGAGAGCCTTGAATAAGAACTTATTTAACGTTGCATGGGGTTCACAAATGAAAAAAAACGGGGGCTGGGGGGCGAACGTGGAGCCCGTGACCCAACCGACGGGCCTCCCGTAGCCCGATACACCCATACCACTACCAGGTGACCATACCCACGTGGAATGTTCCCTCCATTTCAACATATGTTGCATTACGAACCTTGGTTATGAGTGTTAATGTGCGCTGTTTTATATTCCGACGAATAGTTGTTTGTTATATATTATGGGAAAGGCAATGAATATGCCAACAACTATACATATCCAGTTGAAAAAAAAACTATACATATGCCAATGACGATACATTGTAATGGAATGCCAACAAAACATATTATAAAATGCCATTAAAAACTTTGGCTAGTGGTTACAAAACCACACACCAATTATAGAGATGGTTGTAACAAAATATTTAATGGAATCCAACAAATGCGTTATGTGTGGTTCATGTGAATCATGTAAGGGGTCTCTTCAACTATTTAAATCCCTACATTTTCCATGAGGAGATATCCATCTCTGTGGAGGAGAGTTCTTTTTTTTTAAAGAGACATCCATTTTTCTGTAGAGAGGCCACTCTTTTGGTGGAGGAGATATTCTTTTGTAATTCCATTCTTGGTGGAATGAGTCCACATTTTGGTGGAGAATTGTCCATTCTTTGTTGGTGAACTCCATGTTGAAGTGAGTTTGGGGAGATAGTCTTTGTGAGATTTTGAGGAGTGTTTGAGTCTTGGTCCTCTTTGTAGCCATCATTGGGAAAAAGAGAGGAAGGTGTTGTTGTAGCTTTTGTAAGGAGAATGTGGGGATATTTATACTTGTTTTTCATCATCTTCATGTTGTGGAGTTGCTGGTGCAACCCATTTGGGGATTCAAGTAATAGTTTCTCTCCATTTTCAGCCAGTATCGATTTATTGTAGCCATGTATTTTTCCACCACAATTGTTGAGATTATAAACTGACCTCTCCATTTGAGAAGTCGGTAAGGAGACGTAGTTCCTTTTGGGAATGGACACCGTTATCATAGGTGTCTAATTTTCATGTGCGTTCTTTATCTTCCATGCATATTTTACTTCTTATGTGATTTTGAGTTTCATTCACTTTCTCTATATGCAATTCAATTTATAAGTCATAGAACAAAAACATCATCGATTAAGAGATGTGCGAGAGGGCATGGGAGACGAACCCACAATAAGAACCCATGGTAAAAACCTACAATAAAAACGCTAACAAAGAATCTCTAGGAATCTAGGATTTGTGGATATCTACTTCCATCACGAGACAAAAGAGGAGAGAATAATGTTGATAGGTGTTATTCAAACACCTATCGGTGTAATTAATCCATATTTTGTAAGAAGATTATATTTACATCGTAAAGCATTTCTACTATGTGAAAGTTATTCCACATATTAGTCTAACAACTTAATTAGATGATGATATATTTACGTCATCCATTGGTTAGACCACCATCCTTCTCCAACCATCCCTATTATTGTTCTTGAGTGATCCAATATATTCATCATCCATTTGGTGAATTCATCCTCCATTTGAGATGCTCAAGAAACAAATAACAAAGTAAATCTCTACAAGTTATCATTTCTAATTTCCCAACTAACCTACTTCCTTCCTCATTTTTTGCAACGAACTGTTGAAAATAGTTGTCATTGATGTCAAAGAAGCTCAATAATGACAAAGGAATTACAAAATCGAATAGAAAATCAGTGACATGATCGATGACAAGGGAAAGATCCGCAAAGCGAGCAGTGGCAGATAACAGTCTGAAGTGCCAAGAAGATTTGGATGGATCCGCAAATCAAGAAGTGGAAGCGCCAAATAATATTTCGACGACCCAGATCATTCGAGAGACAGAGATCAATGGTCTATAATAAGATCCGCAAAATAGATATGTGTGGAAAATAACATTCCCAAAACACTAAAGTGAAGTAAAAAATTGGATAGTCCAGATTAGTCGAGAGAAATCGCGAAAGCCGATTTTGAGAAGATCGACGATGGTAAATAATTTTCGCACAAGAAAAATGAAAATTCAAAAATCTGAATTCGATCGTAGATCGATGGTCAAGAGTGAATCTGCAAGGAAATCGACGGTCCAGAAGAAATGCAAAAATAAAGTTGCGGAAGAAAATTGCGTAGGTCCAAAATGGGAAGGTGTGGTCCTGCAAGCCATATTCTGCAATCCACAAGATCGATGGTCAAAAAAGAGTCCGCAAAATATCGACGGTGCGGAAGAAAGAGTGCGGAAAGGGAATTGTAGAAGTAACGGTTGAGAATTTATGAAACCCGCAATCCGCGAGATCGATGGTCGTAAAAGAGTCCGCGAAAGATTGACGGTGCGGAAGAAAGAGTGCAGAAAGGGAATTGAGGAAGTAATGGTTGAGACTTTATTAAATCCGCAATCTGCAACTCGCAATCCATAAGACCGAAGGTTAGGAAAGAGTCTGCAAGAGATTGACGGTGTGGAAGAAAGACTGTGGAAAGTGAATTGCAGAAGCACTTTTAAGGAATTTGGAAATCCCACAATCCGCAATCCACATCTAATCTAAGATCGACGATTAGGAAAGAGTATACATGAGATCGATGGCGTGGAAGAAATATTGTGGAAAGCAAACTACGGAAGCACTTTTAAGGATTTTGGAAAACCCGCAATCCGCATCTAATCTCAGATCAACAGTCTAGAAAGAGTTCACAATAATTCAACGGTGCAGAAAGTATCTTGCGGAAGGATCGTTGCAGAAAGGAAAATGCGGAAGATCGTGACTGGAAAATTAAATACTAAAAAAATCGATTAATAGAGATTTAGTTTTGAATTAGTTTAGTTGTCTTGGAGAGTCACAATGAAGGTAGGTGACTATTGAATGTTTGAGGGTATATAAACAATAGTTTAAACCTTCAAATATTTGTCTCTGCACTTTCAATTGACAGACCGATTGAAGTACAGTCAGAGATCAAATTATCATATGAGGGAGGTTGGGAGGTGCTAGGATAAGAAACATGATTACTAGGGAGTCGTAACCTCCTTCTAGTGGTAGATGGTAAATAGGGTGTCATAGCATCTTTTCAATAGAAGCTGATAAAACCAGGGGGTCAAAGTCTTCTTCCAGTAGTTGCAGGTAAATAGGGTGTTGTACCGTCCTTGTTTGTAGTAGCAGGCATAAATTATTTGTAAATATAATTTTGCAATAATAGGAAGTATTGGTGGTTTACCCTATTGGGATTCCACAATAAATTTGTGTTATGTGTGTTCTTGTTGATCATGCGTTTTAAAAATAAATTATAAGTGGTTTAAATTGTTAATAGTTATCAATACTGATTCACCCCCCCCCCCCCTCTCGGTATTGTCCAAATTTCCAACAATTGCTATCAGAGCAGGATCCTTCACTACAGCTTAATCAATGGAAGGAAGATCCTATTAAAAATCACAATGGATCAACAAGGGTTAGCCACCAATAGACCTCCCTTATTTATTGGAGATAATTATGCATACTAGAGTGTAAGAATGAAGTGTCATCTAATGTCTCTTGGATACAAGGTTTGGAGTACTATTGAAACATAATCTAAAGTACCAGATGACATACCTATAAATGAACGAGAGATAAAGTTATATGAAGCCAAGAAAAATCTCTAAATGCAATCTTAAGTGGGTTAACAAAATCAATACTTGTAAAAATCATGCAATGCAAAACAACCAAACATGCCTGGGAAAAACTAAAATGTGTCTATGAAGGAGCAACAAAAGTCAAGGAATCCAAACTTTAGACCTACAAAGGACAGTTTGAAAACTTAAAAATGAGAGAGGAAGAAAATATTGCAGATTATCTTCAGAGAGTAGATGAAATTTCTAATGCTATTAGAGGCATTGGAGGAGAACTTAAAGAGAAATACGTAGTCGACAAAGTACTAAGAACCCTACCAATGAAGTATGACTCAAAGGTATCCTCTATAGAAGAATGAGATGATCTTAAACTTATGATAGCAGATGAACTACATGGGATATTTATTGCCTATGAGATGAGAACAAGACAAAATGGATCATCGAAGAAGGAAGCAGCCTTTAAAGTTGTATCCAAGATCCAATAAGAGGAACTAAATGATGAGGAATCTCTCTTCATTAAGAAACTTGAGAGAGGCACTGGAAAGTATAAATGGAAGCTACCTTTGAAATGTTTTAACTATGTAAGGATTGGACATTTTTCCAAAAGATGTTCTCACCCACATTGAAGAGGATAGTGATGATGAAAAACCTTGCACTCATAAAGATCAAAAGAATAAGTTCATATACAAGAAGAAGTTTCTGAAAAATAAGAAAAATCTCTACTCCAAAGAAGACAATGAAGATAATGAAATAACTGAAGATGTTGAAGTCCTATTCATGGGTTTCGAAAGTGAAAACTCTGGAGAAGAAATAGAAGATGTGACATATATTGAAGCAGAACATATAAATTCTCGTGAATAATTAGAGAAGTATAAAAAGATGTACAAGAAATCAAAAACTCACATAGTATAATTTGAAGAGAAAAATAAAAATGTGGAAAGAATGATTGATGACTTAAAAAATCAAGTTCTAGAAATCGAAAGGACTAAAAACAATCTAGAGCAACAACTCAAAAAGAAAATACAAGAATCTAAAAGGCTTGAACAAGACATTATGCACCTTAGAAAGAAACTAGATGAAGAATATATCAAATCAAGGTATGAAAATAGCTCAAGGACTTTAGATGAAATTCTAAGTGTCCAAAGACCGTGAAGCAATAAATATGGATTAGGATTTGACAAAGAAAAACTTGGATATTCCTCTTGCACAAATCAAGATGGAAATAAAAGAAGTTATGTTGTTGTACTCATGAGCCAAATTAAAAAAGAATAAAGTAAGAAATCTACTTCTCCATTACAAAAAACACATCTGATGCTTAAAAGACTAGTAACAAGTAAACATCAGCTACTCTTTTTAGGAAATTGCTACACCCGTAACAATTTTGGACATATGGATAGAAATTGTAAACTAAAGACTCGTGTGGAGAAAGGGATTACATTGCATACTTCTGTCTATAAGAAAAATATTACTAGAAACAATCCAAAATGAAGAAACTACAATTCTTTTACTCCTCTACAGAGTTATAGTACAGAATGATACAAATGTGGTAATTAGGGACACATTGCTATAAAATGTAAACTAGTAACTCCTATGGATGACACCTCAAAATTTCAAGACAAAGGGATAACTTGGAAAAGGGAGGGTGATGTGGAATGTTCATTAGCTCTATGTGCTACACAAAAACAAAATCTATGGCATATGGATAGTGGATGCTCAAAACACATTGTTACACATAAATCTTGTCATCATCATGTGATGAGGTCCCAAACATCCGTTATTTTCCCTAAATCCCAAATTGTGAAGTGAAATATTGGCCTAGACTTCAATTTGGAAGTCAAAAGTCTAGCACCTCCTTTTCCCTTAAGGTGAGGGGTGTTACCTTCTTTAGTAACGCTTAACATCTCTTTACAGTAGGCAGTGCCATCGCTTTTTTCCCTTGTTCAAGGCATGGTTCTACCCTATCACCGCATTGTCATAGTGGAAGAGAAGCGGTGCCTGAGGTAAAAAGTGAAAAAAGAGAATACTCCAGGAAGATTCTCAAAGGAAGACTTCGTGGAACCCTCATCCCTACTCCTAAGTACCACTTGGACTCAAGATCCATCCTTTTGGGATCTCCCTTCCACCTCATTCACCATTTACTCAACCATCCCTATCCTCCCAATGCCTATAAAACCAGGCTCATACCCCATGGTTGAGAGAGAGAGAGCAAATTTATGTTGTTGCATTGAGGTTCTGGCCAAATCATTAGGGTGAGCACAGAAGGAGCAAGTTGGAGCTTTTGGGGACAAGGAATTGGCATGTGAAGGAGCATCACAACACTAAGGCAAAGGTTCTAAGATTTCTTCTTCATCTTTAATGCAAAGTTGGTTCCTTTCCCATAAAGGATGTTATGTTGTAATCGTGTATTTTACTGTTGGATTCCTTATTCATTGACATATAATTGTGGATTATATTCTAGTGCTTTTGATCTTGTTTGCTTGTTTCATGTGATTGTGCAGGTACGTCCGTGAAGAGCCATCACCATAGGAAACAACTACATCACTCTATCAAAGAACTCATTCCAAATATCCACAACTTCTAGGGGAAGTCTTCCATCTCTGTTGTAACTCATGTGTTCTAGATCTGAACCATTCATACTAGAGGAAGAACTCTTGTCCGCAAGAGGTGCATTTTTGCTAGCAACAAATCTGGCGACTCCGCTAGGGAAGAGATTTCAACACATTTGATCTTCCTTGGTGTTCAAACTCTTGTCTGAAATCCAAGCTCCAATATTTCATTGATCAGATCTACTAGCTTATCTAGTGATATCTTGGTTCGGTATAACCAGATCTGCTTAGATCTTAGTCATTCTTGCTTCCTGTACTTCATATTCCTATCAAATTCATGATTTGATGCCAGTTTTACAATCGATTACTTTCTCTTTTTCTCCATTGTTTTGTTTTGACACTTACAACATGGATCACCTATGTATAGTGGACGAGAAGTGGTGCCACCGCCCATGTGCAGCACTCAGCAAGCAGTGCCACTGCCCGTGCACAGCACTCAGTAAGTAGTTCCATGGATCTGTCACAGTGGACAAGAAACAGTGATGAGCCAGAACTGCTCTGTCACTAAATCTCCTCAAGCGGTGCCAGGTAGGCCTTCTACATGCTTATCATTTCAAAGCTTTGAGATTTTTTCTTTCTATTCTGTGTGTGTTTGGTCTTCTTTTTAGAGATTTGAGTAGTTAGATTCAAAGTCTGGATGTGGTAAATGCTTGCTTTTTTGAATTCAAAAAGCTAGGTTACACTCATCAATTTGATTGCTTGTATGATTGGTTTTCATTTTCGAAAGGAGAGCTTGGAAGTTTAGTTCAGTTAGATCTATTTTTACTGCTTGATAAAATTGAAAAGAAAGACTTGCTTTTTGGTTTTTTCTTTCATTCTTTGTTAGTCTACGAAAGACTTCTTTTTGCTTTTAAAAGAAATTGTTTTGTTGAGATTTGATTATAATTTTCCTTAAAGACGAATCATTGGATTCCTAACTAGCCTCATAAGCTTTCAGAACTCCATATTCTTTTTTCTTTTTACACTCTTGTCTCGTCAAAAGAAAAAATATATCATAGTTTTAGGTTAGATATTTCCATTTTTTAAAGAAACTTGAAAAAGTACTTAGTGTGCCTTTGAGTATTATTGTCTTTCTTTTTAGGAAAATAGATCTCACTTCATTGATTGCTTTCAAAGATAAGTTTTAAGAAGTGTGTTGCTTGTTTGCATTCTCGGAAATATTTGTTTTAGTGTGACTGATTGGGAAAATTTTGGTTTTAAGACGAAATTGAAAACGAAAACACTCTCTCCTTCCCGTAAGTGGGGCATACTTTCAATGGTAAAGTGAAAAAAATTGCATATAATAATTGCATGGATTTACTTTTCTGTCATCACTCCATGCATTCACCTAACCGTTCAACTTAAAATTAACAGTAGCTTTAGGTTAAAAATATTAGTAACTTGAGTGATAGGTTAGAGACGTGTTTTAGCATCGTAAAACATAGGAGATGTCGTTTATTGCATGCACTGCAACCCAGAACCTTCACAGTTCTTCCACGTACCATCGATATATAGAATGGCCTTTCATGTACCCTTGAGGTATATTGAAAGGTACTTCACATACTCGATTGTAGATCAGAAGGCCCCTTGTGAACGGTTGTGCATTATGCAACACTACTATGGATTTGAACTCCCATGTACCTTATGTATATCGGGAGGCCCTTCTAGGATTCCTGAAACCATCTGAGAAAATCCCTTTTGGACGTCTTGTTGGTGCAATACACCAAGAACAACACTCGGGAATATAATTACGCATGTGTCGTTGAGGTAGTCAGGTATTCAGGTGAGGGACGGTTGATCCTCCTCGCCATGTTTTACTATTGGACCCTGCGGTATATAGCGAGTTGCAAAAACTTGACAATCCTGGTGAGGAACCGGATTGTGTCAACCCCTCTTGTCACTTAAGTTTGCTTGTGGCCTTTAGCTTTATGTAGGAGATGTTTTGTGTGATTTTTTCTAGTTTTGAAACCCTAGGTTAGGTTCTAGTGACCTTACAATCTGGTTGAGTTTCAGTTGAGACGATCCAGAAAAAACCAGGGCTTGCCACCCAACTTTCCTCCTGTCACAAGGGAGATCCCAATGGAAGCCACAGATCAAGGTGCTGCAGCTGAATTCCATGTGGAAGGAAGATTAGTTGTGGAAGGTGGAGAACAATTCACCACTTACACTAATCCCTTGGTAGAACAGCCTCCTACGGCTGAAACCGCTTTCCATTTTCCAATGGAAGGTCATGTTGATAGCCTTACTGAGACATAATATGGCCCTAATGCTCCTTTTTGGAGAACTTCTATGGGTCAATCCCTTTCTGAATTTGGGATTACCAGATCTTGTTTTGTAAATCCTCCCATAGGGGCTTCATTAGATGAAGAGATGTACAGAAGTTCCAGCCATCTTTTGAATGTTTACAAAACATTCACGATAACGTTGAAAAAATCATATCTACACTTGTTTCGCATAAAGAACCTATTTCTGCTCTTTTCCCTCGTCTTTCGGAACCTTTTCCTTCTGGATACTATTCACTTTCCTTGTATTTGGATGTGCCTAATGTACCAACGACTCATGGTGTGACTACTCCTAATCCAGGTCAAACCTCCAACCCTACTCTTGCAATTTTGAATCTTGGGTCTGTTCCTAGCCCTCGCATACCATTTGTAGCTGGGGGGAAATCCTCAACTCAAGCGGTATCTTCTAACATTGCGGGAAAACCCCTAGCTAAATTTTTTTCCATTATTAGCAGAGTTACTTCTAGTGTCAGACAGACCCCTGCTGCAGGACAACCAACAATGGTTGTTCCTCCCACCAACACCAATATGGTAAACCCTCCGCCAAGTTCAAGGCAACCCTTAGGGGTACAACCTGCAGTCAACCAATATTCATGGGGCTATGTTTACCCAGGAAATAAACCACCTATAGGAAGTATAAATTATCAACCTACATATTCAGGGGCTATGTATTCTGGAATCCATTACCCTAGAAACATGTTTATGCAGTGGGGGAAACCTAATTGGTCCTACATGCCAACAATGGGAGGAATACCTATTCATATTGTTGGAGGTTCTAGAAGGATACCTTATGGTGGCCCACCCTTTGGGGGACCACCTAGCAGGGACCCACCTGGTGGAGGCCCACATAGCAGAGGACCACCTGGAGGAGGTCCACCTTATGGAGGACCACCATCCAGAGGACCACCTTCAGGAGTACCACCACTCGGAGGCCCACCACTTGGAGGTCCACCCTTGGAAGGACCACCACCTGGAGGCCCACCCTCGGAAGGTCCACCACCTAGGGAACCACCACCTAGAGGCCCACCACCTCAAGGTGGCCCTCCTCCTAGAGGTCCACCCCCTTCAGGAGTATCATCTTCCTATATGCCAGCCCAACAGCTAGTGTATCAGTCAACTTATGGTCATATTGGTATGCATATGACTTATCAATACTACCAGTACGTTGAACCTAATTGACAACTTCTGTTCTTGGAAAATTTGGACTTGTTTGATCTATCCAAGTTGATTAATGACCCCATTCAACATAACCCTTTGTGGCCTATTATTCCAGTCAAGTTAGCATCAGACATTTTGAAGTTTGATGGGAAGTAGGGAGATGATCCCAAAAATCATGTCATGGTGTTCCACCTATAGTGTTCTTCCAATTCCTTGATGGATGACTCTATTCGTTTGAGACTCTTTCAGAGAAATTTGACTGGTACAGACGCAAAGTGGTACATTGAACTTCCACAACATTTGTTTGTAGATTTTAGCTCATTGGCAACCGTTTTTCTCACACACTTTCAACTACCCATTCGTTATGAAACAGGTACAGACCTTTTAACTTCGCTTCATCAAAATACTTCCATGCATATATCAAACCATATTATTGAGTGGATAAGATGGATATGACTCATTAAAGCTCCCATCCCGGACCAACTATTAGCTGATTGGTTCATGAAATCCCTTTTTCCTCCCATTTCCCTAGATGTGGCTATGGGTGGTGTTGTTACTGAAGAGCAACATATCAGTCACGCTCAGTATCTGGACTTGGTATATTCCCAATACCAAACTTTGTATGACCTAATCCCTCAAGATTCTCATCCCAGCACGAACCCTGCCAAGCCACTCAGAGAAACTCCTATTGATGGGGTTGTCAGTTCAATCCAACCTTGGTTGGAAGCCAATCCTACCTAACAACATATTACTTATAATGTTTCTCCTACAGATTATGCCAAGGTGAATTCTATCGAAAGCACACAAACACATGGTAATAAGAAGAAAGGTGTGGAAATTGAACCCAATGATAGAACAATTACACTCACAACAATTATCAATTGTACATGCAAAATCACTCACAAAAGAGACTGAATATGGAGCTGAACACTAAACTATATTGAATAAGTGTATAATAGCCAACCCTGTAATAAGATAGGCTGCTGCATTAAATAATTACATAAGGGATTCGAATGCATGAGGAGGCAATTCGAATCTAGTCAAAAGCAGGCTTACTAAAATTAAGCAATTTCCCCATAGGTGCATAAAGTAGTTTCCAAATCAGCTAAGGAGCTCATGAATTGGAAAAAGAACTTAGGAAAGATAAAAGGTGATGGAAGGACAACTCATACATGCTTTTCATAGGAGAAAAGAGTGGAGGATGTGGAGGACAAAAAACTAATTAACCTCACCTAGTCAAACTTTCCCAATTGCCTTAAAGCACTGAAAAAGCAGGCAATAAAGCAGAAAAAGCAGAAGGGCGCCTAAGAGG
>LPNX010895470.1:420971-588002 GCA_001517045.1 Pseudotsuga menziesii | reverse complement strand
TTGGCTTAAGAGCCCCAAATCTGTCATGGAGAAGGCTTGGTTCATTGCACCCTTCAAGGAAGCAATATCATCCTTTGAGCTTCCTGTAATGAGAAGGTCATCAACATATAGCAAAATGATAATTAATGAACCATTAATTAACTTCAAATAGACATTTGGATCTGATTTGCACCGAACAAAATTTAGTGATAGCAAGAAGCTATCAATCTTGGCATACCAAGCCCTGGGGGCTTGCTTTAGCCCATACAATGACTTTCTCAACCTGCACACAAGAGATGGGTTAGTAGCAAATACTTGAGGCTGCTGCATGTATATATTTTCAGTGAGATCTCCATTCAGGAAGGCACACTTTACATCCATGTGATGTACCTCCCATTGCTTTGAAGCTGCAATGGCTAAGGCTATCCTGATGGAGTCCATATTTGCCACTGGTGCAAAGGTCTCATTGTAATATATGCCATGAACCTGTGAGTAGCCCTTGGCTACCAATATGGTCTTGTACTTCAGAGGTGAACCATCAGCAGCAAATTTGGTCTTGTACACCCACTTACACTGAACTAGCTTCTTCCCTGGCGAAAGATCCACTAGCTCCCAAGTGTTGCTCTTCTGGAGTGAGCTGAACTCTTCCTTCATGGCTGCTTGCCATCTTGGATCTCCTGCTACATCTTCATATGTCTGAGGATCTGATTCCACCTTCAGATAGAATTTCTCAGCAAACATAGGATCCTTCATGCACAGAGCACTCTCAAATTGAGATCTAGTCCTTTTAGGGTCATTGGGATTCCCAGCTAGCTCTCATGCTGCATGAATGGTCTTGGCTGCCCATTTTGGCCTTGTAGGGCTGTTAGGATCTGCAATAAACTCATCACTATCATACATATCAGAATTAGCATGTTCAACAATCTCTTCACTTACTTTCAGAGGATCTGGTGGTGAAGAGGCTTCTCCAACTTCCACTGCTGCTAGGGGTTCTTCTTGAAACTGAGCACACCTTTCGATGAAGGATTTGTTTGTGCTCAAATTTATCAGCTTGTACCCTTTTGAATATTTAGAGTACCCAACAAATAGACACTCTTGGCTTTGGGGCTGCAAAGCCTTCCTCTTTTCTGTTGGAATTCTAGCCCAAGCCCTTGAGCCAAAAATCCTGAAATGGGTCACATCTGGCTTGTGCCCACTCCATGCTTCAAAAGGAGTCATACCATCAAGCTGTTTATGAGGCACCCTATTTTGGATATAGGCTGCACAGTTGATGGCTTCGGCCCAGTACTTTGGTGGAAAATTTTTGGCCTCCATCATGCATGTTGCCATCTCCTTCAGTGATTTGTTCTTCCTCTCAGCAACACCATTTTGATGTGGTGTGTAAGGGATAGAATGCTGCATCTGAATACTTGAATCTACACAATATTGAATAAACTCAGACTTGACATACTCACCACCATTGTCAGATCTGAGGACCTTGAGTTTCCTCCCAGACTAGTTTTCAACCAAAGCCTTAAAGACTTTGAAGAGGCCAAAAACTTCAGACTTGTGTTTCAGGAAGTAAACCCAGCAATACCTGGAAAAGTCATCTATAAAAGTCAATGTATATTTGGCCTAACTCATGGACATATGATGGAATGGGACAGCAACATCACTGTGGATCAACTCGAGGGGTACAGAGGTTCTCACATGACTCGCTCTCTCAAATTTATGCTCTAGGTGTTTTCCTAGGATACAACCTTGGCAGAATCCTTTGGAAAATTTTATCTTTGTTAACCCTATGACCATCTCTTTTTCACTAAGTTCAGAAAGATACTTGTAATTTAGGTGGCCAAATCTTTCATGCCAAAGCTTACTTGCCTCATTAGCATGAATCAGAAGAGCAGAGGGGTTTGAGTAGGGTAGGAAGTGTGAGAACATGTATACCTTCAAAGTATGATTTGCAACTCCTTTTGCAATGACTTTACCACTTGAGATCTCTGTGATCTCAACTTCATCAGGGGAGAATATGACCTTCTTTGGAGACCCAGTGTGGGTCATCTGATACACTGATAAGAGGTTGGAGGCAAGACCAGGAACATACAACACATTACTGAACTGACCATGATCAAGATCAATCCTCCCTTTGCCCAAACTTTCAGTGAGAGAGTCATCTCCCAATACTATCGGTGGACCTTTCGACATGTCAAGTGAGGAGAATGCCTCCTTGGTCGAAACCATATGTCTTGAAGCTCCAGAATCAATGATGAAACTAGGTGAGTTTGATGTGCCAGCAACCAATGCATGAACTCTCTCTCTGTCTTCTGAACTTGATCCTCCTTCTCTCTTCTTTGAGCTATCTGGAAGGGAGATACCATTCTTCTCCAGGAGTTGGGTCAGCATGTCTATTTGCTTCTTCATGCAGGAGCTCTCAGTATGATTGCCCTTATTGCAGTATGTGCACTTGCTCATTTCTCCTTTATTCTTCTTCTTCTGGTAGTTCTTCTTGGAACCTTGTGGCTCCTCCGGAGACTTGTTCTTGTCTCTGTTTTGCTCAGGTGGATTTTTAGCTTTCTTTTTGCTTTTTGAATCCACCCTCGAATCTCCAACAACCAGAGCTTGGTATTTGGATGGTTTGATGGTGCCCATCATCACCAGTTTGTCTTATTCTTGTGTGAGAGATTCCATGAAATCTGCAAGGCTAGGCATCTTCCAGGTTCGAGCTGTCAACTTTGTGGCATAGAAGGTCGAAACAAACACTAAATAGTTAGGGCCAAGCTTCGAGAGTATGGCCAAGACCAGCTGATCATCCTTCTTTTCGATCCCACATTGTTTTAGCTGCAAAACAAGTGCTTTGAACTTGGAGAAATAGAGTTGCAGGGATTCAAAGCTATTTGGAATCAAGGAGATCAATTCATTTTCGATTTGATGTCCCCTCATCTCATCCATATTTCCAAAAAGATCAACAAGCTTCTCCCATACTTCATTCGGTGATGTCAATCCATCAAGATGGAAAAGGAGGTCTCTGGAAATACTCAGACACAAGAGACCATAGGCCTCATCCCTCCTGTTATGCCATTTTATCTTCTTTGCCGCTGCATTGGGCTCTGCTTCTGTCGCCATAGTCACCCTGTAGAGGCCTTTCTCTCTCAACAGTATATCCATCTTTGTTTTCCATTCAAATAAATTGAAGGGAGTCAAGATGATCTTCTGATATTGATCCATAGCTCAGAAATTGTCCCGGCTGTCAGTAGAAGGCTCCCTGTCACTGATGTCGAACCGGCAAAACAAATTTGAAGGAGAGAAATTGATATACAATGGCTTTGATACCATGTGGAAATTGAACCCAGTGATAGAAAAATTACACTCACAACAATTATCAATTGTACATGCAAAATCACTCACAAAAGAGACTGAATATGGAGCTGAACACTAAACTGTATTGAATAAGTGTACAATAGCCAACCCTGCAATAACATAGGCTGCTGCATTAAATAATTACATAAGGGATTCGAATGCATGAGGAGGCAATTCGAATCTAGTCAAAAGCAGGCTTACTAAAATTAAGCAATTCCCCCATAGGTGCATAAACTGGTTTCCAAATCAGCTAAGGAGCTCACGAATTGGAAAAAGCACTTAGGCAAGCTAAAAGGTGATGGAAGGACAACTCATACATGCTTTTCATAGGATAAAAGAGTGGAGGATGTGGAGGACAAAAAACTAGTTAACCTCATCTAGTCAAACTTTCCCAATAAAGCACTGAAAAAGCAGGCAATAAAGCAGAAAAAGTAGAAGGGCACCTAGGAGGCCAGGAATAAAGCAGATTTGATTCCTTGAGGTTTCCCAATCACTCCATGAGTCAAAATAGGCAAGTTTGACCACTATGGATAGGTAGATGACAACTTGCATAAGGTGGAATCATGAAACTAGGCAAATAAGACAAAAATGATTAATTTAATGTCTAAGGTAGCTAACTATGGGTTGATTATTCTAACAAAAGGTAAAGGGAAAAATTAAAAAAACCTGGAAACCAACAGGAGAATCCCAAGGCTATGGCCACGGAGAATGATAATAAAGGAAAGAGAAAGTCCAAGTACCCCTGCCTGTTGTGTAGTAGTGATCGCTTCACAAAGGAGTTCCCTCGTTCTGAGGAGATTAGTAAATTTTTGAAGAGAAACCCTACACCAGCAGTGCTTACCAATCCCTTCCCATCTTAGCAACAATTGATAGATCACATGTCTAATCAAGGGACCTATAATTCTATAGAATACATCAGAATGATGTCCATGGAAACCATTAGTTTGACCTCTCATAATCAGACATACGACAAACCTGTAGAGAAGAAGGATGAAAATCCTTCTCCCGAGAAAACTCCACCCGTTAGTTATTCTTCATCTTTGTCTAATGGCCCTCTTATCATTGAAAAATCTAATATCAACTAGATATTTCACCCACCTAAGAATACCCTTAGGAATGTTGTCTTTAATATTAATTCCTAAGCTGCATAGTTCTACAACATTGTTGAATACTTGGCTCAGGCACCTTGTGTGATGTCTACCCTAGAGGTGCTCCAAAGTTGTCCTACACAGTGCACGAACTTGTTGACTGCTTTAAGAGCCTTAGACCCTGATAAAACCAAACTAATTCATTTCAATGTGGAGAACTATAAGTCTAGTTTACCCCACCAACTTGCATTTCATATTGCGAGGAGAGTAGTTGGGAGAAAACCGTTTTGGATGAGGAGGCTTCAACCTTAGTTTTGTCTGTATCCTATTGGAGGGCCATTGGTTCTCCTAAACTTACGAAGTCACCTATGACCTTAAAATATTTCAGTGGACGAGGTTTTCAACCTCATGGTCTGTTTCCAGCCCTTTTAGTTTAGCTTGGGGGAAAGACTGTTTCCATTCAAGCAGAAGTAGTTGATGCCCTGTTGGATCACAATCTTCTATTAGGGAGAAATTGGTTCTATGATATGACTGTCGTCGCTTCGACAGTCTTTCGAACTCTCCAATTTCCTCATTTGGGGAAGATTGTAACTATCGATCAACTTGAATTTGTTCACCAGATGTTGCTACTCCCACCACAAATAGCATCCCTATGCTAGGTTAGTCCCCTCCTCCCTACCAGTCTATTAGGTTAGGTATGCTGAAGGATTCAACCCTCATGGGAGTGTTTCCCTCAGACCCTCCTAGTACGGAAGTGGCGACCGTGAACATGATTTTCATGACTAGCTATAGTCCTAAAGGAAAAGAAGTTTTTGAGTCATCCTCTCTTGGCCCTTATGAAGCACTTTATGATGCTGTTCAATATGCTTCTAATGTACATTCTGATGATCTTTATCTAGTGGCTTCATATCCTAACCACCTGCCCTACTGGCTAAAACCATCCCTCCCTACTCTAGAATATATCTTGCAAACTTTCCCTTCACATGTGTCCATCATGGAGATCATGAGTATGAATGAACCCGTATGGTAAGATTACCATCATCAATCTTCTTTTCTTCCCAATCCCAGTTCGGTATACTTTGACCTGGTATCTCTTATTAGTACTAATATTGTCAATGATCCACAAACGCCTGTATTGTTGCAAGACACAGATTCCGAAGGAAATCTTTGCAAAATCACTAAGACAACCCCAATTGAAATATCAGTCAAGCCCATAACTATTGAGCATGTTCTTGTATTCGAGAACTTCTCGATAGAGGAAACTAAAAGTTATAGAGCCCTTTTCAAAGAATTTCATGATATTTTTTCCTAGACATATGAGGAAATTCATGGGATCCATCCATCCATTGTTGTACACAAAATTAGAACCTATCCCATGAAAAAAACCTATCCGAAAAAAATTATGTCAAGTCCATCCTAGGAAGGCTGCAACTATTAAACCTGAAGTGGAAAAACCTCTTAAGGCGGGGTTTATTTATCCCATGCCCTTGACAAAATGGGTATTTAATATTGTCCCTGTGGCTAAGAAGCAAGGAACTATCAGAGTCTGTATCAATTTTTGAGACTTAAATAAGGCTTGTCCTAAGTACAATTTCCCTACTCCACACATCGATCAGATCATCGATAACTATGTTGGGAGCATCAACTTTTCTTTTATGGATGGATTTTCTGCATATAATCAGATAGAGATTATTCCCGTCTATCAGCATAAAACAACATTCATTTTCCCATGGGGAACCTTTGCATATCGAAAGTTACCTTTTGGCCTAAAAACATCGGAGATACATCCAGTGTGCCATGTCCTACGCTTTTAACGATATCAAACACATTGTGGAGCTATACCTTGACAATCTCCCAGCTCATTCACAGCAAAGGGAGGACCATCCAGGTCACCTTAGAGACATTTTCCTTAGGTGTCGTCATTATAATATTCTGCTTAATCCACACAAATGTGTCTTTTGTGTTGAGATTGGATGTCTTCTTGGCTTTGTGGTTTCCAAATATGGCATCCAAATTGATCCTTTGAAAATTGATGCTATTTTGTCCTTACCCACCCCAACGAACATCACCGAGATCCAAAGTTTGCAGGGGAAGGAAAAATTTCTTCATCATTTCATATGCAACTTCGTAGAGAAAACGCATGGTTATATACATCTCCTAAAGAATAACACTCCATTCTTCTGTGATGACCAGGCCCAACAAGCTTTTGATAATCTGAAACATGCCCTGACCCATTCACCAGTGTTGCACCCCCCAAATTATTCAAAAGAATTTCTATTATATGTTGTTGCCTCCGCTACAACCATTGGAATGGTTCTAGCGCAGGAAGATCCCAACGGCCAAGAACATGTGATATATTACCTAAGTAAGAGTATCATTGACTCTGAAATCCATTAATTGCATGTGGATGAGTTAGCTCTGGCTACGGTCATTGTTGTACAAAAATTTCATCATTATATTCTACTTTGTGCTACAACTATACTTGCAAATCAAAACCAAATGTACTACATTCTGACTCATCAAGTACTAGGGGGAAAGTATTCCTGTTGGATTGTTATCCTATAGGAATTTGATCTTGAGTTCGCCAAGGCTACTTAAAAGAAATCCTTGGTTTTCACGGAGTTGATGTGTGACCTTCGCTATGCTTCGACGGAAGCTGATCCCAACGATTCATTCCCAGATGAATTTTTGTTCTTGATAATCACAAATGATCCATGGTATGGATATTTGATCATTTATCTCCAGACATAGAGATTTCATCTCGACATATCCCGTGACGATTGTCGTTGTATATGTCACCACAAAAATTACTATTGACTCTACCCTTCAACGATGCCTTACACGAAGAGGATGAGCAGTTTCTGAATGACCACCACTCTGGAGCATGTGGCAGTCATCTTTCTGGGATGGTTACAGCCTAGAAAATCGTTCGTGTTGGGTATTTTTGCCCTTCGATCTTTAAATATTGTTATGAAGCAGTTAAGAAATTCCCACCCTGTTAACACTTTTACCCTAAAAAGTGCACCCACCCTGCTCCTTTACACCTCGTCACTGTAGTTGTCCCTTTTTCCAAGTTGGGTATTGATTTCATGCATTGTAATCCTACCTCATCTGGGGGGCATGGTTACATCATCGTAGCCATTGAGTACTTCACAAAATGGGATGAGGCAATGCCTACATATGTAGAGTATGGTAAGACTGTCACCCTATTTTTATTCAACCATGTGATAGCTAGGTTTGGAGTCCTGCAAGCCATAGTCACTGACCACAAATCTCATTTCTAAAATCAAATGATGGCTGAGTTAAGCACTAAGCTTGGTTTTCGCCATGAAAACTCAACTCCGTATTACCCATAGGATAATGGTCAGGTAGAGCCCATTAACAAGGTTTTGAAAACTATGTTGCATAGGATGGTTGGAGATGACAAATCCAACTGGCACTTGACTCTCTTCTCTGCACTTTGGGCTTATAGGACTTTAGCGAAAATAGAAACTGGTTTCACACCCTTTCAATTGGTTTATGGACTAGAATTTGTCCACCCTATCAAGTGTCAGATCTAGTAGCTTAAACTTGCAGTAGAACTTATCCTGAACACTTCCACCGAGGAAGAGATAGTTTTGTACTTAACCAAACTTGATGAAAGTAGAAGCGATCCTTCCTTGGTTAATGAGGCACACAAAAAACATGTCAAGGCACAGTATGATAAGTCTGTTCATCCTCGTGTTTTCAATGAAGGTGGCCTAGTCCTGACTTATGATGAGAGACATGGTAAACTAGGGAAGGGAAAGTTTGAATCTATGTGGTACGGTCCCTTTGTCTTTAGTAAGGTCTTAGAGAAAGGGGCTTATGAGCTCGTAGACTATGACGGGATACCCTTCGGGAAACCTCGCAATGGGTTGTACCTGAAGAGGTACTATGCTTAAGTCATTTTTGTATGGTACCTTGTATATATGTATATTATCTGACTTTTTAGTGTGTTTTGGAATTTTCAATATGGTTTTGAGTTTGTTGTCCATACTATTTATACCATGTTTCGGTTATGCAGATCATATGGCGTTTTATGGTTTTGCTGAAGGTGCTTGCCGTCATACCTTGAACCTCGCTTCAACTGCTTGGGTTTTGTATTCCCTAGCTCATGACTTACTTAGTTCAGGAGTGGTTTGTATTGGTCTGGCTACCAACAACATCGCTGAGTATCAAGCAGTGATAAGTTTACCCACCGAGGCTGTATCTCAAGACATTCATGATTTGGTAGTATTTATGGACTCTCAGGTAGTGGTTTATCATTTAAACCACGTTTATACCATCAAGAACCCCACACTTCTTCTTCTCTTTTGAAGAGTGCGTCCGTTAAATTAATGTTTTGGGTACCACGGTCGGCACCATTCCTGTCCCCTTATGACAGAGCAGTTCCACTGCTTGTGCGATCTTAAAAAATGCGGTTCTCATCAAGCACCACTCCTCCCTCAAAGGCTAGAATCGTTACCCGAGATGAATTTTTTAGGCGTGGCTTAAAAACCCCAAAACTCAAATAAAAATGCATGGAAATGAAAAAAGAAGAAGAAGAAGAATTTAGACAAACATTAATGTTTTGGGAGAATTTAGAACAATTAATGTTTTTTTGTCTCTCTCATGGATCTTCCTTGTATTGGTATGCAACCATGATGAGGAGACATTTGGTTATGAGTCAAAGTATTGATGTATTGCATATGCCTGGTTGATGATGATCTCTGATCAATGAATTATTGCCTCGAATTGATAACTTTCTCTTTCAAAGCTCTCTCCTATTGTATCCCTCTAGCCTCATGCTTTTGGGGGCATTATATTACACATAAATCTTTCCATCATCATGTAATGAGGTCCCAAACATAATTTGTTTGCCCTAAATACTAAATTGTGAAGTGAAATACTAGCCTAGACTTCTGTTTGACAGACAAAAGTCCAGCACCGCCTTTTCCCTTAAGGAAAGGGGCGTTAACTTTTTCAGTAATGCTTACCATCTCTTGACAGTAGGTGGTGCCACTAATTTTTTCCCGTGTTCAAGGCGCGGTTCTATCCTAGCATCAACCGACTCTAATGAAGCATCACTCAATAGCTTCAAGTTTGATGCCATAGGTGTGATCATGGACTTGCAGTCCATCATCCTGAACCTCTTAAAGATCTCTACTGCATACTTCCCTTGTCTCAGGGAGATTCCATTTGCATTTTGCCACACCTGCATGCCTAGAAAGTATTGCATCATACCCAAGTCCTTCATCTTGAACTCGGCAACAAGCTTCCTCTTTGTATCAGCAATCGACCCATCTACACCTGTTACAAATAGGTCATCTACATACAATAGGAGTATCACTGGGTTCCCTTCTTCAAACTTGTAGTAAAGGTTGGAATCCGCTTTAATCTTGGTAAATCCCAAACTGGATAGGAAGCTGTCAATTATTTCATACCATGTCCTGGGTACCTATTTCAAACCATACAAGGATTTCTTCAATTTACACACATGGGTCTCCCTGTCATGTGTCTCAAAATCGAGTGGCTGCTCCACATATACTTCCTCTTCCACTACACCATTCAAGAAGGCAGTTTGACATCCATCTAGTGTATCTTCCATTTCATTACTGCAACCAGAGCAAGTACTAATCTGATGGAAGTGTATCTGGCTACAGGTACAAAAGTTTCTTCATAGTCTATTCCTTCTTTCTGGGAGAAGCCATGAGCCACAAATCTTGCTTTATATTTCTCTATGCTACCATCTGTAGCATGGTTGATCTTGTAGATCCATTTGGAAGACACAATAGACTTCCCCTCTGGTCTTGGGACAACATCCCATACATCATTCTTCATGATCGATTAGTACTCCTTAATCATAGCATCCTTCCATTCTTTCTTCTCTGTCGCTTCTTCATAGTTGGAAGGTTCTTTATCAATGATGTCACATAATAGGGATACATAACCGGAGTAGGACCTAGTTCTTTTCCTCTCTCTATGCATTTCTTCTGGAGCCCCATATCTTTCTACACCTTGGATAGCCTCTCGTACCCATGCAAGTTTCCTCTTGTGAGGATTCTTCTCTTGGGGTGGATGTAAAGGTTCCTAGGGTTCTTCTATTTCTCAATCTTCTTCTTGAGTTGCATCGTTCATAGTTGTATATCAAATCCTGGGTACTTCTGTTTCTTCAGGGTCTTCAGCTGGTCTCTTTCTAGATTTGTTGTAAGTTGAGTCTTCATCGAATTTTACATCTCTGCTAATGTCAATCTTCTTGAATCCTGGGAAGTATATTCTGTAAGCCTTTGAGCTTTCACTATATCCCACAAATATACCCTTCTTTCTAGAATGATCTAACTTGATCCTCTTTTCTTTTGGAATGTGTATGTACACTGAACAACCAAATATTCTGAGATGGCTGACTTTTGGTTTCTTGCCGGAAAATACTTCTTCATGTGTCTTTTTCTCAAGTATTCTGTGTGGAGTATGGTTCTGTACATACATAGTTGTCCTGGCATCTTCTTCCCATAGATGCATGGGAAGATCTTGATCATGAAGCATTACCCTTGCAACTTCCATGATCGTTTTATTCTTCCTTTCTGCAACCCCATTCTGTTGTGGATTATATGGTGTGGTTAAGTCTCTCTTAATCCCTGAATCTCTGCATAACTCTTTGAATTAATTTGACATGAATTCTCCATCGTTGTCTGATCGAAAGGTCTTGATTTTATTTTCTGTGTGGTTCTCGATCAAGGCTTTGAATTCCTTGAACTTACTGAATACTTCATCTTTGTTCTTCAAGAAGTATATCCATGTCTTCCTAGAAAAATCATCAATGAAAGAAACATAGTATGCATACCCACTTAATGAACTTGATGACATTGAATAGATAGGAGTGGATGATTTCCAAGATTCTTTTTGCCTTGCTCTCACTACTTGGAAATGTCTTCTTTGTGTTCTTTCCTTTTGCACATCCTTTGCAGACACCATCACGTTTTGTCTGTATTTCTAGAAGACCTTGCTTGCAAGTGGTAGTTCCCTATAGTGCACATGTGCAACCCTTCTATGCCAAAGTTCATTTGGCTCTACTGAGTCATGGACCAAAGCTTGTTCTGGTTGTCCCTTCAATTTGTATAGTCCTCCCTCTTGTTCCCCATTCACTACCTCATCATCTATAGTTTTTCCTTTTGGCCACATAAGGACTTGGCCATCTACAAATGAAACCCTCATGCCTTTTGAATCTAATGCGGAGATGGAGAGAAGGTTCTTCTTCAGTCCTAGTACAGACAAGACATCCTTCATCTTCATAGACTTTCTAGAGTCTAGCTTATAGGAGGATTCACCGCTACCTTTTATGGGATACTAGTAGTCATCCCCAAGTTTCACTTTGTGAGGTGAATCATGTTCAGATAGTTTCACAAAAAAATCTTTGAATCCTGTCATATGCTTGGAATCCCCACTATCAATGAGCCAATCATTGTTTCCATGTGTGACAGTTCCTATGAGGGAAGAAATCAGAACATATTCTTCATCACTAGAAGAATCTTCACTTCCTCCTTTGGCTCTCTTTCTAGGAGGTTCATCATCCTCTACAGTGTGAGAATGATGTCTTCTCTTATTTCCCTTCTTCTTGTGAGAGCCACCTTTGTTTCTAGGACATTCTTTGGCAAAGTGTCCTTTCTCATCACATGTATAACATATGATTTTAGACAGATCTCTGCTATATCTTTTAGGGTTATCTTTCTGGTGAGAAGGCTTACCTTTGGAATGATGATAGTCCCTCCTGATTTCCTTGGAGTGTACTATGAGAACTTGATCTTCACTTCCCATCTTTTCTTCTCAGGCTACTATTCAAGCTTCTTCTTGTGAGCATTCCTCCCACAGTCTACTGAAGGTGACTAGCTTTCTTCTAGCACAACTCCCTTCAATGAAAGAGTCCCATGACCTAGGGAGGCCATTCAAGGTGGTCATCACAATTTATGCATTCTCCACTTCTTGATCCACTGCTTCAAGTTGTTCTTTGATCTGGGAGACCCTTGTAAAGTATGACTAGATGGTCTCTACATTCTAGATATTCACACTCTTCAACTGGTTCCTCAAAGTCATCTTCTGGTTTATGTTCACCCCTTCAAATAGCTTGGCTAGGGCATCAAACATTTCTTTAGGTGTCTTTAGGGAGGACACCTATGGTATGAGGTGATCCTTGATTGAATCAACAATAATCCTCTTAAACATGACCAATTTCTTTTTGTGTAAGGCCAGCCTCATCTCCCTCTGGAACTAGAACCTCTTCACATATGTAAGAGTCCAACTCATTTTCTTCCAGGACCAGGAAGATCCTATACTTCTAGGCTCGGAAGTTACCGGCTCCCTCAATATTTTCATCAAGCTGGGTGTGATGAGACATATTAATTGAGAACCTCAAATGGAAATACAAAATATTTAGATCTTACCAATTTGAGAAGCTGAAAGCTGGATCTGGAGCTGATCTTCTGGAGTGTTGGTTTTCTAGTTCCAGAGAAAATTAGGGTTTGACTTTTTCGGAGTTCTACCCAACCAAAAACCTCAATTTTTGTCTCTAAACTTCGATTTTGAGGAGAAGAGAAATGCTAGCCCAGGCTCACTCAAAAATTCCTCTTCAATGAAAATCCCTATATTCCTGATGTAGTGGTAGGTCAAAAACTGAAAGTGCTCAGAATCATATTCTGCTTTGACAGAAAGATGTGCCCTTCAATGGAGATTCATCCTAGTCTTCTTTTGTTGATGGATTGTAGAGAGAGACCCAAAAAGTAAGAAGCCCCAGCTTCCACAGTTGCATAGTGTCTTCTTATCAGGTTAGCTCTGATACCATGTTATATTTTTATCAATTAGATAGTATTATCTTAGGATCTTATCTAAGAGAATAGCATGCACAACAATCAATCACAAGAGACAATAGACACAAATATTTTCCTCAGGGAAACCATAAAGGAGAAAACCCCACAACTTCCTCAGAGATAGAATCAGCACCAATGGCAGCAGTAAAACCCAAAGACAAAAAAGATGATCTCCACCAGTTGTGCTCTCTCTTGTCCTAGCTCCTTCTCTCTCACTCATGCGGTACAAATGAGTGTGAGTGACTGTGTGATAAATAGAGAGGCTCACTCTCTATTTATACTAGTTTCTGACTTGACAATAACTTACCAGGGCCAACTTCTCTAGGAGAGTCTAATAACCCTAGTGCCACACAACTGCGGGGACTTTAACCCCTAATCAACAAGGAGGGTTAACCTCTATGACTTTACATGACTTGTTTACATTACTGATTCTACTGATAGGAACATCGGGGACTAATCAAATACAATATATGAAATACATAAGTGAATACATTTTAAAGTTACAAATACATCAACCTAAACATATGAGAAAAACCCCATCGTAGTTTTTTCTAAACAAAATACCATCAATAAATTGATATGGAGCTTATTTAACCTTAAAGCTCTACGTTTTTTAGAGTCGAGAGTTTCAGGGGAAAACCCATGATTTAGAAAAAACTTAATATGATTGTACCATTCAGATGTTGTAGTTTCAATGGTGTTAACGGAACCCGTGGATATAGTTTCCTCCTGCTCCTACTTGATTTGTTGATTTTCATGATCGTTCAATTGAGCGGTAAATAGACACAAACCTTTCCCTTTGACAATATTTGATGACCTGATCTCCAAGAAATATTATTGCAATGTTGTCATCTAGTGAGCCCTTTTCTCACCATGTTATTTCTGAACAAGGACATTACGGATGGCCACATAAGGGACAATCACCTTAGTCCGCGACTTTAACAGGTACGGTGTATAATGTTTTACTGATTTGTAGACTACATAAGCCTATTTATCAACCTGAGAATATTTAAGTTCGGCTCCCTTGAATTTTGAACTCATAAAAGAGATGGGGATCTCAGCGTCGTCACAGTGTTTCTATGTCAGGACAGTTGCGTAGGCAAATTCAGTAGCAAAGTTGTATAGGATAAAATCTTTGTTGAAGTCTTGATCCATTAGAGCAGGTGCTTCTGCAATGACTTTCCTAATTTCAACATAGGCATTTCTTTTTTCCTCGGATCATTTAAACTGTGCATCTTTCTTAACTAGTTGTTGTAATGGCTTAACAACTTCAGAAAAATTTGGGACAAACCTACGAATGAATTTGATCTTACCCAAGAATGATTGCATGGATTTTCGTGAACCTAGGAGACCGATATTTGAAATGGCTTCAGTGCATTCTGGATCGATAATCATGCCTTCCTTAGAAACAATAAAACCTAAGAGATTACCTTTTGTGACCGCGAGAATAAACTTCCTGGGGTTGAGTGAAATCTTGTACCTCCTGCAGCATTTAAATAACTATTTCAAAGCAGAAAAATGTTCATGTTGTTTTTTAGAATAGATTGTTACATCATCTAAGTATACCACGACAGAATTATGTATTAAACCCTTGAAAGCTATATACATAGCTCTCTGGAAGGTGGCTCCTGCATTTATCATCCCGAAAGGCATTTTCCTGTAAGCGAAGGTTCCCCAAGGGGTCCTAAAATCTATCTTTAATTGATCATCAGGGGCAACTAGGACTTGGTTATATCCTGAGAAGTCATCAAGGGAGGATCTAATCCATGGGAGGAACAAGGTATTTATCCTTCTCAAAGGCTTTGTTTAGGTTCCTGAAATCAACACAGAGCCTAATTTCCCCATTCTTTTTTCGGACAGGTACTAATTTGGAAATCCACTGCGTATTTCTGATAGGGAATATTATTCACGTTTTTAATAACTTATCAAGTTCCTTCTTTACAGAGGGTTCCAAGCTGGGATGAATCCTCCTCAGCTTCTGTTGGTAAGGTCTTACTTCTGGTTTCATTGGTATATTATGATGCATGATACTGGTATCGAAGATTTTGATTTCGCCGTACATCCATGCAAAGACGTCTGTGAACTCTTTGCACAACTTGATAAGGGATATCCTTTCTTCATCAGAACAATCAACTCCAAAGTTAATGAAGCGAGGATTCTGTTTAGTGCCCAAGTTGACAGGTTCATAGTTGAGAGATGAACTCTGGGTCTTACAGTTGGTCGTTCGTTCGAACTTGTCTTGTAGGTTGTAAAATATTTCTAATTTGATAACTGATTTTGGGATAATATTGGACAGATCAGACAATGGTTTGTCTTGTTCAGCCTCATCAATTTCCATACCTTGAAAGGTGTCCTGTGTTTAAAGGAAGTCCAATATTTGTTGATCATCGTCATATACTTTCCAATTCGTCACATTGTCTGAAATGGAAGACCTGTACATCAACTCAATTGAAAATGTTTCTGGGGTCAAACCTTCTGGTGAAATAAACCTAGATGCAGTGTTGTCCAGAAGATCAGCATCAAAATTATGTGATCTAGGGACTGACTTGATGTTGAATGCTGAAAAAGAGTTACTAAGATCCCTGATCAAATTTTGATAGTTAATTAAACAAGGAGACAGGCAATGTATTTGGTTTCTCACCTGCTTCACTATGATTTCAGAATCTCCAATGCATTCAATTACCTTTGCACCCATGTCAATGGCTTTCTCGAGTCCTTGGACCAGTGCCTCGTACTCAACTACATTATTGGTGCACTGGAACTCAAGTCTGCATGTAATCATACTTTTGGTCCCTTTTGGATCAACTAGGACACAACCTACACCAGCTCCATCTTTAGACCTAGAGCCATCAAAAGATAAAGTCCATGCAATAGGATCGGTCCTAAAATTATTATTTACATTATATCCATTGTGTACAATGGTGCCACAGAATGGTACAGTATTAACATGGACAATTTGTGACTGGTTCTGTACATTCTCTATTGGTGAAGAATCGACAAGAAGATCTCCAAAGAATGTATCAAATGTGAAGTGTTCAATGTGAATGCTAAAGTAAGAGATAGATTCATTTGAGCCATCAAGGTCAGTAACTGTTTGCTTCATAAATGGTTCTCTACTGATCTTGATTTTGGTGGGATGCCCATTGAGGGGTAGCCATAGGTGAGACCAGTCAGTGGCAAAGTAACCCTTCAACTTCTTGGACCAATCTCTGCTTAACCACATCCCATAAGTTTCTAGGATTTCAGCAATCATGATCTCTACCGTCTGATGAATCCTGGGGTCAACAGACAATCTTAACAAAAAATTTCTCATTCTTCCCAGAAATTTAACTTTGTATCTGTCAAGATGGACAATTTGAATAGGGAAAGGTTCCCACGTAGCATTTAACTTGTAACAGACAGAAAGAGGCATCACATTTGATGAGGGGCCTAAATCTATCATGCAATTGTGCACATTCTTGTTGAAAATCTCAAATGTAAGCAAGAAAGGAGGAATCCCCTTACTTCCAGGTGTATGATTATTTGGTTTAGTACAAGAGTCAAGGTTATTGTTTTGAGTTTCCCTTAGCTATTTGATTATCATAATTTTAGGAAGGGAATCTATTATAGAAGGGATTTTAAGAAGATCAAATAATGAGATATTAGCTTTAACTCTTTTCAAATCTTCAGCCAAATTGTACTCGGGTTCAGGAATGACCGTATCCTTTTGCATAATGGATTTACCTTTATTGGGAACTTGTTATCAGGAATATTGCACCTTCTGTGGATAGAATCTATTCTTCTGGTCTGAATGGTTCAGATCCAGAACAAATGAGTGAACAACAAAGGATGAAGACCTTCCCTAAATGGTGTAGACACCTGGAATACTACTTCGATCATGAAACTGTGTACCTGCAAACATGTCAAACATACAAGCACATCAAATATACCAGAAAATCATCTACATATCCAGACTAGTGACTAAGGAATCTAGTAACATATACATGTGAAATCAAAACAACAGATATGTGGGACAGAAATCAGCTTTGCATTAATAATGTATGAAGAAAATTACAATGGTTGCCTTATTTTTTACAAGCTTCTCCATGAGACAAACACTTCATCCCAATAAGCTCCAACTTTGCTCTCTATGCTCTCCAATGATTTGGATTAGGTAGTGAATTCAACAGCATAACAATACCTCTATAATTCTCCGCCTCAACTATGGATATGAGCTTGTATTTACAAGGATCAATGGATAGGGATAGTTGAGGTAATTGTGGGTGAGGTGGCTCCAAGATCTTACGAAGGGGGATCTCGAGCTCAAACTAACCCATATTGATAGGGATAAGGGAGGACATGAGGCTCATGATGTAGAATCCTCAAGAAACTTCTCTTTTTCCCATTTTACCCAGGGTACCACTTTTGTTCCCTTATGACAGAGTGGTTTAGGAGAGAACTGCTGTAAGAACAAAGCCTATAGCTGGTGGTGTTGGTTGTGGAGCCTAATATTCTAGATCCAGAGATATTATTCAGTTGTGATTGTAACCCAAGAGTACTGTACACTCATTCCCCCTGCCTTGGTGTGAGAGACTGTGAGAGCGTGAAGAGGAAGTGCAACGGTTTTGCTGCAGGGTGTATCCCTTCATCTTTCTGAACTGTAATAACAGGACTGGCAATTTCTTTTTGGACGTAGCCCATCGTTTGGGTGAACCACATTATATATGTGTCTCTCTGTAATGTTTTAATGTGTTTTGCATCTTGTTAATTGATTTAACTGTATATCTGTTATTGCTCTGCGGTCATGTTTTCTAACAATTGGCATCAGAGCCAAAAAGGTCTATTTGGTTGGTAAACTTGCAGGAAAGAAGGGTTCCTAGTTCGAGTGGGAGAAATGGCAGAAGAAGGAAATTTTAGGGTCAAGAAAGTTAACGGCCAAAACTATCAGTTATGGAAGATGCAAATGGAGGACTATCTGTACCAGAAGGATCTATACATGTCGTTGGGTGAAAAATCAAAACAGTCGACGGCTATGAAGGATGAAGAAAGGGAGGTTCTTGATAGAAAGGCACTCAGAACAATACAGCTATGACCGGCTTCATCGATGGCCTTCAGTATTTCGAAAGAAAAAACAACAAGGGGTGTGATGAGCGCATTGAGTAAGCTCTACGTAAAACCCTTGGCTTCTAACAAGGTATTTTTAATGAAGTGTTTATTTAATATGAAGATGTCAGAAGGTGGATCTGTTGTTGACCATTTAAATGAGTTTAATACACTTACCAGTTAGTTAAGTTCTGTAAAAGTGAAATTTGATGATGAGGTTAGGGCTCTTATAATCTTGTGCTCATTCCCAGAAAGCTGGAATAGCTTGGTCATGGCTACAAGTAACTTTGTCCCTAGTTCAAACACTCTTAAGTTTGGTGATGTTGTTGGTGTTATTCTTAGAGAGGAAATCCAAAGAAAAAGCACAGGTGAGACATCAGGTAATGCATTGACCATGGAGAGAAGAGGGAGACAATGAGAGAGGAAGGAGCCCAAGAAATCGCAGCAAGTATAAAAAGGGAAGATCTAAGTCCAGATTCAGAAAAATAGAGTGTTGGAACTTTGGTAAGAAAGGACATCTGAAGAAGGACTGCAGAGCTCCAAAGAAAAAAGTAGACAGACAGCACGAGACTAATCAGGAAGCGAATGTAGCAGGTGATTTGTTACAAGATACTTTGATTCTTGCATTAGATAACACTAGTGATTATTGGGTAGTAGATCCAGGGGCTTCATGTCATGCTACACCCCATAGGAAATTCTTTCATGATTATGTTCAAGGTGATTTTGGGCATGTGCTATTGGGGGATGATGAACCATGTAAAATTGTTGGAAAGGGTAAGGTACATATTAAGTTAAATAATGGAAGTGAATGGCTGCTAAAGGATGTAAGGCACATTCCTTCTATGAAAATAAATCTGATCTCAACATGGCAGTTGGGAGATAGCGGTTGTTTGTCTACATTTGGAGAAACGTGGTGGAAGATCACTAAAGGATCAATGGTAATTGCAAAAGGAGATAGGAAAGGTACGTTATATTTATGTCCTCATAATACTGATTATTCTATCTCTGTAGCTTCCACAGAAACAGGTGCGGTGTTGTGGCATCATAGGCTTGGACACATGAGTGAGAGGGGGATGCAGATTCTCCACTCAAGGAAACTGCTTCCTAATCTAAAGCAAGTAAGTTTGGAATTCTATGAGAATTGTGTTTATGGAAAAAAGAAGAGAGTTAGATTTCTCAGGGTTGGGAAACAAAAGAAGAGTGAAAAGTTAGAGCTTGTCCATACAGATGTATGGGGACCAGCTCAGGTACAATCTCTTGGTGGCTCTCATTATTATGTTACTTTTATTAATGATGCAACTAGAAAAACTTGGGTTTATTGCATTAGAAAAAAATCTGATGTGTTTGATACTTTTAAGAAGTGGAAATCTTTGGTGGAGAATGAGACAGGAAAAAGGTTGAAATGTATCAGATCTGATAATGGAGGCGAGTACTACAGTAAGGAGTTTGATAGTTACTGTTCACACAATGGGATTCGCAGGGAGAAGACAGTCTCTGGAACACCCCAAGAAAATGGTGTGTCAGAAACGATGAACAGAATGATCATGGAGAGTGCAAGGTGTATGAGATTGCATACAAGGTTGCCCTTACAGTTTTGGGTTGATGCTATAAAAACTCCTATTTATTTAATAAATAGAGGGCCTTCAAGCGCTTTGGATGGTGGCATTCCAAACGAGGCATGGACAGGTAAACATGTAAAATACTCATTTCTAAGAACTTTTGGTTGTGAAGCATTTGTCCATATTGATAAAGATGATAGAACAAAGCTTGAGGCTAAATCCAAGAAATGTACCTTTATTGGATACGAGGTTGATGATTTTGGTTATCGCTTATGGGATCTTAAAAATCGCAAAAACATTAGGATTAGAGATGTAGTATTCAATGAAAAGGTCATGTACAAAGATCAGTTGCAGGGAAAGAAAGAAGAAAAGGAAAACACAGAGTACACAGTGCTTGATGAAATCAAAGAAAATGAAGTTCCAAAAGCACCAGAAAATCAAGAGTAGCAGCGGGTACCTGAAACTCCAGCAACTGTAAGAAAATATACTAGGTTAAGTAGACCCCCTAAAAAATTCTCTCCTTCACTGTATTATTTATTGATGACTGATTCTAGTGAACCAGAATGTTTTGAAGAAGCAATGTAGGTATAAACTAGAAAGAAGTGGGAGCAAGGCATGGATGAGGAGATGGACTCATTGGTAACAAACTAGACTTGGGATCTGGTTATGTTTTCTGGGAAAAAAAGGGCATTGCAGAATAAACGGGTTTACAGGTTGAAGGAAGAAGATGGAGGAAAGAAGCGGTACAACGATAGACTTGTTGTAAAGGGGTTTGCACAAAAGAAAGGTATAGACTTTGATGAAATATTTTCTCCTATTGTTAAAATGACTTCAATTAGAACTATTTTAAGTCTAGTGGCAGTAGAAGATTTGCATTTTGAACAATTAGATGTAAAAACGGCCTTTCTCCATGGGGATTTGCAGGAAGAGATTTATATGCAGCAGCCACAAGGGTATGAGCTCAAAGGGAAGAAGAATTTGGTTTGCAAGTTGAAGAAGATCTTGTATGGCCCGAAGCAAGCTCCAAGGCAGTGGTATTTAAAATTTGATAAGTTTATGACAGAACAAGGTTATGATAGATGTCATTATGACCACTGTGTTTATTTCAAGAGGCTAGATAACGGAAGATGTATTATCTTGTTACTGTATATGGATGACATGCTTGTTGCAGGGTCTAACATGTAGGATATAAATGTGCTCAAAAGAAAACTAGCTAAATCACTTGTGATGAAGGATTTGGATGCTGCAAATCAAATCCTTGGTATGATAATAACAAGAGATAGGAAAAATCACAAATTGACGTTGTCTCAAGGTGAGTACATAGAAAAGGTGTTGCAGAGGTTTAGAATGCAAAATGCAAAACCAGTCAGTACACCTTTGGCCAACGATTTCAAACTAAGTAAGGATATGTGTCCAGAGACACAGGAAGAGATATATTACATGTCCAAGATTCCCTATTCATCAGCGGTTGGGAGCTTGATGTATGCCATGGTGTGCACAAGACCAGATATTGCACATGCAGTGGGTGTTGTGAGTAGGTATATGAATAATCCAGGTAAAGAGCATGGGAAAGAAGTACAGTGGATTCTCAAGCATTTGAGAGGTACCACTTCTCATGCATTATGTTTCGGAGGTTCAAACACTATTCTACAGGGAAATGTTGATGCAGATATGGCTGGTGATAAAGACAGCAGGAGGAGCACCACAGGGTATGTGTTTACTATAGGTGGAACAGTAGTAAGTTGGATTTCAAAAATGCAACACATTGTTTCACTTTCAACAATGAAAGCAGAGTATGTTGCTACTACATAGGCTAGTAAGGAGATGATTTGGTTGCAGAGGTTCATGGAAGAATTGGGTAAGAAGCAGGAGAATAGTAGGCTGTATAGTAAAAGCTAGAGTGCCATTCATCTTGCAAAGAACTCATCCTTTCATTCAAGGACTAAACATATACAACTCAAGTACCACTTCATAAGATTTGTTCTAGATGAAGAACTGTTAAAACTGGAAAAGATACACACTAGCCAGAATCCTGAGCACATGTTGACAAAGGGAGTAACCAGAGAGAGAATGAGTTCTTGCTCAGTTTCTGTTGGCCTTTAAGCACGAAGATGAAAATAAGAAATTTTCCAAGTCCAAGGTCCAAAGCATAGTCCAGCAAGTGCAGTAATGGTGGAGTTTTTGTGATCAGTGTCCAAGTGGGAGATTGTTGGTTGTGGAGCCTAATATTCTAGATCTAGAGATATTATTCAATTGTGATTGTAACCTAGGAGTATTGTACACTCATTCACCCTGCCTTGGGGTTTGGGTCAGTGCCCTGAAAAAGGGGGGTCAGGGGCGGAGCCCCCGAAAAAAATTTTGGGATGTGTGTTGGCCAACAGTTTTGCGGACCCATGGTATTGGGTTAACCCTAGAATTTTTCCATTGTATTTACCATATAAAAGAAAGCATTGTAAAATGACTGAGCATATTATTGTATTGTATTGGAAGATAGACTATGAGATCATGAAGAGGAAGTGCAATGGTTTTGTTGCAGGGTGTATCCCTTCATCTTTTTGGACTAGAAATTTCTTTATGGACATAGCCCATCGTTTGGGTGAACCACGTTATATCTATGTCTCTCTGTAATGTTTTAATGTGTTTTTCATATTTTTTATTGATTTAATAGTATATATGTTATTTCTCTACGGTCTTGTTTTCTAACAGGTGGCACCACTTCTCTATAACAGGATACAGGCGGTGTTGAACAGGGTACCGCTCATCAGCCAAAGGGTAAGTGTGGTGCTAGGTTTTTTCAAGTAGAATTAACAAACAGAGCAAGTTTCCACTCCAAGTTTCCGCTCATAGACAAATGTAACCAACTCATGGCTACAGATCAATACAAGGCAGATCCATGAGAGGAATAAACAAGCATGGATACTATAATACAGCGTAGATCCATGTGATAGAGGACTCAAACTTGGACATAGCTACCAGACATACAATGTAGATCTATGTCATACAGACGTAAATTTTAAAATAGCCAAGACACAACAAATGTGGATCCATGATAGATATACAAAACTTCATCGCAACCTAGGGAAAGTAATGAGCGCTTAACAAATACCCAGGGTATTCACCTCATTTTCCATGAAGTATGATTCTATCCATGTGATTACAATGTTCTGAAGTCGAACATGGTAGAAACCACTTGATTACCAGCCAATGATGTGAACCGTTAACAAGTGTAGGGGAGATCACTATTGATGTCAATGATTCCCAAGGTACCCTAGTACAATCTATTGAGTGTGAATAGATGTCTTGATGTCAAACACCCAATCGATTCTATCGATCAAAGGTCAATGTTGTGAACTATGTCGACAGTGAGAGAATCTGTCATTAAGGCATACAGATCTCAAGGTACTAAATTTTGTTTCTAAGACTATTTCCTGGATGATGAGCTGATGTCGACGGGAATAGTCTCGTCGAAGGAGGGCCATGATGAGTCCCACATCAACGACACAAAACTCGGAACAAAATTTTGGAATGATGTGAATAATGTAACCATAATACTAACTCAAAAGTACTGACATAGTGACTGTTTTGACAGTAGAGGTAAAACTTCTTCAAATTCCCTTTGAACATCGGGCGGCATGACAAAAGACTTGGCAGCATAACTAGACCAAATAAACACACACTGTGAAGGTGGACAATGCATTCTTTTGAAAGACTCAAAGGAGTGACATGACTCATGAAATTGGATCGTCACAGAGATTAACTGAATACCCAATTGACTGAAATGATATGCAGAGAAGTACCATGTTCAAAGGTAACGACAAACTACGACCATTTATTTGTAAAATGATTCCCTTCCCATTTTCCCCATCATGGTTGATGAGTGCCTCTTTTCGGTTTTACGAGTTCAAAGAGGGTAACAAACACTCGTTATAGCTCATCCCGGAGACAAGTCCAAACTCATATGTTTTACAAACCTGAGAGAGGAGGGGTTCATTCCCAAAAGAGGGCCTCTCAATGTTTGATTTAACAAGTTCAATGAAAGTTAACTCGACATCGTTCATGTTTAGAGAGTATGAACGACCATGGAAGAAGACTCCATAGGGTCCTTTTTCGTAAAATAGTTCACCTGAACCAAAAAAGTGATAACATACCATCAAATGAATGACTCTTCAAATGCTTTAATGAGCATGAAGAAGACAAGATCACTCGACAATCTTTTAGTATTTAAGGAGCCCGAAAAGAGTTTAAAGAAGACTCGACTAGGTCTCTTCTCACGATGAGAGATTTTACGAGTCTGAAAAGGATCAGAAACAGACTCACACCTATGATGCTAAGTTTCGAGAGTGTGACCAAAGTGTCGCAATAAACGCTCAAAATACTTTTTCCATTTTATGGTAGTACAAAAAAGTCAAAAACGAACTCCCAAAAATTTACTGCTACCGCTCTTCTATCCTTCAACAACTTCAAAAACAAGTGTTAAATTCTCCAATAACTAACATTAAAGGATTACGATTGATAGATTTTGAGTAATAAATGATTTTAAAACAAAACTATAACATGTCAAACCCTAAAATGTATATAAAAATCATGTAAATAGTAAAAAATATAAACATTTTACCATTTACCCATAGTGGAGACCCTTTGAAGCATTTTCTTGGCCATACTTTTAGTCACTAATATCGGCAGCATCTACTGTTGGATTCACACACGTTAGTTCTAGGTAATAGCTTAGACCCTACTCTTTCATTTCATGCCTTCAGTTTTGATTTTTGGTGGTGTTTTGGACTTATTATGCTGGAAGTGGGAACCACTCTTATCCCTTGTGAGATAAGCAGTATCCCGCTAGAACCATGTTGAAAACACTGCGCACAGTCGATGCCATTGCCTGTCCGCAATGGGACACGGGCGATGTCAGCTTTGGGTAAATAAAAATGTATGCAGTAGAAAAAATAGCTCATTTTTTAGGATTTGAATGATTAGGAATGCTTCTAATTGGTCTTGTGATGGTTTTTTACAGGTTCTTATTGATAAAAAATGGTCATACGGAAAGAGAGGCAACATGACAATGATGATTCCTTTTCCAAATGAAACGCAGGTTGTATAGCCACGTTGAGAGACTGTGGACTCTTAAAGTTCTTCCACACACCCAGTATGGTATCACATGAGTGACTACTATAGCATATACTTCGGATGTGGAATCCAGAGCAACAATATTTTGAGTTTGGTGCTCACATACTGACAGTTGAAGTAGACAAAATCTACTTCTTGATAAGCCTATCGATATGGGGTGCTCCCATCTCTTTGACTAGTTCATGTGGAGGAGACATTACTACTTAGGAGTTGATAGGCCACCATTGTATTCCTACAACCACGACATCGGGGAAGAAAATTTCCATAAAAGCAATGGTGGATGGCCCTCTACAGACAATATTGTTTACCATGCAGAGAGTGGTGGGAAGCCAAGGGGTACACCAGGCATCTAGAGCACATATGCTCTATGCCATAGAGGCCATAGCGCCCACAATTTTCAACTGGGCGGAAGCTCTACTTCCGATATTCAAAGATCAGCTGACCAAGTGTCGGCAGGGGGAGCTGAAGCAATTCAGTTTCGGTTCCATTCTATCTTAATTATTTTTTGAGCGGGTTCCACAAATGGGACCCCAGGTGGTCTTTACAAAGTTGAGTGTACGGGACCCTCGCATGTAGAGGTGGGTTTGGATTATGGCCCGTACTCGAGCGAGTAAAGGCAAGGTAAAGTTCAGTGACCTATTCTTTCGATGTTGAGAGATCAGCTCCTCATGGTGGAGGACTATGCATATGTGAGCACTGAATTCAGTGATGACCTTGACCTACCGCTCCCACCTGGTGGACAGCGGGGTGATATCAGTAAGAAACAAAAAACCTAAAATGGTAATTGTGTTTTTATGTTTTGATGTTTTATATTTTTTTATGTTCAGTAACGAGACTTGAATGTTTTCATGCAGACGTTGGAGCAGCACAACCTGGGGGAGCCTCCCCACTGGACAAGCGAGCTAGAGCCCAATTTGTACCATAGGGTGATGATGTGACAGGGGAGCTAGAGGAGAACCTTGAGAGGTTGACTCTAGACATCCCGGATGCCTTGATCGATGACCTCCCACTGAGGTATCAGAGGCTTACAGTGGGAGTATCGAGTCGTTTCAACAGACTACTACGTAGAGTGGCCCAGGCAGTTATGTGTTACCACGAGCATCATTAGATGATGAGTGCTTGATGTATTCACTAAAAGCTGATAGATAGCTTCAGGACTTTTTTATGATGATTTTTTACCTGAAAGCCTATGCGTTTCAGATGAGGTCTCATGACCTATTTTTTGTAAAACATGTTTATATATATATATATATATATATATATACAAACTTATACTTGTTGTTTATATGTCTCAAATGGTGAATGTATTTTACATGAGTTTTATGTGTCTTTTATAGTTCATTTACAATGAACCATGTTTGATTTTCATGTCATGAATGGGAAATATGCTAGTCTAGGATGTAATTTGCCAATGAGTCAGCAACTGCATTATGTTCCCTAGGGATATGCCTATAGGTGATAGTTTCAAATGACCTTTCTAACAAACATACCCTCCGAAAGAGACAGAGAAGCACATGATTCCTAATAGTATAGACATTTTTTAAATGACAAACCATAATTTGTTAGTCCATCAAGACTATCAAGTTGCGAGCATCTTAGGAGGTAGCTTCAGTCAGAAGACCTATGACTGCTCGATACTCAGTGATGTTGTTGGTAGCAGGACCAATACAAACCGCTCCTGAACTGACAAATTTTTGTAAGCTGGGGATAGAGAACCCAAGTAGCTGAGGCAAGATTCAAGGTGTGGCGGCAAGCACCATCAGGGAAGCCGTAGAAAGCCATCTACTCTGCACAACCAAAACATGGTATAAACAAATACGGACACCAAACTCAAAACCATATTGAAAATACTTAAGCACACTGAAAGTCAAGTAATATACATATATACAAGATACTATCGAAGAGAGGTCTAGGCATAGTACCTCTACAGGTACAACCCATTATGAGGTTGTCCTAAGGGGATTCCAATGTAATCCATGAGCTCGTAGGCCCCTTTCTCTAAAACTCTCAAAATAATGAAAGGACCATACCACATGGATTCAAACTTTCCTTTCCCTAGTTTGTCATATCTTTGATCATAAGTAAAAACTAGGTCACCCCCATTAAAGGCTCGAGGTTGGACAGACTTGTCATACTGCACCTTGACATGTTTCTTGTGTGCCTCATTAGCTAAGGTAGCATCTCTTCTAGTTTTGTCAAGTTTATTCAAGTATAAAAATCTCTCTTCCTCTGCGGAAGTGTCTGGGTGAATTTCAACGACAAGTTTCAATGATGGAATCTGACATTGAACCGACAAGACATCTTCTAGTCCATAGACAAGCTGGAAAGGTGTGAAACTAGTAGCTATTTTCATCGAAGTCCCATAATCCCAAAGAGAAAAGAAAAGGATATGGGGCCAGTTAGCTTTATGGTCTCCAACCATCCGACGAAGCATTGTTTTCAAAACTTTGTTAATGGCCTTGACCTGACCATTAGCTTGTGGATAATAAGGTGTAGATTTTTCATGATGGAACCCTAGCTTGGCACTTGGTTCCTCCGCCGTTTGATTATGGAATTGTGATCTGTGATCAGTAACTATGGACTGCAGGACTCTGAATCTTGCTATCACATGATTGAACAGGAAGAGAGCGGAATTATTTTCATCCTCTACATATTTTTAGTAACGAGACTTGAATTTTTTCATGCAGACGTTGGAGCAGCACGACCTGGGGGAGCCTCCCCACTGGACAGGCGAGCCGAAGCCCGTTTTGTACCACAGGGTGACGATGTGATAGGGGAGCTAGAGGAGAACCTCAAGAGGTTGACTTTAGACATCCCAGATTCCTTGATCAATGACCTCCCACTAAGGTATCAGAGGCCTACAGCAGGAGTACCGGGTTGTTTCAACAGACTACTACATAGAGTGGACCAGGAAGTTATGTGTTACCACGAGCATCATTAGATGATTTGTGCATGATGTATTCACTGAAATCTAATAGATAGCTTCAGGACTTTTGGATGTTGATCTTTTACCTGAAATCCTACACGCTTCAGATGAGGTCTCATGACCTATTTTTTGTAAAACATGTTTATATATATATACAGACTTCTGCTTTGTGTCTATACGTCTCAAATGGTGAATGTATTTTACATGAGTTTTATGTGTCTTTTACAGTTTATTTACAATGAACCATGTTTGATTTTCATGTCATGAATGGGCAATATGCCAGTCTAGGATGTAATTTGCCAATGAGTCGGTGACTGCATTATGTTCCCTTGGGATATTCCTATAGGTGATAGTTTCAAATGACCTTTCTAACAAACGTACCCTCTGGAAGAGACGGAGAAGCACATGATTACTAATGGTATAGACATGGTTTAAATGACAAACCATAAGTTGTGAGTCCATCAAGACTACCAAGTTGCGAACATCTTGGGAGGCAGCTTCAGTCAGAAGACCTATGACTGCTCAATACTCAGGGATGTTGTTGGTAGCGGGACTAATAAAAACCACTCCTGAACTCACCAAATTGTAAGCTTGGGAATAGAGAACCCAAGTAGCTGAGGCAAGAGTCAAGGTGTGGCAGCAAGCACCATCAGGGAAGCCGTAGAAACCATCTACTCTGCACGACCAAAACATGGTATAAACAGATACGGACACCAAACTCAAAACCATATTGAAAATACTTAAGCACATTGAAATTCAAGTAATATACATATATACAAGATACTATCCAAGAGAGGTCTAGGCATAGTACCTCTTCAGGTACAACCCATTACGAGGTTGTCCTAAATGGATTCCATCATAATTCACGAGCTCATATGCCTCTTTCTCTAAAACTCTAGAAATAACAAAAGGACTGTACCACATGGATTCAAACTTTCCTTTCCCTAGTTTGTCATATCTTTGATTATAAGTCAAAACTAGGTCACCCTCATTAAAGGCACGAGGTTGGACAGACTTGTCATACTACACCTTGATGCGTTTCTTGTATGGCTCATTAGCTAAGGCAACATCTCTTGTAGTTTCGTCAAGGTTATTCAAGTATAAAAATATCTCTTCCTCTACAGAAGTGTCTCAAAGAAGTTCGATGGCATGTTTCAAGGATGGAATCTAACATTGAATTGGAAAGACAACTTCCAGTCCATAGACAAGCTGGAAAGGTGTGAAACCAATAGTTGTTTTCACCAAAGTCCTATAACCCCAAAGAGCGGAGAAAAGGATATGGTGCCAGTTGGATTTATGGTCTCCAACCATCCGACGAAGCATCGTTTTCAAAACTTTGTTAATGGCCTTGACTTGACCATTAGCTTGTAGATAATAAGGTGTAGAGTTTTCATGATGAAACCCTAGCTTGGCACTTGGTTCCTCCATCATTTGATTACGGAAATGTGATCCGCGATCAGTAACTATGTACTGTGGGACTCTGAATATCGCTATCACATGATTGAACAGGAAGAGAGTGGCAGTCTTGCCATCCTCTGCATATGTAGGCATGGCCTCAGCCCACTTTGTAAAATAGTCAACGGCTATGATGATGTAACCATGCCCCCCAGCTAAGGTAGGATTACAATGCATATAATCAATCCCCCATTTGGAAAAAGGGCCAATGGAAATGACGGGGTATAACGGAGCAGGATGAGTGCGCTTTTTTGGATAAAAATGTTGACAGTGTGGGCATTTCTTAACAGCCTCGTGACAATATTTAAAGACTGAAGGCCAAAAATAGCCAACACAAAGGATTTTCTCAGCTATAGCCCTCCCAGATAAATGACCGCCACATGCTCTGGAGTGCCAATCATTCAAAACTTGTTCAACTTCCTCGTGGGTAAGGAATCATTGGAGAATAGAATTGATACCACGTCTATACAAAGTGTCATTCAAGATGAGGTAGTATTTTGCGTGGTGACGGATATGGCGATGATCGTCACGGGATAGAGTAGGCTGAAAATTTTGTGTCTGGAGATAAATGATCAAATCTCCATACCATGGGTCAGTAGTGAATATCAGGAATAGGAATTCATTTGAAAATGAATCACTGGGCTCAGATTCCGTCGAAGCACAAGGAAGATCACACATGAGCTCAACAAAGACCAAGGATTTCTTTGGTGTGGCTTTGGCAAATTCCAGATCAAACTCTTGTAGTATGACTATCCATTGGGAGTACTTTCCCTCGAGCACCTGACGATTCAGGATGTAATACATAGGGTTCTGGTCTGCCAATACGGTTGTTGTGCAGAGCAAAATGTAGTGACGAAATTTTTGAACAGCAATGACTGTGGCCAATGCTAATTTCTCCACATGTGAATATCGAGTTTCGGAATCCATAAGATTCTTACCAGCATAGTAGATCACGTGCTCTTGACCATCAGGATTCTCCTGCACCAAAACCATAGTGATGGTAGTAGTGGAGGCAGCAATATATAAGAGAAAATCCTTTGAATATTCTAGGGGGTATATCACAGGCGAATGAGTCAGAGCATGTTTGAGATTATCAAAGGTGCATTGGGATTGGTCATCCCAAAAGAATGGAGTGTCATTCTTAGTGAGATGCATATAACCGTGTGTTTTCTCTGCAAAATTGCACACGAAATGATGGAGAAAGTTTGCCTTCCCTTGCAAACTTTGGAGTTCTAGAAGGTTGGTTGGTGCTGGTAGAGCTAAAATAGTGGCAATTTTCAATGGATCTATCTGGATGCCATCCTTAGAAACCAAAAAACCTAACGGGCATCCCGTCTCAATACAAAAAACACATTTATGAGGATTGAGCCATATATTATAATGACGGCATCTCAGGAAAATGTCTCTAAGATGACCAGGGTGGTCCTCCTGTTGCTGTGAATGAGCTGGGAGGTCGTCAAGGTACGGTTCAATAATATGTTTTATATCGTGAAACGCATAGGACATAGCACGTTGGAAAGTGGCTCCACACTCATTTTTTCAGGCCAAATGGTAACTTCCTATATGCAAAGGTTCCCCATGGGAAAATGAATGTGGTCTTGTGTTGATCAGTGGATAAAATATCAATCTGATTATAACCCGAAAATCCATCCATGAATGAGAAGATGACACTTCCATCATAGTTGTCAATAATATAGTTGATATGAGAAGTGGGAAAGTTGTCTTTTGGACAAGCTTTGTTCAAATCTATGAAATCGATGCAGACTCTAACGGTTCCCTACTTTTTATTGGCAGGGATGATGTTCAATGCCCATTCCATCAGGGGTATAAGATAAATAAAACCTGGTTTGAGAGGTTTCTCTATTTCATCTTTGATAGCTGTGGCTTTCTATGGATGGACTTGAGTTAGTTTTTTCCTGACATGTTTAGTAGTGGGATAGGTTTTTATTTCATGGACCACAATGGATGGGTCTATCCCCAAAATTTCTTCGTAAGACCAGGCAAAAACATTGTGGAATTCTTTGAAAAAGTACTCGGTATGCTTCAGATTCTTTTGATAAGCAGTTCTTCCCAACATGAACATGCTCAAGGTTACCAGGATTGGTTGATATGTCAATTGGATTTGTTTGAGTAATGTTGCATAGGTTTCCTTCAGAATCTGTGTCTTGCAACAATATAGGAGTTTGAGCTGTGCTGACAATATCAATGGAAAAAAGGGATACAAAATCATGGTCTACCAAACTGTTGTTGGGGAGGAACGAGGATCTATAATGATGATCCTCCCATATAGGCTCATTCGTACTCAGTATATACATAATGGACTCATTGGAAGGAAAAGTCTCGGAGAGATAATCTAGAATAGGAAGAGAGGGTTCTAACTAGTAGGGTAGGTGGTAAGGGTCCGAAGTCACCAGATGAAGCTCATCAATGTGGTTATCGAAAAGGGTTTGAATAACATTGTACATTTCTTCATGTGGACTCAACGAGGTGGACTCAACAATTTGTTTTCCATTTGGATCATAATCAAATGATGAAATCATATTTATTGTCATCGTGTCTGTGTTAGAAGGGTTTGAGGGAAAATATCCCATAAGGGACGAATCCTTCAACATGCCTACCCCAATCGACTGGTAAGGAGGAGGGGACTGACCTAACATAGGGATTTTATTAGCCATAGAGGTAGTAACATCCAGCGTACAGAAATCGAGCTGGTCAATGGTGACAATTCTCCCTAGATGCGGAACTTGGACAGTTCGAAATACCGTCGAAGCGACAGTAGTCATGGCGTAAAACCAATTTCTTCATAAAAGGAGGTTGTAATCTAGTGGGGCATCGACTACTTCCACTTGAATAGAAACATCTTTTCCCCCAAGCTCGATGGAAAGAGCTGGTATGATACCATGGGGTTGGAAACCTCATCCATCGAAGGCTTTCATATTCATAGGTGATGTTATAAGCTCGAGAGAGCCAATAGCTTTCCAACAAGACAGGGACAAAACCAAAGTTGAAGCTCCTTCATCTAAGACAGTTCTAAAGACCTTCTTTCTGACTACTTTCATTATGATTTGGAAAGCAAGTTTGTGAGGTAGTCTAGACTTATAGTTCTCAACATTGAAATGAATCAAATTAGTATTATCTGGGTCTAAAGCTCCTAACGCAGTTAACAAGTTTTTGCACTTTGTAGGACAACTTTGGAGTACTTCCAAGGTAGACATTGCACATGGTGCCTGAGCAAGATATTCAACTACATTATGAAATTGAGAAGCTCGGGCATTAGGGTTAAAAACAGCCCTCCTAAGAGTACTCTTGGGTGGACGCAAAACCATGTCGATATTAGGTTTCTCAATGGTTAGGGGAACAGTAGATAAGGACTCAGGAGAACCAGTAGAGGGAGCTTTTCCTGAAGAAGAATTGTCTTCTTTATTTTCTACGGGTTTTTCATAACTCTGAATTAGAGTTTGCAAAGTAAAAGTATCTGAGGACATCATGTGAATTTCCTCTGACGAACTAGAATTTCTCTGATTAGACATGTGGTCTATCAATTGTTGTTGAGAGGGAAAAGGATACGTGAGAATTGCAGGTGCGGGATTAGTTTCAAAAATTGGGTGATTTCATCACGACGAGGAAACTCTTTCGTGAAATGGTTACCTCTGCATAGCAGACATGGATATTTCACTTTTCTTTTTCCTTTATCGTTCCCATTGGTGGTTGGTTTTGGATTCTCCTGTTGGTTTCCAGGTTTTTTGTTTTTAGCTTTACCTTTATTTTTATTGTTTTCGGGAGTTTGAATACTTTGAATGGAATTTACCTTGGTGGAAACCTTGGGAGTTGAAGGAGTAGGGGTGGAAGTATGTGGTTGCTTGGCAGGTTTTTCTATCGACGGGGACTGGATTGAACCAACAATCCCATCAATAGGAGTTTATGCTAGTAGCTTGGCAGGATCGGTGCTTGGGCGAGGAGCTTGAGGGATCAAGTCATACAATGTTTCGGACTGGGAATAGACCAAGCCCAGATATTGGGCTCGACTAATGGCTTTCTCTTCAGTAACGGCACGGCCCATAGCCACATCTTGAGTGATTGGAGGCAACAAAGATTTAGTAAACCAATCAGCGTACAACTAATCTAGCATAGGAGCCTTAATAAGTCTTCTTCGCCTTCTCCACTCATGGATATGATCGGATATGTGGGTGTAGGTGTTCTGTCGCAAAGAAGTTAAGAGATATGTACCCATTTCATAACAGATAGGAAGCTGAAAGTCTGTAAGAAACATAGTTTCCAATGAGCCAAAATCCACAAATGAATGTTGTAGAAGTTCATGTTAGGATTATTAATCCTCCCTTGTCCAATTTGGTCATATGTCTAAATCAGGATTCGTGTCTAAATCGGTAGTCCATCCAGTCTATTTATAGTCATTAACACCATTGGGTCCACTTGTCCTAATTGGGGCACATGTTTCAGGTACTAAAGTGTGGGGAACACTAATTGAGGCTCACTGCCACTAATTTCACTTGATTGCATCAGTTTAGGAGCCTCCTAGACCAATCCCTACAATTTAGGAGCCACTGGGAGTGCCAAAACCAACCAAGGTCAGTTCCATTCAGTTGATGATTGGTTAAGCTAAGTTAGGAGTCAGTTACATTCAGTTCTAGTCCTCTACATTCAGTTAGCGCTAGGTTTAATTGACTGAACTTAGGAGGGGCACATTTCTCACCTACCATAGTCGGTTATCCTTAGTCAACACTGAATGTAACACTTAAGTTGTGTTTTATAACTTTGATGAACTCCAGTTATGGTTTAGACAAGGTCAGTTAACTATTGAGTCCTCCGATAGTGATTTATACAAGGTCTTGGTTATCTACACTCAAGTAAAGTCTAATCATTTCGAATTTCCTCATGTGGATTTGAATTGCTTGTGGATATTAAAGCCATTGTACATCATTGTAATTATCTATCTAATTACTCTTTGATTAATGAAAATCATTCACAGCTGCAAGCCATTTTTTCCCTGTTTCATTCTTCAATAACTAAGTAAATTGTGTGATCTATCATGTGAGTTGTGTGTTTGTCGACGGATCTATGTGCTCAATTTAATATGGTATCAGGGCCTCGACGAACAAGGCACTTCTCCTCCTTAGATCTCCTACTGGATCATTTTTTGAGCAAAATTGCTCCTTCCAGCACTGCACCAGAAGTGGAGAATTTACCACTTAATATCCCAAGCAAAGGAATTGTTGATCAAGCTTGCTTGATTAACTAAGCTGGGTGTGAATAAAATTCCAAAAGTGCAAGCTGTCTGACCTTACAGTGCCCTCTTTTTTGTTTTGCAGGTACAACTTTGAAATGGATTCATCAGTTCCTCTTCTCACCCTGTCCTCAAACTATTCAGAATGGAAGAAGAAGATGATTTCATCTCTGATGAGACAAGGTCTCAATCGGGTGTCTATTGGACTTGATAAAGAGTGTTTTAGTAAGATTGACTGGATGAATAATAGTGGTGTATATTTTGTAACAATAGCAATGGGTATTTCTCGTAGCTTGTGCTACCTCATTAGATCTATTGAAGACCCGAAGGAATTTATTGAAGACCCAAAGGAACTCTAGACAAGATTGAACAGAACCTTTGGAGTAATTGATGAGGATCATAATAGCATTTTGGAGAGAATATCCAGCACCATAAGCACTCTTGATCCAAAATTCTCAGCCTCCACTCTCTCTGATGAAGTTGTTCAAGATGAAGAAGAAGCAGAAGCTTCTGCACAGTTAATTCCAATTGAAGACAGTCTCCATGCAGTGACTTCTTCTCTTGATGCTCTGGAAGTTCATGAGATCTCTGATATCTCATCTTCTCATATTGCTGAAATAGAAGAAGACATTCGAATCTCTGATATTGAAGAAAAATTCTGCTGCACTTCCATGCAAACATTCACCAGTGATTTTCCTTTGATTTCTGTGCAAAATTTACCAGTAATTGCTTCCGAAAGTGAAGAGAAATTTGATTTTTCTCCCTCTAATGTTGCTGCTGGTGTGCAAAAATGTGATACATTGGATATTTTGGAAGAAATATCAGATTACCAGATTGATCCATTCACTCCCCATGATCTAGATTTTCTGGCAAATTCCTGCAGGATTGCATGCACCAAAATTCAGAATTTTGAAGAAGAAGAAAATTGTGCATCCACCGTCTCAGTTAACCATTTATTCGAATATGATATTAACATTATTGGATATGATATGATCTTATTTAGATCTGATCTAAAATTTCTTGGTTTAATATATCAAATTCATAATCTTTCAGTACCGCTTGTAGTTGTTCTCATCAACGGTGTGAAGAAACAAGTACCGCAAGTCTCCTACAAAACTGCTGTTGGCGATTTGATTCCATTTCACAGTTTTGGATCTGTTTTGAACCTGTTTAGATATGATTTACTTTCTGATCTGATATTATTTGGTTAATATTTTAAAATTCAAAATCTTTCAATCATGCTTGTATTTTCTCTCACCAATTCTGGTGTGAAAAATCAAGTACCGCACTTTCTCTTCAAAACTGTTGATAGGGATTTGGTGTTAGTTTCCTCATATGAGGTTGATGATATCTTATTATGTGATTAATTAGATATTTTAGAAGCTATATCAGACTATGGAGCTCAATCATTCACTCTCAACAGTCCCAGTGCTTCTCTACCATTGATCACATGCTCATCTCCTGACAGAACTAGTAAAGAGGAAGATTCTCTGCATCCGCCTGGACACTTGCTCCTAACACTTGGGGCTGTTATTACCACTCATGGTTTTTTGTTCATGGCTGAAACATATCAGTTTCTTGAGTGTTCCTCACATGTTCTGAATCCTCAAGAACCTTTTCTCACTTATCAGTTGACTTCAGTTGCTCTACATGGGTCCACTCTTCATCCGGCAACTATCTATATTTCTGATTTAGTTGAGCATATCATTCTTCTTCCAAAGAGGAAGATTCCTCCAGACATAATGATGGAGAGGTTGACATGCTAGACCCCAGGATACCTGTGCACAAAAGAACCAGATTGATTCTGATTCTACCTGCTTAATTAGAGGGGGGAATTTTTTTCCCATATGGTTTTTTCCCCAACACCTTGTTTTTGAGCAGTTACTTTACTTTACTTGATGTAATGGGTGACCTATGCTCTTAGTTACCAAGGCCCACTGATTTTTCAAGTTATCATTCAGGGGGGGTGTTAGGATTATTAATCCTCCCTTGTCCAATTTGGTCATATGTCTAAATCGGGAGTCATGTCTAAATCGGGAGTCCATCCAGTCTATTTATAGTCATTAACACCATTGGGTCCACTTGGCCTAATTGGGGCACATGTTTCAGTTACTAAAGTGTGGGGAACATTAATTGAGGCTCACTACCACTGATTGCACTTGATTGCATCAGTTTAGGAGCCTCCTAGACCAATCCCTACAATTTAGGAGCCACTGGGAGTCCCGAAACCAACCAAGGTCAGTTCAGTTCAGTTGATGACTGGTTAAGCTAAGTTAGGAGTTAGTTAAATTCAGTTTTAGTCCTCTACATTCAGTTAGTGCTAGGTTTACTTGACTGAACTCAAGAGGGGCATATTTCTCACCCACCACAGTCAGTTAGCCTTATTCAACATTGAATGTAACACTTGAGTTGTGTTTTAGAACTCCGATGAACTCCGGTTATGGTTTAGACAAGGTCAGTTAACTATTGAGTCCTCCGATAGTGATTTAGACAAGGTCTTGGTTATCTACAGTCAAGTAGAGTCTAATCAATTCGAATTTCCTCATGTGGATTTGAATTGCTTGTGGCTATTAAATCCATTGTACTTCATTGTAATTATCTATCTAATTACTCTTTGATTAATGAAAAGCATTCACGGCTGCAAGCCATTTTTGCATTGTTTCATTCTTAAATAACTGAGTAAATTGTGTGATCTATCATGTGAGTTGTGTGTTTATCCACAAATATATGTGCTCAATTTAATAGTTCAATGTACCATTTCATGACGGTACCGGTCAAACTTCGCTGGAAGAGTCTTAAACGAACTGAATCATCCATAAGGGAGTTCGAAGAACACCACAAATGGAATGTCATGACATGGTTTTTCAGATCATCTCCCTGCTTCCCATCGAATTTTGGAATGTTTGATGGTAACTTTATCAGAATGGGAGGACACAAGGGGTTATGTCGAATGGGATCATTAATCAACTTGGACAAATTAGGCAAGTCCAAAGTTGCTAGGAAAGGTAACTGGCGATTAGGTTGCACATACTGGTAGTATTGATATGGCATATAAGTACCAGTAGGACCGTAAGTAGACTGATAGATAGGTTGTTGTGATGAAGAACCGCTGGAATATCTGCCCGCGGGGGTTTGATTTTCAGGATCAGGACTGTAAGGACCATCGGGGCCTCCGGGAGGAGGATCACCAGGACCGTTGGGACCACTAGGACCACCTAGACTACCAGGAGGAGGACCACCTGACCCTCCAGGACCCCTGGGAGGTAAACCTCCGGATCCTCCAAAACCACTAGGAGGAGGACCACTAAGAGGGAACCCACAAGGCCCCCCAAGACCACAAGGACCATTAGGACCATAAGGAGGAAAGCCACTAGGCCCTCTAGGACCATTAGGCCCCCCAGAGGGAGGACCTCCATAAGGTGGTCCTTCGGCACCCCCTACAGTATGTACAGGTATCCCTCCCATAGCTAGCATGTAGGACCAGTTAGGTTGCCCCCATGGTGTGAAAGTATTACTAGGATATGGAATTCTAGCATAAGGCATTCCTGTAGGATTGGGTTGGTAATTAATGTTTCCTACAGGTACTTGATTTGTTGTGTAACCATACCCCCAAGAGGTTTGATTGGTTACAAGTTGTACCCCCAAGGGCTAACCTGAACTGGATGGGGGGTTAACCACATTTGTGTAGGTAGGAGGGACATAAACTGTAGATTGCTCTATACTAGAGGTCTACCCATGACTAGATACAATTCCAGTGACATATAACATAGGTCGTGCTGGGGGTTGCCCCCCGGCACTAGAAGGTATTAATGAAACAAGAATTGAATGTTGTGCCTCGGGTATGGAAGACCCGGGAGGATTTGGAATAGACATAATATGGGAGGTGGCGGGGTTGGTAGTTTGACCTAGGTTATGTGGATTCACATTGTGATCTAGAATAGGTTCAATGGGTCTCATAGAATCAGCAAGTGAGCGATATCCCATAGGAAAAACTATTGAACGAGGTGGTGGTGTACCCAATATGTTATCTATTTTCTTCTCAATTTCTTATGCACAAAGAATAGCTGCCTGGTATTGTCTACGTTCTTCTTCATTTGGTGAAACTTCTTCAGAAGAGTTTAAACGGGTGCCAAACGAGGCAATGGCTTGTCCTATAGAGGTATCCCAAAATGGAGCATTGGGACCATAATCTGGACATGTAGTATCATCAACCTGACCTTCTATGGGAGAATGGAATGAAGTATTACCCCAAGAAGGTTGTTGGGCCAAGGGAGGTGTGTGCGAAGGATATGGATCTCCACTTTCTGCAACCACATTTTCTCCCACTTGGGAGTTGGTAGCAGCTCCTTGGTTGATAACTTCCATACGATTTTCTCCTGAAATAGGAATAAAATCAGGTGGCAAGACCTGTACTCTTCTAGACTATCTTAATTCAGCCAGTTTGTACAGTTCCTATCTAACCTAGGGTCTCAAAACTAGAAAACACACCAAAAATTTCCCTACTCAAGCTATAGGCCAAACAAGCAAACTTAAATGATAGGAGGAGTTCAGATAGTCAGGTCTCTCACCAGGATTGTCAAGAACGTGGCACTCACGATATACCTCAAGGGTACATGCATAGTAATTTCCCCGAATGTTGTTTTCGGTGTATGGCTCCAAGCAAGACAGCCAAAGGGCTTTTCTTAGATAGATAAGGTATCCTAGTGGGGTATCTCGATATACGCAAGGTACGTGGAGCTGAAATCGGTATTAGTGTTGTCTAATGCATAATCGTTCACAAGGGGCCTTCCTATATACAATCGAGTACATGAAGTACCTTTCTATATACCTCAAGAGTATATGAAAGGCCGTTCGATATACCAACGGTACGTGGAAGAACCGCACGAGTCCCGGGATGTAATGGAGACGAGTAACGACAGCCCCTACGCTTAACGACGCCTGAACACGTCTCTAACCTATCACTCAAATTGCAATGTAAATTTTATCCTATAACTACTGTTAATTTTAAAGTGGACGGTTAGGTGAATGCATGGAATTTTGACAAAAAAAAGTAAAACCATGCAGAATGTAGATGCAAATATTTCATTTTACTGTTCAGGGTATGTCTACCTATGGGAGGGAAAGAGAGTATTTTATTTTCGTTTTGAAAACCAAAAATTCCCAAACAACTACTTTGAACAAATCAAATCAAAGACAAGCAACACATTCCAAATTCATTCTTCTTTTTGAAAGCAATCAAAGGGGTAAGAATCTCTTTTCCTAAAAGAAAAACAACAAGCACTCTACATGCATATGCACTCTATTTTTTTTATTTTTTTTAAAACATAGATAGATCTAACTTAAAACTACACTATTTTTTATTTTGATGAGAAAGCACTAATGCAAGAGAGACAAAAGAACAAAGAGAACCTGAAAGCTTGTGAGGCTAATCAAAGATCCAATGCCTTACGCTCAATAATGATAATGACCTAATCTCAATCAAAAAAAAATCTTTTTAATAAGCAAAAAGAAGTCCTCTATGGAAAAATGAAACTAAGATGCTAAGAAAATGGTTTTTCTTTCAGTCTTTATAAAAGATATGAAAAGAGATCTACCTGAAACCTAAGCTTTCAAAAATTTCTTTCAAAATCACAACCAACAAGCATGAAAGCAAATGAATGATCAACAAGCCTAATCTAGATTTTGAATTCTTCAATCAAACCAATATTTTACCACAGAATTTTCAACCATGAGTATTCAGATTCTAACACACAATCCTAACAGTGCAGGGCTGAAAGCAAACAAAAAGATAAAAACTAGTTCTGGAACAAGGCCTACCTAGCACAGCGCTGGAGGGGTCTTGACAGAGCAGTTATGGACGAGCACCGCTTCTGGATAACGGGACTCAGGTAGTGGCACTGCTTATGGCTAACAGAGTTCAAGCAGTTGCACCGCTTGTTGCCAACAACACATGTGCGGTTCCCTAAATAGATCCAAAACACAAGGAGAACGAGAAATCAAGTTAGAAATTGATCAAATTAAGGTAAAGATTAATGAATTGATAGTAAAAAAGAGCATATAAAGTCGAAATAGTTCAGATCTGAAAGTTTCAAACCAAAATTCACTAAGTCAGATGGAAGATCTAACTGAAGAGAGTTGGAGATCAATCCTGGATTCAGACAAGATTTCAAGGGCTGAGGAAGATCAGATCAACTGAAATTTGCTTTGATCCCTAGTGGAGTCGCTAGATTTGTTATCAGGAATATTGCACCTTCTGTGGACAGAAGTTGTTCCTCTGGTCTGAATGGTTCAGATCTAGAACAAATGAGTGAACAACAAAGGATGAAGACCTTCCCTGAATGCTATAGACACCTAGAATACTGCTTCGATCATGAACCTATGTACCTACAAACATGTCAAACATACAAGAACCTCAACGCTACTAGAAAATCATCTACATATCCACACTAGTGACTAAGGAATCTAGTAACATATCCATGTGAAATGAAAACAACAGATATGTGGGACAGAAATCAGCTTTACATTAAGAATGTATGAAGAATCTTAAAACCATTGCCTTAGTTTCGACAATATCCTCCACGAGACAAACACTTCATCCCCATAAGCTCCAACTTTGCTCTCTATGATCTCCAATGATTTGGACTAGGTAGTCAATTCAACAGCATAACAATACCTCTATAGTTCTCCCCCTCAACTATGGATATGAGCTTGTATTTATAAGGCTCAATGGAGAGGGATAGTTGAGAGAATTGTGGGTGAGGTGGATCCAAGATCATACCAAGGGGGATCTCGAGCTCAAACTAACCCATATTGATAGGGATAAGGGAGGACATGAGTCTCATGATCTAGAAGCCTCGAGAAACTTCTCTTTTTCCCATTTTACCCAGAGTACTGCTTTTGTTCCCTTATGACAAAGCAGTTTAGGTGAGAACCGCTTTAATAACAAAGGCTATAAGCAGTGGCACCGCTTCTCTATAATAGGATACAGGCAGTGCTAAACAGGAAACTGCTCATCAGCTATAGGCTAAGCGCAGTGCTAGGTTTTTTCAAGTAGAATTGACAAACAGAGCAAGTTTCCACTCTAAGTTTTGGGATTAAGGGCAAACATAGGGGTTAAGGATCTCATCACATGATGGTGATAGTATTTAGGTATAACAAAACTAGTGTTGAAGGAGGTGGTTTCTGAGAGAGTTTTCCTTTGGACCTAGTGTTATGAGTATGTTGAAAATTGAATACTGTGTCAGGTTCTTCTTCTTCTTCAGAAAAGAAACTTACAGTACTGACCTGTTGGTCTTCTTCTTCTTCTTCTTCTTCTTCTTCTTGTGGTGATTGTGAGTCCTGGTTCATTCGATCATCAGAGCATTTAGGGGCATCCTTTGTTCCTGTGGACAGGGCTTTCAAAACAGAGAAAATTTCTTCCAAGATGAACCCCTCACTGGGATTGGGAGGTGGTGGATTGTGAGGAGGTTGATTAGGTCTTCTGAAAGGTTTTCTTTCAAACCCCCTATTATTATTTTGGTTATCATTACTATTTTTCTTTAAATCAGCCATCTCATTAGACATTTTTTGGAGAAGCTTATTCATGTCAGACATGTTGAAAGGATCGGAGTTTTTGGCAGTGGTTTTGGGAACATTTTCAATTTTCCCATGGGAGGTGGATGCCTACTCAACTAATGTGTCAGGATTTTATTTCAAGCAAAACATATCCTTCTCTACTTGGATAGCTTCACAGAAAGACTCCTGTAGGGTTTCCTTGCGAGCCCTTTTAACCCACATAGCTATTTGAGTCAGAAGACCCTTGATGTAATATGCCACCAAAAATTATTCAACAAGGAGAATGGTGGTGGGAATTATTTTTTTTAGATATGAAAACCTCTGGTTGTATTCTTTTACCCTTTCTTTTCCTTTGGTCTTCATAGAGGAAAGCTCTATAACCAAATCCTATGGGGTCTTGTTGTCCCAAAAATTTTGAGTAAAGAGTTCTAAAAATACATCCCATAATGGGATAGATCTAGCTTCCAAGGCAAAATACCACGTGGAAAATTTACCTTAAAAAGTATAAGTAAATAACCTACATACTACATCTTCATATATCACATTTCTGAATCTGATTGCCTGCATAAAGGTTTTAATGTGATCTTCCACAGGGATCTTATCATCAGGGATATATTTTGGAAGCCATTTTTTGATATTCTTAGGTAATCTATGCTGATCACCAAAGACAGACACGGCAACCCCATCCAACCAAGGCCTATTGTGTTGTTCATTAGCCATTGGGATGTCTTCTTCTGATGATCTGGAAGATTCTAAATCTGATGAATCATCTAAGGAGGATGGAGAATAAGGTGGCGAAGGTGGAGGCCCACTTGTTACTATGCTGGGTTGAGGAGTGCTTTGTTATAGAAATAATGAGTCAAGATTTAATCCAGGGGTCGATGGAGAACTAGAAGAATTGTTACCTTCTTCTGTGTTTCGATCGTCTGGATTATGGTTATCTCAACTATTGCTCTGGGGATTGTTGGTCTGGAGACACCCCTCGGTAAACCTCTGTTGAATCCTAACAATGTTATCAGAATTACCTTTCAGCAATTGTTTGATTGTGATGGGCCCCAAATTAGGTGATACAAGGACGTACCTACCCCCTGAAGTTCTATGTTCGATAATGGGAGTAGGAGGGATGGCATCTGAATATTGCACTGGTTGTTCAACGGATGAAGATGCATGTGTGTGACTATGGGTAATAATTGGTTCTCTTGCTGGAGGATGTTTTTTAGTATTATGCATGGTTCGCTTCTGGCCCTCCTTCTAGCACCATTTGTTGAAGCCTCGGATGTGTAGGTTGTTGGAATGGGTTCCTAGGCTCAGAATAGAGGGGGAAAACCCATACTGAAAGGATTCGAAAGGTCTTACACAAGGAGAGTTTTATCCCCATCCTGTTTGGCATATTAATCTCCCATAGATACTAAGGCCTCCACTGACACTTATGATTCTGATCCAGAAAGGATATGTTTCCCAATTAAGGAAAACTGGATGTTTGGAATACTAAGACAAAAATGAAACTAAATAAGAAGAAATCTAATCTAAGTGAATACTACTCTAAGAATATTTATTTTTTGTTTGCAGATCAACTTGAGATGAAAATAGATAAGTGTTTCATCAATTAAACATAAATGTGAAATAGACTAGTTACTTATCGATTTAAATTACTATTAACTAATTAAAATTGATCAACAATAACTTAAATGTTTGTCATATTCAAGATCAACCTATGACTAAAATGCCAATTGAAAAGTTAACATTTCTTATAATATTTACTGTAGAATCATTTGCAGATAGAGATAAAAGTTTTAATTAAATAAATTCATTTAAAACAGGTACACAGATCATGAGTAAAGAAAAATCAGAACTGTAGATCAATGCGCTTATAATTTGCAAATGACTTAGACAGTGATAGTAAACATTCTGCAGAGGAAAAATCAATATTTATCAAATAAACTTTACTAAATAGACAGAAAGAGATTCAAGAATAACATAGCTGTATTAAAGAAAATTTTGCAAAAAATACAAACTCCGAATTAAACAGAGTATCTCCAATCCCTTGAGCTGATTTTTCCCTCCAAAAAATCCCCCTAACATATGAGAAATCTACCCTTTAAATAATAATTACAAAAGAATGAATCCCCATTGTTACAGAGAAAACTTCCTATGGCTTGGGGTACCACAACAGACAGAGTAACCGCAGAAATCAATCCCTTCCCAATATGCAAGAGAAATAAACATCCAACACTAAAGGATCTCGAAACATACCTTATTCCGGATGCTTGATGTAGATCCCCATTGAGCTTTTCCAATCTCACTTATGTTAGCAATTTTCTCTCTCAACAATCAGCAAACAAAACAAGCATGCTATATAATAGTGTTAGACCTACTCTAGCATATATAAGCAATAACATATAAGCATTTAAAAGCATCCATAGATTCAATATTCATTTAAATACACATTATTGGACAGGAAAAGATATTTCTATTAATATAAATCAGATATTATGAGAATGACAACCTCTATCGGCACGTCTGCGAACCAGAGAAACGGAGTCCTCCACCTGGGCCTCCACCACTTCAACCCTCCATCTCTCAATAGAAAGATCACAAGCAAAGGAAAGCTTGGGAAGAACACAAAGTGCTCTGAGGGACAAAGGGATGCAGAATCAAGTATAAGCTCCGGAAACAATGGACTATAGTTTTCTTGCTCTTCAATTCCTCTCCCTTCAATGTATCCAAAGGGTTCCTTATATAGTGCTTCAATGGGGTAATGGAAGGTTGAAACCGAGTGATATCAAGGCATATGGAAGGCCAAGAGACAAGTGACTCGGCTCCAAATCAAGGAAAACTCCAAAACTCTTTGGCCTTTTGCACACATCCCGATGTACACAGGTTTAAGGGTCATATCCACGTATATACGCGAGAATAGGTTTAAAAGTCGTGTATGGAAAATAATGCATGTTTTTAGGGATGATCTTGGAAACATCAAAGGTAAAAAAATGGTTTATGGGGTCCAAAGAGTCTGCAGAGGGACAGGGAAGGCCATAAATGTGTGATCCACCATGTGTGGTAAAATTAGTTGTAACAGATGCCCCCTAATGTGTGAGGTCAAAGGGGTGATACAATGGCTGAAATACATTATAAGTCCATCCTAGAAGTGGAGTGATGAAGAACCGGGTGGAAGAACCAACCATCCAGCAGTACAATACAATAATCAAACTCTGCACATGACTGCAAGTATATACAGCAGTCCCGGATACATAAGAGTACAATGGCCATGAATAAGCATGATACAAAATATGACATGTGTGTTTATCACCACGTACAATATAAATAGATCAGAATCTCCATGATGAATATATACAAAGGATCATGATCTCCATGAAATTTGAAGATATACAATGGATCAAGATCTCCATAATGGCTGAAGATATCTGACATACACCTGAATCAATTCACGAGAGCTGAAATCTCATGAACACTGGCATGATCAAGGAGGTAGAATATATGAAATGCCACCAATCTGGAAGGTCTTCTACACAATCCACTATGAGCACATGTCCTACTATTTGAATAGAGGTGTCGAGGTCAAACATAGTATTCCATCATCTGATTACCAGTCATTGATGTATACCGTTTACAAACGCGAGATCACCCACTGATAATGAAAATAGGAATCAAGGTACTAGAGTGCAAACCAACAAGTGTGAATAAATGTGTTGAGGCCGAACACTTGAAAGAATCCATCGATCAGGGGACATTGATCTATTCCCAAAATTGTTGATGGCGAGAGAATCTGCCACTGATGACTGCAAGTCTCAAGGCACTCAAAATGACTCTAGACTCCCATCCCAGAATAAATGATCTGAAGTTGATGGGATGAAATCCACTGGAAGGAGGGCATTAAGGCATCCCTCATCATCCAACACGAGGTACACAGCAAATCTAGATAATGTGGAAGGACTCGATCATAATGTGCACAAACCAGTACCAGTACCGGGAATGGCCAGCATGCAAAGTCAAGAGAACTGAGGAATGGCTGAATCAGGTTTCAAATTCCTTCGAATAAGAGAATAAAGGTGAATGGTGACTAAATGTAGGCAGCATATACTCAATATACAAAACTGGGACATCTCTGCGAAACAAGAGGCATCAACAGAGGCTCCATAGGGACTGGAAGCTTAACCAATCAGTGGAGATAAACTCAGAAAAATGAGTACAGCTCCTAAAGTAAAACTATTAACCCAACCAACGGATGTGATATGCAATGCTCTGTTCAAAGGTGACATGACTCGACTGCTGCCAAAGATAACATCTTTTCCTGTTCGGCTTTCTGGTTTTTTTATTTTTTGGGAATTTTTCAAATATTTTGAAAAGCTTGAAAAAGAATAAAAGTGCTTTATAGTTACAGACTAGGAGGAGATGAGTGTCAAGGGGCAAACAAACTAGTTCCAAGCAGCAGAACATACCTATGCTCAATGCAAGGACACGTGTAGTATAACAACACTCAGGGGAAAGTATCCTCTCGGTAAAAATGGGGAATCAAGCTACAAAGGATATGTAAAATGGCTCTACTTGGCTAGACATGAGACAAGCTCGGGCTATATGGCTAATAATCAAAGTCAGGGAAGCCAGCATAAGGCTAAATAAGGCAAGAAAAACTCATGATAATGCAATTACAACTTGACATAAGGAAGTCCTGGGGAAAAAGGCTAGCAAAAACATCAAGAGTATGAGGCTCTTGCGTAAAGTCATGGCGATACTATACAAAGGACTCCCACACCCTAAAGGAAAAATGTCGGCATGGGCACCAAATGCAAAACAGGAGCTAACTAGGGCACCCATGTATGGTCAAGCTCTACCATTCACATCATGTCACTTCTAAAAGCAACAAGAAGGTTCTGTGACAAGATAGAATGGGTTCGTACCTGAGGTTATAATGAAACGTTCATAAGGTCATGCAAAGTGCAAACAAATGTGAAACCTAACCTGTATGCCAGTTTAGACATAATACCTGAAATCGACACGAACAGGCCAAAACCATAGTCAAACTGTGCTCAAAATGGACTCCTACATCATGAAATTAGTCCAAAATGGTCAGAAATGGTCCAAAACTATAGAAAGTGGGTAAAAAATTTCTATAAATAGATTAAAATTCAAAAATTCCATATCATTTGAAATTTTTACCCATTTCAGCTCGAAACTTCCAACGCGAATTCCAGGAGCATCATCCGGCGAAATTCGACACCATTTGTTCCAGGTAACTCCTCATGTCCTCCTCTTCCCATTTCATGCAAATTCTTTCATTTTACATTGTCAATTTCATTTTCTAGGCCAATCTAAAGTATGTGTTTCGGCCCATGTGGATATCGAGGTTTTTTCTGCATATAGGGCTGGCCATACGCGGAAAAACAGCCCAAAACCGTGTACATACGTGGTTGTTTTGAAAACAGTTGCATATGCGGCTGCGAATAAGGATTTCTAAGACAAATAATAATCAAAAATCATGTTTTCTATATAGGATGGTTCTAGAATGGAGGGAATAGGTGATGGTTCTCTCAGGAATAGGTGATGATGAAAAAGTGAATGAAGGTAATGGCATAAGGAATTTCAAAGACTGGGTCTCTGCAATAGTAGATGAAAGCATGGGATGTGAGACTGAAGTAGTTGGGATAGGAGCAGATGTGGAGTTCAAAGTATGATAGAGTTTAGATAGTGAGGGTGATGGGATTGCTCCAACAAGAAAAGTGGAGAGAGTTTGGATGGATGAGAGGAGCAATGCTAAAGTTGTAGAATTAGAAACAGAAAAAGATTCTAGGATCCTTGGATTAGGGATAGAATCCACAAATTCATTATCATTAAACAAATTTGTAATTGTTTGCATTACTTCTTCAACTATAGGAATATGGATAAGCACTTCTTCTTCAGTATCATAGTCAATCAAGTCTATGGTAGGGTTTTGAGAAACAATCACCTGAATTTTATATCTCCTAAACGGCTTAACCTCAACTGTTACTTGATAATCACATACATGGGTGGCTACAGTAGTGACCTGAATCTTAGCAGTAGGATTAACAGTTGCAACTACTTGAGTATCCAATACTAAAGTAATATGTGCTCATTTCTTCTTTTATTATTGAGAGGTATGCATCATAGCTTTCAATTGCTAAGAAATAGTTACCTGTGGAAGGTCTTCCGTAGGAATTTTGCATTTATCCCCATCTAGATAAGTTACCACTGATGGAACTTTTGTATCTTGGGCTTCCTTCTCTTCCCTTTCCTTTCTTACCTTTTCAAGGAGGTCAAGTTCCATAGCTTTGAAACCCAGAACCCTAGTTTTAAGCTCCTATTGATGTTGTAAAATGTGGCTCTGTTCATCTTTTCTCTTAGCCCTAGCCAAGACCTCGAGAAATATATTCACCCCCTAGTAGATAGAGTTATCGGGGACTTCCTCATGAACATAGCCACTCTTGACATGGTTCTGTTTGAAATGAGCATCAAGAAACCCCTTAGGGTCATGCCTTCTTTTAAGAGAAAAACCAAGTTTCAAAGAGACTATTTGATCACCTAACACTACAGCCCAAGTTGAATTTGGGATGACCAATGACCCAAGGTTCAAAGGAAATTTAGCCCAGCGTTTCCTTTTAGGAGCGACAAGTTTCTTGTAGACACCGTCAGTGACAATCTTGAAAGAGACCTCTTCAATGAATAACCTGTCAAGAACTATCTTGGGAAGCATATGAACAGTATTGCTACCAAAATTCTAATATATGAAAAAGAGTCACCAACATACCAGCCACCCATTATGGCAATGAAGGTTCTAGTCTTAGCTGAAAAAGCAGGAGCTTCCTGTTTGAATATTGAAAATAAATGCTGCCAAAAAAATGTTCATAGATGTCATAGAACATAGCTACATAATTAGTATCCCACAGTGTTGAATAGTAAATAGGTATTGGAGGGGCTGGTAAAGTCCAGTTCCATCCCAAATTGGGATATTGGAACTCGGTGCAGAATACATCAATGATAAAGGCCGAAAAGAAGAAATTCGGATTCTTTTTGGAATTAACTTTCTAAAAATCCTGGATAGGTGTTTTAAGCTCCAATGACAAGATAGATGCCCATGGGAAATATTCACCAGTTTCTAAGACATGATGGGATATCCTTGAAGACATAACAATTGGGAAGACCATACAGCCTGCATAACATGGCTTCCAATAAAGAATAAGGTTCTCTAAACCAGGTGACAAGGTATAGGTCGTCAGCCCTTTATGAGAACTTACTACGTTCATTCATTAAGGATTTTAGCATTTCATTAAAAATGTACATGGTCTTAGAGGATTGAGTGAACTTAGTGTTGAGGGGTTGCACAGCCGGTTTAAGAGCATAGGCTCTCGTAAATACCTCAGGATGGAAGGTGGCTATTTGTGACCCTACGCTATCATTAAAGGACCGGTCTTTAGGGTTTGTGTGGTCCACAATCCATTTGAATGCATCAGTGTAGGGAGGATAGCGGGCCTTGCAGTAATGGCGTGTAGTCTAGAATCCCTAATTTTCTGGTAGGCCAACTGGTCATTTTGAATATCAGAGAGGTCATCATTGTCAAAAATCGAGTATATCCTGGGCCACTCAATTTGGTAATTTTCAGTGATTCTACCACTGGTGTCTGAGAAGATACCAAATTTTGGGTCTTTGGTTAGCATGTCCTTTTGGATGTTCTTGCAGCGGGTAATTCGATCCATTTTGAAAGTTGAAAAACTCTATTTAAACGCATAAGAAATAAATCGAGACCAATTAAGAAACAAAATAGCAGTAAACAATAGGACGTAGGAATGACATAAAAACTAACCTGGAATTGATTGTAACTATGAAAAATATCTCTATTGAAATATCGCAGTAAAAAATCATGCAGCAAGGTAATATTCGAAAGTGAAAATGGTAAAGAAAATACAAAGGACTCATCTATTTATAGATTTTCCGCAGGTCAAATCCAGGTTGTAGGATTAAAAGAAATAGACAGTCGGGATTAAACCTTTCGGGATACGGAATCAAGTCTCAATATTTGAATTTTATTCACTTTCCCGCAATCCACAATCCGCAAATTGCGGGTTGCAGGTTGCGGAAACACACAACGCAAATCATAAATCAAACTACTTCCCGTAATCCACAATCCGCAATTGCGGGATGCAGGATAAAAAACCGTAATTATTAAAAATGTTTTCACTTCCACAATCTGCATTGTGGATTGTGAGTTGGGGGTTGTGGGAAAGACACATTTTTGGTAAAAAATAGTCTTTTCCGCAACTTACCAAAACACACAAAACAAGCATAAATTTTGAAAAAGTTAACTCAATCAAATTATGACAAAGGGATAGAAACCCATGATAAACATTATGGGGACCCCAAAATGACTGAGGAATTCATATATTACCTTTGCATATAAACTTGGGGCTCCCATGTTTTTTGGATAAAACATGGGATCTGTTGTATCTACAACAATACACTTATATGAACTATATAAAATATTAATTAGGATCTATGCCATCGAGAGCACGGAGACTCGTTGACCTTGAATAATTTGATCCCATAAAGGTAGTGCTTCACCCAAATACATATGATTAATATCCATGGCCTTGGTGTAATTAATTGAATTAGTTTATTTTCCTATTAATAAAATATTACTAACATCTAAGATAGAAACATTAAAGAAAGAAAGAGAATAAGACTTAATAATACGAGTTTTACCTCTATCTCACTTGGTTTTAAATTTTGCACTATTACTCTAACCAATAAAATTTCCAGTAACAAGACGCCATGGATCCAACTCCATAGCCAATAGAGTTGGTTCCATTCCTATATCAAGTTCCTCAATACTATAGTAACTGTAGGTCAAATATCAATTATTAATGGTTAAATTTCATGCTTATCTTCTTATGCGTACAAACACAAACGATATTTCCAAGCGGTGAGAAATAAGAATTGGTAACTTATCTATTTATGTACTATCCACCCCAATCCTACTAGCCATGTCTCATAATTTTCAAATAAGGAGAAATAGGTCCTCTAGAGAATGTTTGATAACTACAAATAAATTATTGATAATATTCATTTTTTATATCGGATGTTAAAGCATGGATTCAGAGTATTGTTGGAATCTTCAACAATACTAACAGCGAGGGTGAATTAGTATTGGGCACCTTTTACCATTTCAAACTTTAATATCAGATGTAAACATTAACCATTAACAATACCATTCATCATCTCATAAACCATACATGGTACACAAGATATTTTACATGAAAACCCAAATGGGAGAAAACCACAAAATGCTTTTCTTACATAATAAAAGATTTCATTCAATCGATTTACCAGCTCCAACTGGATGAAGGAGGCTACCAACCCCTATTTTATCAGCTCCAACAAAAAGAAGGATAAAAACCCCTGGTTCTACCACAAGCTCCAACCTGTAGTGAGGACTCCAATTCGCGATGAGATCCAACACACTAGATTTACCACCATCAACTAGAAGGAGGCTATAACCCCATGTCCTTACCCCATCCTAACACCCTAATATGAATAAGAGAATCAACCTATACATGTATCATTAGCTCAGTCAACCTATGCCAGTATCAATATCTTTGTCAACCTATACATGTATCACTATTTATGTCAACTTGTACTTGTATCAATGTTTATGTCTCTATCATTGTCACAATCAAGGTATTCATGTCTCTATGTTACATATATAATAATTAAATGATTAAATTGTAAATTAGGGTAATTAATTAAATTATAAACTTTGTGAGTCATGTTGTTCCATTGAAATAGCACATATTGACCTATTAAAAGGTTAGGTTTGTAAACATTAAAATCATCATTGTATACATTATTACTTATCAAAATGTGGGATTTCGAATATTTGTGAGAATTTTAGAAATATTGTGGGTGTCACAAATTTTGCTTCATACCAATTGGTATCATATCCAATTTTAGGCTCTTCATCCTCACTCCTCTTCCCCTCTTCCATCCTTCCATTCCCAATCCCTCACATCCTTCTCTCCCTTTTGATGCCACTCTCTCACTCCATGTTCAACCCCGCTACCTCACAGAACCTTCCCTTGCCATTCCTCCCATACTCGAGTCCACCTTTGCAAATATCCTATGCCACTCCAACCACACCAGCTCCATAATGCTCCACACCCATCCCTCTCTTCCTATGGCTACAACTTCTCCCTCCTCGGTATCTCTCTAATCCACAAGCCAAATCCCTTTTCCCATACAACATCATATTATTCCTCCACGTCCACTCTATATCCACATCCACCTTCTCACCATGGCCTTTCCCTCCCATTTCTTAAATCGCTCCCAACTCACTCCCTCGTTGTTCCCCTCTTCCACCTGCGATCTCCCAACCCTCAACCTCTTGCATTACCTACCATCCACCACTTTCACTCTTGCACTCATGCATCCCTCCCTCCTTCTTCCTACCTACTCCTCTATCTCACCTCCAATCACTCCAATTTGCATCCATCCCATCCCTAACTCCCTCCTCATTGCAACCCTGTCCTCAATCCCTCCATTCATCATACATTGTCCCACGAGATCGCCATCAATTCGCCTACATACACTTCCTTATTTCCATCATCTCATTAGTATTTATCACATCCGCATCCACTATCCACACTCTATCATCGCTCTCTTGACACTCACCCTCACACTCTTGCCATTTTAAAACCCTAGTTTCAAAAATAATTAATTTTTTATAATATAGTAAATAACATTACTATAAAAAAAATCCATTATTTTTAAAAACCAAAATTATGAAATATTAATAATAATAATATTAATATCATTATTAAAAATTCAAATAATTGTTAAATGTAACAATTACTAATTATCATATTTAAATTTTTGCTCCAGATTAGTAAAAATTTAGATGTGCATTGCACACAAATGTCTTCCAAAAATGACAGATTAGTTGAAGAAATGAGGAAAGTTAAAGAAGCAATAATGGGAGATATTTCAAAAACTATAGATGGAATAATAAAAAATTCCATGATTGAAATATGTCCAAACAAGTATGTGAAGAAGAAAATAAAAAGGAGAATGGAAACATCGAATATCACCAAAATAGAACAATTCTACCATATATAGAAGAACATATCCATGAACTAGCACAAGCATAAAATAGTACAAGATATGTTTTCGGCAATCAAGAGCCTGAAATTGCAACTATTGAGAGATCTAAGGGTTATATATATGTTGCATACTCATTCAAAGATGACATGACCTCAAAAATTAAAATTAGTTCTAATTTTCAAAGCCCGGAGAAGGACATGAGAAATCATTCAAAAAGGGTGAAATTGATGTTTTGGAAATCTGCAAATTGAATTACACAGCCAGTTCCATATCACCATCTAGTTTTCATGTCAAAAAATATGAATATATAGGTCCTATTGTTGTTGAACCTAATAACAAAATAGTTATTGCATCTACGTGTTTAGAAAGTCCTATTAAGCAAGTTATTGTAGAGGAACAACATTTATGTTGATCCAAGGCTGAAGGTTTGGACATAGTCATGAGGAAATCAAGGACACTACAATTCAATGAAAAAACCATGGATTCTACAATTCAAAGAAACCTATTAAAATACGTAAAGTCTTCCATTCAAGTTGATGTCAGTTTAAATGTGTTTAATTTCCGTGACAACCACCAAACAATTTTGAGGTTGTTAAAATTAAAATACTCACGCCCAAAAATTGTAAGATGGAAGCCATCTACAATAATATGGTTTGATGAAACCAATAAGGCTCACATTAATGTCTTAAAACCCCAAGTGCTTAAGCATGACCATCACTTCAATTTCTAAGATAAAAAATCATCTCTTAAAAACAATTATGTTATTATGACATCCAATGTATAGTCCACAACTAGTGCAAAAAGTGGAAGTAAAGATCCACAATGGCTTATAAGTGAAATCCAAATGCTTACATGGAAAACAAATAAGTATAAGTTGTATTGTTTCAGAAACTCACCACTTAAGCATAAAGGATTATAACACAACTCCCATAATCACATCCACATAATGAAATCGATCTAGATTGTTGTGTTTGAGTCAACTTTTCATACAACCCATAATAAGAGGACATCAACACTCAGCTTTGAGGACAAATCTTCCCTTAAGGGGAAGCCAATGTTACATATATAATAATTAAATAATTAAATTGTAAATTAGGGTCATTAATTAAATTAAAAAGTTTGTGAGTCATGTCATAATTCCATTGAAACGACACATATTTACCTCTAAAAAGGTCATGTTTGTAAACATTAAAATCATCATTCTATATATTATTACTTATCAAAATGTGGGATTTCAAATATTTGTGGGAGATTTAGAAATATTGTGGGTGTCAGAAATTGTGTTTCGCACCATTCTATCATTGTCATTGTGTCAACCTATACATGTCTGAAATCTGTCTTTCAAGAATTCCCAAAAACAATCACCCATAGATTTTGATTGTATCTTCAAACCATTATATCATAGACATTTTCAAACCCTAGGATATGCCGATAATATCACAATAATCCATGCCAATTTATGCCAAGATAATCATCATGATCTATGACAATATCATCAAGGAAAAATCTTTGACACATACACAAGATCCATACCATTTTCAAGGAAACAAGATGGACTCTATTCCATGAGAGGCATGACCATTACAAGAGACACCCACATGTAAGAACCATACCTTTACCAAGATGAAGAAAAAATAAATAAACCCTTCACCGGAAGAAACACTATATCATTTAATCACATATCCATTACAATAAGATTTCCAATGAGCCAAGAAGTTCATTATTTTGTTATTGTATGATAAAGTTATGCCAATTTTATCAGTCTTCACCAAAGAACAAAATATGATCNGAGAGAGAGAGAGAGAGAGAGAGATGAACTGATGTGCAAATGAGAAGTATCTCCTCTTATTTATATCCTCCAAGGTGCCTTTAAATTGCTTTAGGGCATACATTCCACTTATCCTTAAATTTAGGATCTCCATATTTTAAGGGGAACTTCAATGTGTCAATACCACACTTCAAGGATTCATCATGGATCTTTAAATTTCCTTCATGATCACTTTATATCTTCGTCAAATGGGATTTGGGGCTTCTTCTCATCATACTTAGTGGACACATCATTATTCCTTTCAAGCTTTCTTTCCTCTTTATGTGGACCCATCCTTACTTTTGGGGTTATGTGGTCATCATCAATACTTTGGGGGATTCTTCATACTTCACACAAATATTGCTTTTCACTAAATTTAGGGAATTGTTAAGTCCTTCTTCATCATGGGTCATGTGACCCCAACATCATGGTCATGTGGACCCAACACCATTATTCTAGGGGTTTCTTCACCTTTCTCACCAACATTGCTAAGGGGAAATCTTATGGACTTATTTAGGGATTTGTCCTATATTTGTATAACCCAAAGTGTCTTCCCATGAGAACCATGCTTAAAGCTACTCCATAAGGGAACCGCTTTGGAGTTATATACACTAGGAATTTGACATCAATGAAAATATTATTCAACAATATTCCCCTTTGTCATTTATGGAAACCATCATAATCTCCCTAGGACCATGCTGCCCATGTCTTCATGGTTCTAATATTTCTTTCCCCCTTTGACATCAATGGAAAAGGGTTACCCTTTGTGACATCAATGGCAAAGGGTAACTCCCCCAAACAATATATCTTCTCTTTGAGGCTACTCCCCTTGAAAATATTCTAATTTCCTTCTCCAAACTTTTGCAACCTTTTGTCTAGGATATCTTGCCATGTTGCTTTTGCAATATCTTTCCATGCATCGATAGTCACAACATTTGTAGCATTCAACATTATGATTCGCCATGCTTCTACAATTTATTTTCATGTGTCAATAATTATGGAACTTGTAACATTCAACATTATAGTTCAAGTGGACATATTCATTTGCTTGAGATTTCCTTCATAAGCTTTGCAATCTCTAGCCTTATGCCCAAAGTTCTTGAAAGAGAAATGTTGGGCCTCATTTTTTTTATCAATTTTGCACATCTAATGGCTACCCCTTTTGCATATTCTACCTTCCATTTCTCTTCTCTTTTGGTCCATATCTATGTATTTCCTTTATATCCCATGGTTCTATAATCACCTATGCACTTTAAGGTACCTATGTTCAAATTAGAGTTAATATGCCATGTTTTGTTGCTTATTTTTTAATATAAGGTGATTGGCCTAACCTTCATGGGATTGCAGGATCCTTTTTATTTGCAAGTCTATGGGCTACCATATTTGAGCACTCTAGTAATTTTGCGGCAACATTTTGAATAGTGTGTACTATCGAAATTTTAGGAATTGAAGTGTAATACATTTAAATGCATCCAGGCAGAATCTAAGGCTCGAGTATAAAGTGGAATTCGTTCCTTCATGTGCGCCAACCCATGTCAAGATTCACAACGCCCTCTAATGACTAGGTTTGTAAATAATAATGGAAGAGTCATATGTAATTAATATTTAGCCGTGATTTCATGTTGTTAAAGCATGAAATTGAGTACTAGTATTAATGATCTCCTTGTTTATTTAATTCATATTCATTCCTGGATATTGAGATCTGCAATTTCATCACAATTGTAACCAATTATGTATGAACTCGTATATATATTATTGAATAGTCACATAGAGGGGTTAGCTCTGATAATTTTTGTGTGCATCCAGGGTATTGGAAATTCCAGACTCTGTGTACTTTGATGTACCTTTCAGATAATAAATGAATATTATATTGCTTTTATTATTTCCAGAGCTCTCATTACCATGCAGTGTGCTTAGTCAAAAGGACCCCCTATGCTAGGTTGCACTTGCAGAATTAGAATTATAGGTAAGATATGTGAGTATATGCATTTCAATTCAAACTATTTATAGTAGTCCCAACATAAATTGGTGAACTTTGTGTGTGCCATGTTTTGTCAAGCTTATCAGGTGAGTTGTAGATCACTTATTTTAATTCTATTGCAAATTCATCTCATAAAATTTATTCAATTTGCTTATAAATATTGTTGTAGGTGATTCCTCAATTTATGATAGTGGTTTTATGAATGGATGGAATCATGTAGACGAAGTATAGAGATTTGATTTATTTGTGTACCATTTAGAACATACTCAAAATATTTAATTTGATCTCTTGTTGCAATATGTGATTGTTGACTGGTTTCTGAACATCTTGATAACTCTGGTGATTACTAGAAGTTTTGAGTTTAATTGAATTATAAGTGTTGGGGTACAGTGGATCAATTCATATCGTTTGATAGTCATTGTCTTGAGATATAATAGTTCAATTCCCATAATGTTTTAGTATAGGAATATATTGTTATGTGAGCACTTTGGGAATAATTAACAAATCCATGTTTTAATTCCTTGTGATGAAAATTGATGTTGAATATATGCACAGTGAATTCACTCAATCTCGTTATTAGTGCTAATAATGTTTTGATAGAATACTTAGTGGCCCGGTTATGAATATATTGTGCGAGACATCTCATAAGTTTACGAACACCCACGGTTCATGATTTATTTAAGGTAAAATTAGACAATTATTTTATCCAACATTTTGGCATCGTTGTCGAGGAGATATCAAAGAACTATGTCTTAGTTGTTTAGATTTAATTAGTGTGAATAATATTCTATCTTTTGTGTAGGAATTCTAGCGTCCTAGAACACGTCAAGGAAGTTAAGTAAGACAAGAGGTAAGAATCAGCATGCCAGCTTGCTTTAGTGGGTATGCAGTCTTTTTGGATCTAGATGAAGTTGGTACTATAAGAATCGAGAAAGGGATAATAAGAGGAGATTTCTTAAGAGTAAAATTCCTACCACTATTGCTTTCGATAGCACTGTTAAAACCATTTCGTCTATTGACATGTTGGAAAGAAGAAACACAAAAAGGTATGTAGGAAAAACCCCAGCAAGAAGAATTGAACATCCTCCTATAGAATAAGGTGCCACTACGAATATTAGAAAAGAATGTATAGAGTATCTGGAGGATCCTATAGGCGAGGCAATCATTGTTGGTGATACAGAGAGGCATACTAATGAATATATTGTTGAGATAGGCTCTCACAACACTGAAACATGGTTTAGTATATTTGGAGAAGAGAAAATGGTTGAAGGGGAAGGAGAGACACATAACCATCGGGAGGAGGTGTGCACTGAAGAGGAGGAGTTCACCTTTGGTTTTCCCATTACCGATCCTAATGTGAATGTGAAAATGAAGAATATTCCACCTGCTACACTCCCTCACTTTCATGGCCAAGTAAGTGAATACCTTGACTCGTTCCTGTTTGAATTTGATATATTATGTCGGAGTTGTGATTATTCTAGTAACACAGAGAAGTTGAAAGTGTTCCCCTCCACCCTCAAGGATTTAGTATTACGCTGGTTCATGGGGCTGGGGGGCGCGACACAATAAGAACTTGGGAAGAGATGGGAAAATAATCTCAGCAAAAGTATCAAGAGTATTGTAAGGCAAGGGATCTAAGGGAAAAAATATTTTGGATGACACAAGTAGAGGTTGAGAGCTTGGAGCATTATCTTGAACGATTCAAATACAACCTCCAGCATTCAAAACAACACAAACTAGACGAAGAAACAATAAAGGTCATTTTTCTTAGGGGCATATGTGATGAATCTATGAATTTACTTAACCTTAAGGGGGATGGGGATGTTTCTCGATTTACTATTGAAAATATCTGTGATTTATGTATGAAATAATCAAGAGGACAAGAAATAACAGGTAAGGGAATTCGAGACACCCTCCCTAAGAGTCTTAAGAATACATCTGTCAGAGTCACTAGAACTAAATTAGGAAATATTTTAGAGAGTTTCAATACTGACATTCTTGGTACTCTTAGTATGTAGTTATATTCATTTCAGGATAGGAAATTACAGTATGAAGAGAATGCATCTCTAGCTATATTTTGTTTCGAGTGTCGTAAGAAACATCCCATGAAGGAATGTCCTCTAAATAAGGTATTTTTTGTGGTATTTGTGTAGATGATCATCCTACATATCAATTCCCATCACTTCCTGGATTGAAATCAGTATATTAAGTAGAAGAGTAAGTCATAGAGAAAGTATCTATATTAGCATCCAAAAATCCATGGCAGCCTCGACCACCAAGTATGCCTACTGATTCCACTAATTTTAATTTTGTATATTTTCCTGGACAATAACATGCTTGGAATCAAACACCCTCATGGAATACATGGCCCCAACAACCGACTCAGCCCCAACCTTGGAAACATGGATGAAGGGTATATGGGTTTTTGGTTGTACCTCCTTATCCTTATTCCATGACAAAACATCCTCCCATGCAACCTCAACCTCCCCCACCTTTTGTATACCCATCTCAGCAATATCCATCCCAATAATTCATACATATATGCCTATGCAACAACAAATTCCATACAAAAAACCTCAACAGCGCCAGCTTCCTACCCCGAACCCCCTAAGCCACATCAACTCCCTATCCAACCAGTAGCTAGCCTAAATAATAAGACAACAAAACATGTTCTTCAAGCTTAGTTGAATCCCTTCGCAACACACACAGTCGTTACTATAGGGCTACAGGACATTCATTTACGATCTGGGAAGGTCATTCAAAATTCAAATCCTATCTTACAGAAAAAGAAGAGGAATAATTAACTCTAAATGTGGTTGTTAATAATGAACCCCCAACTGAAAATAAACAGGCAGTTACTTTACCAAAGTAGGAATCTTCCTCGGGAGAACCACCCTATACAGAAAGGTTATAGTTGAAGAAGCCACTAAGTTCCCCTGACTATGATCTGCTTACATAACTTAAGAATGCATGCATTAAAATCCCTTTGCTACAAGCTTTAAAATATATACCAATTTATGCTAAAATAGTAAAGGAGATATGTGTAAAACAACCAAGGAGGAAATGAAAAGACCCACCCACTATCCACTTCATTGGAGAAACAACTAACCTAATAAGCGGTAAGAACCTCATTGAAAAATACCTAGATCATATAAATCCAATTGTCTCTATGCAAATTAATCAAATATTCCTTCCTAACACCCTGATTGACTTGGGAGAGACAATCAACATTATGACTGTGGGGACTGTGAAACGTTTAAAGTTGACGAATATTCGTCCTACACCCAATGTCCCAGAACTTAACGATCGGTCCAATATTAAGCCATAAGGAATTTTAGAAGATTTGATTGTGGCTTTAGATTCATAGACATATCCTATAGGTTTCATGGTCCTACAACCTAAGTCTTCCTCAAGAGGACATCCTTTCATTCTTGGGAGATTGTAGCTTGTTATTTCCAATGCATTTATAGGGTGTAGATCAAGTAACATGATTATCTCCCAATGAGATGCAGTTAAACAATTTTCGTCATTCCCACCAATAAAACATCTGGATGAGACTAAAGATATTATGTGGATGGATAATACAACCAGTGATGAGGATACAATTTAGCCTATTTACACGGTCTACCAACTAATAAAATTTCAAGAAGAAACAAAAGATAACCAGCTACGTATTTTTCTATGTTTCTCTGATTTTTCACAGTTAAATCAGTCATGTTTATTGCCCTTAGATCATATTATGGAAGAAAATATTCAAGAGACTAGTGATCTAATGACATTGAGGTTCAACCAGGTAAGATGTTGAATATTAGCAATCAATTTTCTATGTTTCAACAAGAAAAACTGATCCAGGTTCTATCTAAACATTTTAACTCCTTTTCTTGTTATTATCAGGGTATGAAAGGAATAGACCCTAGAACTTGCTCTCGTCGTATTTTAATTCAAGTTTATTCTTGACCTATTAGGAAAACCCAACGCAAGATGAACTCAGCTTTTAACAAAGTGGTTAATGAACAATTTCAAAATATGTTATATGCCAACTTTATCTATCCTATGTCAGACAATAAGTGGATTTCATCCTTAGTTGTAGTCCCCAAGAAAAATAGGAAATGGTGTATCTGTGTGGATTATATAGAATTGAACAAGGCTACTATGAAAGACTATTTTCCTTTACCTTTTATCGATCAAGTTTTATATACCTTGTATGGGAAGTAATATTTTTCGTTCTTAGATGGGGTCAGCAGGTATAACAAAATTAAATCTCATCAGAAGACCAGGAGAAGACCACGTTCACTTGTCCATGGGGAACATTCACATGTCATTTTCTTCCCTTTGGTTTGTGTAACACTCCCACCACCTTTCAAAGAGTAGTTTTGGGGATATTCTTAGACCTTATTCATGATTGCGTAGAAGTATATATGGAATATTTCACCGTCTACGGAAATACATTCGAAGAATCCTTGCAAAACCTCAAAAAAATGTTGGTTAAGTGCCAAGAAACAAATATTTCTCTGAGTAATGAAAAGTGTAAAATGTTGTTGACAAAAGGGGTAGTATTAGGACATTTTATTTCTACTGCATGTATTGAAGTGAACCCTGCTAAAATTGAAGTCCTTATTAAACTCGAAGTCCCTAGAACTTAGAAGGAGATAAGAATTTTCCTTGGTCACGTTAGGTAATACAGACGATTTATTAATAAATTTAACCAGATTGTTGCCACTATGTTTAAATTATTATCCGAAGATGTTGATTTTCTCTGGGATTCTAACTATCAGTGTGCTTTTGAGACCTTAAAGGAAAATATTTATGCTACTCATGTGCTTAGGGGACCTAATTGGTCCCTTTGATTTCACATATCCATGGATGCCTTAGACTTTGCCATAAGGGCCACCCTTGGGCAGAAAGAAAACCAAAATTAGCATTCCATTTATTACATTAGCAAAAATCTTGCACCTACCGAATTAAAATATATTGTAACATTAAAAAAATTCTTGGGGGTAGTATATTCTATTAATAAATTTAGTCATTACTTTACAGGATATGAGGTTTATGTGCATATTGACCACTCTTCCATACATTACTTGATGAATGAACCTATAAAAAATGGAAGGGCCACATGATGGCTCCTTCTGCAACAAGAATTCAACATTACTGTTGTGGACATATCAGGTATAGAAAACATGGTCAGTGGCTTTATTTCCAGATTGCAAGATGAAGGTAATGTTGTTCTTGTAGATGATAGTTTCCCTAATGAACATTTGTTTTCAATTTCTACGCATTCTCCTTGGTTTGTTAACGTTAATTATTTAGCTTCAGGAAAGTTGCATTTGCACATGACATACAGAGAAAAGCAGAACATCATTAGAGAAAGTGTTTCCTATTCTTGGATTGATGATAATTTGTTCTAGACAAGGCCAAACCTTGTCATTAGGAGGTGTGTACATCAGGACACAACATTTGATATATTTAATACTTGTCATGATGAGCCATGCAGGGGTAATTTTGCAGATAGAATGATAGCTTACAAGTTGGTACATGCAGGGTATTACTGGCCTACCCTTTTCAAGGGTATCAAGAAATACGTTAAAAACTGTGACAATTGCCAAAGGAGGGGGAAACCGATCAAATCCAGTGAAATTCTTACATCTACAGTTGTTGGTTGAAGCTTTCAAGAAATGGGACTTAGAATTCATAGGGCCCATCACTCCAATGTCAAAAAGGAAGAAGTACATTCTTGTGTGCACTAACTCCGTGACTAAGTGGATGGAATTCAATGCCCTGTTTAGGGCCAATGAATAGTCAATTGCAGAGTTTTTGTACGAGGGAATATTTACAAGGTTTGGAGTGCCACAAGATATTGTTACAGATCAAGGAACCCATTTTACCTCAAAACTTATCAAATCTATATGTGAACAATACCAAATTCAACATAGGACATCAACACCATATCACTCGCAGGAAAATGGCCAAGTTGAATCTACCAATAAGGTCCTGGAAGCTATTCTCACGAAAAACAGTACAATCACATCATAGAGCATGTTGCAGTTGAATCAGATTGATGTGATCAGACAAGACGCTTTTCAGAATACTTTGTTTTCTCAACAACAAAGACAAATTTGGCATGACAAGTTAATTAAGAAAAATCAATTCTAACCAGGTTGTTGTTAAGGAATTGATCCTATGGCTCATGTTGAGGCCACCAACATACTAGGGGTTCTACATACTGATACATAAAGTTCTGCAAGTGTAAATACAAACAAGAGTTCAAGTTTTAATAGGGTTCATACCGTATGCACTAAAGTTTGATCCAAGATTTCTCTTTATCCTTCCACTTGCCCTCCAACCACGGAACCTACAAAACAACTTCAAACCTTCCTCAAACCAGTTTGACCACATATAAAACAATGATAATCAAGCTACTATGAAACCCTAATCTCATCAACATCAATATATGATTGGAAACTGAGATATACATAGTGATTTGGAAGGGGAAGAACATCAAATATTTATTAATCAATGGAAGAAGTACAATATATACCTTCTCCTCATGCAAGGAACCTTGTGAAACCTTCGATCTGGATCTTCTACTTCTCTCCTCCAAGATTTGCGGTGAGGGTAGATGAAATCTAGTACATAGGTGAGGAGGATGAGAGTCCAAATTCTACCAGCATAACAATACCAAAGGTTAAGTCCCCTTCATGCTCCCTTCTCCCTCTCTTATATAGTAATATGAAGAGTTAGCCTCGAGGATAGGGTAGTTACAACTGAGGAGGCAGTTCCAAAACCACTCAAACCACCCAAAATTTGATAATTTTATATTTTTATACCATTTCTTTTGGTATATGCATGTGCAACACTGACAACCCGAATTTTCAATGTGAAAAATGCAAGTACAACAATGATAACCTATGTATTTGTCAAAAAAATGCATTTTTTTAGAATGAATCAATCTAGATTAATACCAATGACGATGAACAAACTTCCTTCTTGGTGAATGGGCACATATTGAAATTGTATCATAAGCCAATGTCAAATCTAACGTCCCCGACCCTCCGACCGGCGAAGAGTACGCTACCATGGCATTAACCATCCGGGATACCGGCCCCATAAACATGTGAATTCATAAAAATGCTGAAACAGAATGCGTTAAAGTAGAACATACACAGATGCAATTATTTTTCATACAAAGCGGAAGCAACGTACATTCATACAAGCATTCATTCTACATGTCCATCATATTCATTAACAGTAAATAGGATTGCAGAAGTAAAATAGACAAGGTTACTTATCTTATAAGAACTTGTTTCGCAACCAGCTATGTCGCTGCAACATTCCACCCAACCATAGGCTAGCGTGCTCCTTAATCTCTCAACAACACTGCCACCTCCGAGCTAGGCATGATTCCCCAAGGAATAAGGAACAATCAGGCTTACACATAGCCAAGGATACACAAAACACAGCCAAGCCAACACAGTTGGGTTTATCAGGCCATCAACAAGACAGCCAAGCCAACATGGTCAGGTTTATCAGGCCATCCAGGAGTTGGGAAAGGCTAAATGCTAAGCTGGTGAGCCCATTACAAAGCTAGGAACACCTACACTAGAACTAGCCTGACTTCTAAGACACCCACACATACCCAACATAAGGAATCAATCCCTTCTCTGCTACACAGTCCCTCAAGCCCTGCCTTCCCTTCCAGTGCTATTCAGGGGTTGTGGAGAAGAAAGCTATCCCTCTAGTTCTGTATGTGTGGTTTCCAAACACACCAGGTTTATCAAGAAAACCAAGCCTCCATCGCTACTCCCAACACAATCTGAAGACCAACCATTGCACACATGCAATCAATCAGCTGTTACAGCTTAAGCAGGGAAAACAACTCCCAAGCGAATTATACAGTCCCAAACGTATCATTGAACACAACTCACAACATGGGGAAAACAACAATCCCAAAATGTAACAGTGAGCGTAGCTCACAACATGGGGAAAACAACGGCCCGTCCTGGGCAACAAAGCCACCAGGGAGACTTACCCAGACCACACTGGGGAAGAAATACAGTCTCCCAACCTATGCGTGAAAGAAAATCGCACCAGACCCCAAAATACAGAGGGAAAAACATATGCATGAGCCACAAATCAGTAGGGAAAACTTACACACAGTCCCTAAGCGTAAGATGGCTCTCCACAGGAAAATCGTGGGTGATAGTGACTGAACGGCTCCCAGCTTGCTGCATGAGTAAAAACAACGCAGAACATAGTGTGTGAGAGAAATCCACACCAAATCCCAAATACGGGTTGAAACACACTCGATTCCTTCATGAGGAAAAAGGTGAATGACAGTGGAGATGGCTTCTCTCTCCTAGCTGCGTGAGACCAAAACAGGAAAGAAGCTTGTGCATGGGAACAATTAGACTCCCATGAGGCATGAATAGACAATGGAGGTAACGTGCAGTAGTCAGAAGTGCGTGAATGAATGTTTTTGCACCGTCGTGGAGAGAGTGGAATGTCCGCGGGAGTGATGGCGGTGGTTTTTGCTTGCCATCGTGAGGTCAACCACGCTAGTGGAGTGTGCGTGTGGGAAAGGACTGACAGTCCTGCCACACTCCACTCCCAGCCATAACTACCCCAACTAAAAGTAGTAGTTCTTAATGGTGGTGGTTGGATAAGCCAAGGTGGCGACACATGGGTTTTCTCTCATGGCTCAAGGTTTGAGAATTTCCCCACCCTTATCCTTGTGAAAATCATGCCCCTTCTCAATTTAGTTGCCGTGAACATAGTTGGTTGGGTTATTTAATTAAAGATGCATATTTACATGATGACAAAACTCAATATGTATGCCGCATGCCCCGATATACCATCGGTGACAATTTAAATTCGAAGCATAGCATAGCTAATCAATGGTGGGGCCTTGGCCTTTAGGTCCGCACCATGATCATTTACAATACATACATCATATACATCTAATGCAACGGGGTCAAAACCGGGGTGTTACATCAAAAGCAAAATTTATTTCAACTGTGATACAACGAAATGAGATGGAACTGGTGAGTAAGGAACGTAACTCTCCTCTTAAACATAACTCTCCTCTCCTTACTCCTTCATTTTAAAATTGATAAGGGTTTGATTAAGAAAATGAAAAATGAAAAAAAAAAGTTTGTGTTAGCTAATAAACATGAGCTTGTTTTGTTCTTTTGATACTCATTAAACCATGTAGAGGGACGTCCAGTGAGTGTAGGTTTATCTCTTTATCCAACCTTAGTGGAATATTTATGAAAAAGGAACTGTGTCAAGCTAAATATTAAATCTTTGTTGTGCTCGGTTACCAAACATGACAAAGATAGCTCCTGAAGTATTCTTAAGCATTTTCAGACTCCCAAAAGATGAAAATCAACGAGAAGTGACTAGCCTATTCTTGACAAAAACCCACAGGATAGTATATCTTTCTAGTATTTCTCCTGCTAAGAATCCTAGTTAAGTTTTCTTTCAAATAAAATTTATGTCTGCTTGAGTTGGATTAATGGAGGATAAATCAAGGAATTTCATTCAACAGGTCTATACCCATTGACCACAGCACATTATCTGGGTCTTAGGCCAGATATTAAATTATTCCTTGAGGTATGTATGCTCCAATGATAGACTGTCGCACCAACAACAATGGGGATACATTAGCTCCTCCTGACTGTTGGATCATATAGGGGTTAGATAGCAGCTAATTCATTCACACCTGTCAAGATTCATCGGGTGTGCCTTGGTTCCCACTTACATTAACGGTGGTGAGCCTCGCATTGGTTAACGACATTCATCAAGGGTCGTTAATCGAATGAGACTCATGCACATTCAAGATCGGTCCATTTTTCATGTGCAAAGATCCTACACAAAACGAGGGACAAGACGAAGACTTCAGAAACATTGCAACAAAATGGAAATTTAAAGCTAGAAACATGGTATATCATGGTTGCAGGAATAGGAATCTCCAGTAAAAATATAGTGGATAAAAATAATAATAAAAACAGGTGTGACGTTGTGGAAAAATTATAAGAAATATTTAGCAAGAAGACCTGATGGATTGAACAAGGCATATGTGAAAATGTTTGTTCAAAATATGCAAGCTCGACCAGCCTGGGTCTAAAATGCTCAATAATTTTAGAATGATAGTAGATAGAGGACAAATGAGTAATATTTTATGGTAACACAATGACATAATTTTTAGAGTTACGAGTTACCATAATATTTCCTTCCCTGGTAATCTTACTGTACTTTCCCTAGGAGGATCGAGTTATGGGAACGCCATCTCAAGTACTACAGAATTCCATTTGTCAATAGAAGAGAAAGATTGTTAAAATCCTATGGTAAAAGTAACTCTTCTGGAACCATCAAGTTATTCTGTTAAAAATGAGGCATTGTTTTGTTCACAGTTCCAGCATTTGACATGTGCAGAATGTGGTTTGAAGAGAATCCCATCTGATATTAAAAGCATGGCCTCCTCACAAAAAAATTGCTCCAACCTGGACCATCATTCTCCTTCTATCCATATCTTTAAAGTTATCTCCCACGATTGAATTAGCATGGGTCACGTCAATTCTATCGGGTGAGTCGGCATCAATAAAGTGTTTCATCATTGTCAATATGTCGAGTCAGATTCGACTTTAACCACTCTGATATGGGAAAATCATGGAAAGATTAGGACATTCATTTTTATCAGTTGTCAACTTTGGGTGGCAGTTATCGGAGCCATGTGATGATCAGACTAAACCTTGATTCGTTCTCACATGCCAAAATATTTGCTTTCAGCTTATGTATCAAGTAAATGATGATAAGATCACCGCTTGTTTTGGAAATTAGTAATGAAATACAGTTAAATTATTTCTAATTATGGCTAGTTACCTTGCCCCAATCACCTCATACGATCAACATTGTACCACCTTATCATCTAATCAATATCAACCCGATCTAAAATTATGATTTTGCATGCTATACTCTTTCGGTAAGTGATTGGGATCACTATAAGGATCACAAACACTTCCTGATTGAACCCAAAAAAAAAAAAACGAAATGAGAAGAGCTAGTTCTTTCCCTTCCCTACAACCTACAAAGTGAGGATTTTGTGAGAACTTGAACTCATATATCCTATTAGGTTGAAAACATAGGGGATAAGCAATAAAAAATAAAGGCAATTTCGATGGTAGTTAGAGTTGAGCCAAAAGAACTAAAATTTTTAGATAATTATCCAAATTGCCACGAGCAATTCAAAAAAGTGGGATGACTTCATTTTTGTGAAAGGTTGCATGGTTACAATCGTAAGGTGACCAAGGCATTTGCGAAAGTGTTTGATGGCTACAGAGAACAACTGGGACAGTTGACAGTAACTATAACCGAGGATTTTATTGCACGATCTATGGGGCTTCTGCAAGAAGGGGAGAACTGGTTCAAAGGTACACCAGTTAAGGACTGTGATTATAACCAGTTTTTAATTCCAAAATATGTAAACCCTTACTAGAGCAACGAAATTATGCATTCCTTGGTTAAAAACGAATGGAGATATGTGTTATATGCAATCCAAAAATATTTCACTTGTGAAGGGAGGTACACAATAACATGTCAATATCACCTTTGGTTTCATATGCATTTTAATCGAACTAAGAAAATGAACTTATGCTACTTTCTCTTGCGAATTTTATCCAATATGTCCACCCATGTCCAGCCGCACTCTTTAAATGTGGAGACTAGTTTTTTTCACAATGGACTTATCAGAGTGTTGATTGAAGAGGAATTGAGAACAAAAGACCAAACATGGAAGCACTCCATTTTGGGGGGGCGGGTTTAAAAAGGAAACTATCAAGTCACCCCCATCTAAGCAAGTGAAGGAACCTTCAAAAAACATAGAAAGCATTCAGAGAAAAAAAAAAAAAAAAAAGGAGGAAGCTAGTTGAGGGAGAGGGGCCTTCTAACATGAACAAATAATGCACACAAGAATAGAGTCCTCCTCCAGGGTTTTTCATGAGCTCCTTCAATAAGCAGGTAAAAGAAGCACATAATTTGCAAGATCAAGAAGGCATAGATAAGGAAGGTGAATGAGAGTGGGAAGGAGGTTTTATAGCATAAGTGGATGCTTGCATTCTTGAAATTAAGAAAGAAGAGGTGTCCATTGTGAATCTGACCCCAAACATCGAATAGTTTATTCCAACGAGGGAATTGGATGAGAATTTAATCAGAAAATTCAAAACGCCATATAAGGATAAAATCCAGAAGGACCCTCCCAACTCACTGATAAATAAAGGGAAAATTGAAGCTCCTTTACAAGTTGGATTTCAAAGAGTGCCATCTTTAGAGATCATTGACATGATTGGTTATATGAAAAAGAGAAAAAAACTAAAGAAAAAAATGTTGCTAAGAGTAAAACTCCTGAGAAAAAGATAAAGGAATCTAAGGATGAAAAGCAGACACCGGAGATAACTATGAGAGTCACTAGGATTCGGGCTAGACAGTTATTTTGACAAGTTGAAGATGATTCAGAGGAAGACCAGGTTAGATTCACAAGTAGCATGGACCTATCCCAAGAAAATAAATAAAGGTACCAGAGGACCAAGGTAGATCTTGAGCATCAGGAAGAGGTGCTTAAACCTGCCTCCAAATTTGGTAAGGATGAAAATTGTGAAGTTTGTAATGATTCTAATTATGAATTCCCCCCATTAGATACATAATCCATTCATACATAGGAACCAATGTTAAATAACATGCTAAACCTTCAAAGGAATTACAGTATGATGATGAAGTAGGATTTATGAATCCCATGAATATCACACGAAAAGAGGAAAGTAAATTTCATGATATTATAGAATATTTGGTTCCTGCACCAACAGGGAACTTACTTAAATTACCATACTCATATTCAAAGGAGGAAGAGCCCAGGTTAAAACAACATAAACCCAGAAAGGATCACTCAGTAATTAAGAAGAAGAAAGAGATAAAAAAGTTGAGGAAACTTAAAAGGAATTCGAAGGATTATAAAGTACCGGGTAGTTATCTGAAGAAAGAAAATGAAATTCTCAAAGAAAATTTTAAGAAAAAGGATGTTGAATGTAAGATTATTTTTAGAAAGCCAAGGAAATGGTATCATTAGAGGGAAACTTTGAGAAGCTAAAACAATATTTTGAAGATCAAATTATTATAGAGGAAACAGCGACCAAAACAGTACACCTCCACTAGACTTTTTTTTTGGCAAAATCTATAGAGAGGGTACAAGGACGAGAGGCCCAAGATAAAGTTACAAAGAAAGGTGTTGCATGAGGACATTCAAAAGGTTTCCTGGGGGAGATTTGGGGCCTCATTTTTTATAATTTTTTCACATCTAATGGCTACCCTTTTTTAATATTCTACCTTCCATTTCTCTAGTCTTTTTCTCCATCTCTTTATTTCCTGTATATCCCATGCTTTTGTCATCACCTATGCACTTAAGGTAACTACTCTTAAATTAGAGTTAATTTTCCATGTTTTTGTTGCTTATTTTCAAATATAAGGTTGGCCTAACCTTCATGGCATTGCAACATTCTTTTTGTCTGCAAGGTTACAGGCTACCAAATTTGAGCACTCTAGTAATTTTGTAGCAACGATTTGAACAATGTGTACTACCAAAATTTTAGGGATTTATGTGTAATACATTTAAATGCATCTAGGAAGAATATAAGTCTTGAGTATAAAGTGGAATTCATTCCTTCATGTGCACCAACCCATGCTAATATCTGCAACGCCCTCTATTGACTGGGTTTGTTAATAATAATAGAAGAGTCATATGTAATTAAGATTTGGCCACGATTTCATGTTGTTAAAGCATGAAATCGAATACTAGTATCAACGATCTCCTTATTTTTTTAATTAATAGATATTCATGGAGATTGAGATCCACAATTTCATCATAATTGTAACCAATTATGTATGAACTCATATATATTCTTGAACAATCATGTAGATGGGTTAGTTCAATAATTGTGTGTGTTCATACAGAGTATTGGAGATTCTAGATTCTTTGTACTGTGATGTACCCTTCAATTAATTAAAGAATACTATGTTTCTTTGATTATTTCTTAATCTCCCATTACCTTGTAGTGAACTTAGTCAAGAGGGCCCCCTTTGTTGGGTTGCACTTGCATAATTAGAATTATAGGTAAGGTGTGTGTGTGTGTGTGTATTCATTTCAATTCAAATTGTTTGTATTAGTCCCAGCATCTAGTCATGAATTGTGTGTATGTGTGTTTTGTTAGGCTTATCAAGTGAGTTGTAGATCACTTATTCTAATTCTGTTGCAAATTCATCTCATAAAATTTATTCAGTTTGCTTATAAATCTTGTTGTAGGTGATTCCTCAATTTATGATAGTGGTTTTATGAATGGATGGAAGCCTATAAATGAAGTATATATATTTGATTTATTTGTGCACCAATTAGAACATGATTAGAATAGTTAATTTGATCTCTTGAGTCAAATATGTCATTGTTGACAGTTTCTGAACATCTTGATAACTCCGATGATTGTTATAATTTTTGGGTTTAATTGAATTATAAATGTTGGGGTACACTGGATTAATTCATATTGTTTGATAAATTGATGAATCCTTCCTTTGTAGTATTTACTTTGATGGGAGAGTCTGATAATTTTTGCATAACTCTTATCCTTCTCTTCATTTCTGTTGGAACATTTAACTTTCTTTGTTGGTTGGAGATTTCATCTTCTTCAACATTTTTGTGTATCATAACCAAATATTTTTTTTTCAAGTGGAGATATTTGTTGGTTGAGCATGTCATCTAAGATCAATGTGCTCTTCTCAAACTTCAAGTTTGTTGAAGTTGTCTTCTCCGATTTATTTTGTAGAGTAACAATATCAAACTCTCTTGTTTGGTACATTCCTTCCTTCTTCTTTAGTTGACTTGTTAGGAATTATTCAATTTTCTTTGCTTCTTCCACTTGTATTCTTAGGGCAGAAATAGTATTTTTAGACTCTTCATGGTCTTTATGTTTTCCACCTTTTGATTCTTCTAGTATCTCTTCTAGAAATGTGTTCTTCTTCTTGAGCTTCTTGATTTCATCTAGGGCAAAGATTAGTTGTCTTTCAAGATCAACTTCTTATTCTTTGACTTATGATCCTTCAGGATATTTTTGCATTTCATCTTCTTCATCGATATGATTTGTAATCGTGGACATGAGGAAAGCTTTATTTCCTTCTTCATATGAACACTTAGTAGTAGCATGTCCTATTCTTCCACATTTAAAACATTTAGAGAGTTACTTAATTTGTACCTTTGTCTTTTTATTTTCATCATCTTCATATTATGTGTCGTTGTTGGATGAAAGTTCTTTCCCCTTTTCATCTAGTTCTTCATTTGCTTCTACCTTGACTTTGTAAATATTTTGTAGCTTGTCCCAAAGCTCTTCAGCTGATGTACACTTTCCTAAATTTCTTTCCACGAAATCTAATAATCCATCTAGAATGTCATCCATTTGCATTGCATTGTTCTCATGTAACTCCTTTTTGGATACACATTTTAATGGTATTTTTGGATCAGTGCAGCCATTAACAACAGCAATCCATACATTCACCCCTAAATCCATCAAGTAGTATCTCAATCTAATACTCCATACTGCATAATTATTTCCATCAAATATATGAATACGATTTGAAGAGAATCCTTCTTCTTTATCCATATATGTTCACAATATTCCTTCCAGTGGTTCAATTGTTTTGAAGGTAACCATATCTTATACCAATTGTTGGAATATTAACCAATACTAGGAGGGGGGGTGTGAATCAGTATTGAGCACTTTTTACCATTTCAAAATGTAATATCAGATGTAAACATTAACCATTAACAATAAAATTCATATTCACATAAACCATACAAAGTACATAAGAGATTTTATGTAGAAACCCAAATGGGAGAAAACCACAGAATGATTTTCTTATATAATATAAAAATTACATTCAATTGATTTACCAGATCCAACTGGAAAGAGCCTACAACCCCCTAGTTTATCATCTCCAACTAATAGGAGGATATAACCCTGTGGTTTTACCATAGGATCCAAACTATAGTGAAGACTCCAATCCTAGGTGACCTCCAACTCACTATATTTATCAACATCAACTGGCAGGAGGCTACAACCCCCTATTCTTTCCCAATCATGCCACCCTGATATGAATAAGAGAATCAACTTGTCATTGTCATTGTATCTTATAACTTTTACATGTATCATTGTCTCAGTAAACCTATACATGTATCGCTATCTCTATCAAACTATACATGTATCATTGTCTCAGTGAACCTATACATGCATTGCTATCTCCGTCAACCTATACATGTATCATTATATTTATCAATTTATACCTATATCAATGTTTCTATATCTTTCACTATATCCATGTCTATTTCTTTGTCTCTATCACTACCTCTATGTCAATCTATACATGTCTCAAATCTATCTTTCAAGAATTCCCATAAATAATCACACATAGTTTTCATTTGTATCTTCAAACCCCTATCTCATAGACATTTTCAAACCCTAGTATATGTCAATAATATCACAATAATCCATGCCAATTTATGTCAATATAATCATCATTATCTATTCCAATATAATCAAGAAAAATATCTAACAAATACACAAGATCCATACCATTTTCAAAACAACAAGATGGACTATGAGTCCATGAGACGCATGACCATCACAAGAGAGACCCACATGTAAGAATAATATATTTTCCAAGATGAATAAACAATAAATAAATCATTGACCAAAATAAATCCTAGATCATTTCATCACATAGCCTTTATAATAAGTTTTCCAATCAGCGAAGAATTTCACGATTATGATATTGTATGAGAAAGTTATGTCAATTTTATCAATCTTCACCAAAGAACAAAAGATGATCCCAAAACTTTCTACACTAGCTCCACAAAAGTTCACACTTTCTCCTTATAGTTGCACAAGAGAGAGAGAGAGAGAGAGAGAGAGATGAATTGATGAGCAAATGAGAATTCTCTCCTCTTATTTATTCCCTCCAACGTGTATTTAACTTGATTTAGGACCTACATTCCACTTATGCCTAAATTTAGGATCTTCATATTATAAAGGGTACTTCAATGTGTCAATACTTCACTTCAAGCATCATCATGTAACTTTAACTTTCCCTCGTGATCACTTAATATATTCATCAAAGGGGCGTTTGGTCTTCTCCTCATCATACTTAGTGGACACATCATTATTCCTTTTGAGGTTTATTTCCTCTTTATGTATACTCATCCTTACTTTTGGGGTTATGTATACCCATCATCAATACTTTGGGGGATTCTTCATACTTCACACCAATATTTCTTTGGACCAAATATTAGAACTAAAGTTTGCATTTAAACCTGCTACTTAAAACTTCTTCTTTTTTTGCCTAATTAATCTTGATAACCATCTTTCAAACTCCAACTATGTTCAAGCCTTGCCTTTAAATATTTTCCTAGATAGTCTATTGCATGATAATTGATACTTTGTCTCAAGATTTTTGTTCCAATTAATCTATATTATATATACAATGTTCTTTCACCAAAGTGACTTCCTTGTGTTGAGGAGATTGAAACTTGGTTGTAGAATAAATCACTCCCTTTGAAGAATGTGCTACCAAATATTTAGAGGTTCTGAAGAATCATAATGAAGACTTTAATTTGGTGCAACCAAATTGGTGTGCTTAACGATACAAAATCACATCATAATAATGTTACAGAACCCATCATTTTGGTGTTACTAAATATATTTGTCGGTGCAGTTGAATATGTCAAGACAATCATTTCAGAGTCGGCTCTCATCCAAATTAGGATTATGGAGTTTTCCTTAAATAATGAAAGATCAATCACCAGCATTTCTCATGTAAATTTGATACTCTGAATAGCAATTATATAGATCCTTTTATGATCTACGAGAGATGGAAGTATTCCTCCTCACAAAGCGGTCATGTGGTTCATTATGAGCCCGAAGGAGAAAAGCTCCTAGAATCTTACCTAGAGTGGTTTCTCTTATGTGAGAAGTTGAAACATACAGCAATTGCCCAAGATTTTTCTAATGGTTTTGATGTCACTAGTTTACAGTGGGATATCTTACATTTCAAGTGGCAAGGGCCACGATTATAGTGGCAGGATAATTACCTATAGATGGTGAACACCGGTTTAAACTTCACATCATTGAAACTATTGATTGTAATCAATTTCATAAGGAAGAGTTTCAAAATCCTGACTGGAAAAAAGGGATCCGACAGATCTTATTAAAGGAAGAACGCATCCATCTCTTGAAACTGGTTCATAGGTAATTCACTAGAGAGGGAAGGTATGGTACAGTCTACTTATATCACATGAAGGTTTTGCTTCATTTAAACGGTATCTCCATAATGGATTTGTCCTTTTATTTGTTGAAAATACTTACAAAGATGAATGATATGGTTAGGGATCACCCTCACAACAGTCAACATAGCATTTTCCATCTGGATTTTATTAAATTTTCACTGATCATAGAATAATTGAACAAAACTCGGAGGGATTGGAACCACTTTCCATTATTTTATGGCTTTGAAATCGTCAAATATAAGTATTGGGAGGATCACATAGATAATTCCCTTAGAAACTCTACAACCCCTAAAACATCTAGAGACAAGGGAGGGGATCATTCCACTACAAAATAGAGTGTTTAAAGGGTGAATCAAACAACTGAGACAAGTAAACAAAGAATGGAACTAGAGCAAGGAAGCATCTCAAAGAAAAGGCTGTGATTTTTCCCTAAACAGAAGCAAATAAACCCCAACTCTGAACAACATGATAATGGAAAAAGAAAGGGAGAAGTGAAAACCCCCAAGCCAAAAATTTAAGAATCTAAATTGAAATCTAGTTCCAAGAAGGAAAATTCAAAAATGGTAGGGTATTCAAACAATTTTCTTGGTGGAAAAGGCTAAGGAAAAACTCAAAAAAAACAAGTCAGAACTGTAGTGTGTTTATTCATAGAGAGGAGCTCACACCAGACCTACTAAAAATATCAAGCTAAATTCCAAGTCTATCTTTGACCCTACTTTGAAATAGTAGAAATTTATTTATCTTGAAAACTCTCCAGAAAACACAAACAAAATCAAAGCCCGTGACATCAATCCCTGGGTCTATTGAAACCTAAAGGATTTCTAGGTTAAATAAGAAAGGAGAAATGGTTGGGCTAAAAAAATGACTAAAACTGAAGATTCCAATGTTTCCAAGAAGACAAAGAAACAAGTATTGACTCATACACCATGTGATGGGGAAACTGGCCTTTAAATTGAGAAGGAATAGAAAATCATTGAAGTTTTAGCAAATGTGCAAAAGTCCCTCAATGCATTTTGTGATTTTCCAAAAACTGGTCCTTTTGTCCAAAGTTCCTCAAAAGAAGAGTAAGAGGTACAATATGTTGATCTAGATCAAATTATCCAAGTGGAACCAGAACCTAAAGCTAGTGTTTCGCAGCATCCCAAGAGAAAAAAGCATAAGACCAAGAAGATGCTTAAGGGAGAACTCAAAGAGTCCAAAGGTTTAATGGAAGAGTTAAAGTAGGAAAATAAGCCACTGCATATGGAGGCAAATACAATTAATAAGAGAATGGGAAAATTGGTCACTAAGCACAAGAGGATTTACAAATTTTATCAGAAGCTAAGGACGAATAACAAGAAGTTGTTCAAAAAAATGAGATACTGAAAGAACAAGTGCTTTCAAGAGAGACACAAGCATCAAACAAGTAATGACAGACTGGGAATTTTAGCAAGGTTGGGAACTCAAGTTCAATGGGAAAAAATCCAAACCCTAGTAGCTGAAGCAAAATAAATTTTATGAACTATGTGGATTTTGGGAAACAAGTCATCTTCTACAGCGTTCGAGTAGTATCTATGGTAGAACAAAATCAAGTACAAGATCTAAAGCTACTACAAAAATTACAAACGTTTTGCAGCACCAGTCTTTCAAATCTACAAGTACGCTACATGATCTCTTGTAGTGTAGTTTTCCTTTGTTATATTATTCTTAAACATTTATGAAGATTTGTAAGACTTTAATTCTAAGAAATTCTCTAAGTTGTATTTTATGAATATAAGCATCGAATGTATGTTCTATACTCTAATCAATTATGATGATCTGACCAGTTAAAATATCCCTAGAATATAGGATCTAGAACCAAATTTTGATTCAATCCATATATCCTTATCTATGGAGATATTATTAGAAAATAGATAGGACATGAACCTCCTATGTTGGATCTGACATCCAAATTAGTTGTATTAAATAGCTATAAATCTAATAATGTAAATCATCTTGGCATTTAGGATTTTGGAGGTCATAGAGGGTTGTTGAATATTCTATAAAGATAAGCGTTTGCTCAATAATACATACATGCTCAGAGATATTTTTGTTGTTATGATTTTTTTATCCTCATATATTTTACTATTGTTTCTTGTGTTGAATACATAAAGCTTTTGCACTGCATTAGATTTATACTTGTTTCAGATATAATAACATTTTTTATTTAATGGGTATTGCCTTAAACCAGTACCATGTATTTCACATGATCTTCCAGTCACCTTCCAGTCTTGACACTATTAGGAATTTGAATCTTTTTGTGAATATATAAGACCTACAAGTTGTTATTTTATGTAGTTACATCTCTGCCTTATTCTTTCTTCTATGTAATCATGTTTAATATGTAGCAAACATGACTTCGAAACAATGATATATTATTTGTTAACTGCTTATAGCTTCACATTTGATTTGTGTTTTTAGACCCCATGTGACCTAGTCGAACACATAAAACCTTACTTTGTCCTTTTATCAAACTTTAAACCATTTTTATAATTGACATGCCCTATATTTTCCCTTTAGCAGTCAACGTGGAGACTTTAGGATAACACCAACTTTAGGGACTCTTTAAGGCCTTCTTTATCATGGTTCATGTGAACCCGACATCATGCTCATGTGTATCCAACACCATTATTCTAGGGTTTTCTTCACCTTTCTCACCAATATTGCTTAGGGGAAACCTTAGGGACTTCTTTAGGGGTTTTCCCCATATGTGTACAACCCAATGTGTCTTCCTGTTAGGGCCATGCTTAAAGCTACACCCTAAGGGGACCACTTTGGAGATATATACACTAGGACTTTGACATCAATGACAACCTTATTCAACAAGTAAAATCAAAGCAAAGGCAGGGGCATTGAAGGCATGTATTTGTATCTACTTCCTATGGAAAAACGGCCACCCAGGAAACCAAACCTAGACTAGATTTGTTGGAAGTTGTGCAAAAGGACCACCAGCATTAATTATACTAGGTCAATTTATAGATCCCCGAAGAAAATAGGAATGTTGTGGCAAACCTAATATCCTGTATTTCTCCCACACACTCATGGTGAAGTGATGAATCCTTCTCTTTCTCTTTTGGGTACTTGTTTTTTCATTCTGGGAATTGTGTCTACAGTTCTCCATGTTTTGTGCATCACTTGCCATGTAGCCACTATTTTACTCTTCCTACCTCCAACTTCTCTACATGTTTAAACAATTGAAAATGTATCCCTTGGAACTATGACTATAAATCTAAAACTGTCACTATTGCATTTGCAAAACATGGAACAAAAGTTGAGAATCGCAATCATCTTAGGAAAAAAGTTGGCTTTACCAAACAAAAGATTTAACAAGAGATAACTTTGGGGGGGGCGGGGGGGAGGATTTCATGGTGGTTGTGGCTTGTTTTTGTTTCATGTAGGCGAGGCTAGCCAAACAAATGTTGTCAGTCATGTATGTAAGGAAGAATGTTTGATAGTGCAATGAAGTACCACTCTATCACATCACACATGATGGTTAAGGAGAAAGAAACATCCTTACTGATCGACTTACTTATATAAAGTAAACAAAGTAGCCTTGTGTCATGATATTATGTTCACCAAAGAAAGAGAGGGACAATGTTTTCCTATAGTCTTAAGGAAGTCATATGTTGCAGGCACCAACTACTAAACATTAAAGTAAGTTTTGAACAATACAAACCATAGTTACCAATAAATCATAAGTTAATATAGAGTTCTTTACGTAAAACAAATTGAAGTTTAATGCATGTGTCAAACTAACAATTAAGAAAACTCATTTTACACTCCAATTAGTTTGTGTATGTTTGTGTATGCATTAATTCATTGTTAGCCATGATACATCCTCAAAAACGAGCTCTATATCCTTTTCAAGATTGAGGAAGGGCTCCGTGATTTATTTATATACATTCAGTTCCCAACTACTTTCCATGAAAACATTTACGACATACTTTTATACCTCCTAGTGCAATTGCTAGCGGGGTATTTTTTAAGGATTAAAATATTATACTTATGTATAGTATTCTATGCAAGTAGATTGATTTAAACATTCATAGATAGGGGATTATTTAATAAAAAACATATAATGTGCTATTAAAACTAGCAAATTTTGGTGAAACTAATTGACGATTTTTTCTATGAACAAAACTAATTAATTGACAAAATTTTACCCTAAAAAATAGCATAATTACTAATGGTGGTGGTGGTGGTGGTGGTCTTTAATGTCCACTAAGACCAAAGTTGGTCTATCGCATCTTAAAAGAAAAAGCAAGACATAAATTAATTGATTTTCTTTAAAATAGCATGCATATGCTCAAAGAGCTTAAAGATGAGCGTCCCTAACTCAGTGTAGTTTTGAGAAGCTAGAAAAATAGAAAAATCAAAGATAAAGAAAAGATTATAGAACTGAAATATAATATAAATGTAAACATGACATTACCACTATATAATAATGTAAGTATATGATATTTCTTTTAATACTATTTATAAAAACTAAAGAAATAAATCCCAAAAAAAAATTAATCATTATATTTATTTAAATAAACTCAACATATTCCATTACAAGAGATCATTAAATCTTATTTGAGAAATATGCCCACCACCATACCAATAATAACCCCATTAAGAGCTTCTTCTTTTTTGGGGCACACCAGAATACTAAAAATGGCTACACCACAATACTAAAAACGGCTAATAGCAATTGTTTTGGCACACCACAATACTAAAAACTGTCGAAGTCTCCTTTCGAAAGGAGCAAACCATGTTTTAATGTAATTCCCAATTATATTAATTTTTTAATAAATTTTGGATTTTCAATAAAATACTAAGCATATTAATTTTGTCGAATATAATAAAAAAGTTATTCATTAGCTATTAAATAAAAAAATTAATAATAAATTATCATTGATTTGTTATAAAATGATTTGAATATAAATTTTATTAATAAATTATTATTGATTTGTTATTAAATGATTTGAATGGATTGTTTTATTAATAAATTATTATTGATTTGTTATTAAATGATTTGAATGGATTATTTTAATGTAGATTTTGTTATGAATGATTTAAATAAATTATTTAGGCGGAGTTTATTAGGAAAATTTTAATTTTTAATTTAATTAAGTATGAAGTTAGATCAATTTTATAAAAATATTTTTTTATTATAATTAATAATTAAACTAATTTTCAATTCTTAAAAGATTTTATAACATTTTTTAAAATATATTTATTAACTTTCTTATACATTTTATTTATAAAAAAATTTAATGTAATGCATTTGAACACAAAACCTCATATTTACAATTTTTTAATCAAAATTACTCATTACCAATTACTCTAGCTCTTATGGGCATAAACTCTCATAGCGTATTAAACTTATAATTTATATTTTATTTAATTACATAAATATTATAAGAAAGTCACCTATGCAAATTTTATTTATGATAATATAAATCTAGAGGAAGCGATTTCTTACAAGTATATTGGAATTGATATTCATCACAAGCTCAATTGGCACTATAGCATTGAGGAAAGGAATAATGGAGGGTGGAAAGCTTATTTTGGTCTTGAAAATAACTATAAATGGGTCAATATGCTCATGTGGGATAAAAATAAGTTTCTCTTTAAAACTCTTGTCATCCATGTTATCTTGTATGGTTGTGAAGTATGGGGGTGCATCATTTCTAAAGAATCTTAGAGGAAGATTGAGCAAATCTAGAAGCGATTTATAACTTATAACCTCAAAATTAAAAGCAATATGCATTATCATATTCTCCTCATAGAAGTGGGTATTCCCCCCATCGAGAACATGGCTATGACTAGGTACTTGATGTACATGCATAAGATAAATAGCATGGGAAATGAAAGACTTCCTAAAATTGCTTTAAACTCAAGTCAAAACCAACTATGTCCCAAGCGGTGTTGGTGTAAAGATACCATGGCGTCGTTAATCCATTGGAGCATTGATGAAAACGACATTTTGTAGAACATTGATAATGTCAGAAATATTTTTACTTCTAAGTTTAAAGATAAATTCTAGTGTGAGGAAAATTTAGTGGTTAAGAGAAAAAAAGATACTATAAGGAGGTCATTAATTATAACTGGGAAGATCAGAAGTATCTCTCAGTAGTAACTAGCTCACAGAAAAAAAAATTAATATAGCCAAGATTAGAACGAACTCTCATGAAATCCATAGCAAAACAGGGCATTGGTCTATTCCTAATACTCCATGGGAGGAAAGGGTTTTCCATCTGTGTGAGTCTATGAACATTGAGGATGAAAAACACTTTCTCTTAGAGTGCCTTTCTTACACCCACATTAGATCTGAGTTTAATAGTATTTGCTACAATACAAACCTTTATAACCTCCTAACTTGCCAAAACTATAGTGAGCTTGGAAAGCTTCTTGGCAAGCTTTTTGAACACAGGAACAAGATTTTAAAGTAAACCAAGTATTATCCTTCTTAAGGTTCGATAGACCAAAGTTGGTCTCATTGAACGTTAAACATCATCATCATCACATATATATGAATAAGATCGAAACACAATCTTCTCCCATTCTTACCATCCCAAAAAAATTGATTATTAAAAGTATAACAATTTGACACCTTACTTAAGAGCGAGGAGCCGAACCTGCATGATCGCCTGCGATCTGCATGATTTCTTAGCACAAACTGATATGATCAGCTTGTTGCCTACATTTTGTATACATAGCTATTAGTCTAGCTGATTTGTTGGCTGGTGGGTTGATCCCAAAAGTAAACATGAGGTAGATCAAATCTCTCTATAGATCTGCATGCAGAGGGACATTGGAGAAATGCCTTTGTTCGATTGAATGATCCAGAATTGATCAGGCCCGAGGGTGCTCAAATGGATCCTCCTCTGGATCTGAGCTTGTGAAGGAAGGCTTTGGATACGGCTTTTAGGGCCCTAGTAGACTCCACGCCCACGCTGCCTACGTCCGCAAAAAAAGAGGGAGATGCATTTGTAAAAAGGGCCAATGCTCATAAGATTGAGATCTTGTTGGCAGCTTCAAGGATGAAATCTCTTGCACTGAGCGAGCACGGGTTGATTGGACAGTTCACTGGCATATGGCCATCACCTAAAACAATGGATCATTGGGTGAAAAAAAACTAGATGGCCCTGATCTTCGAGGGTCTACAACACTGCTTATGTGGCAAAGGATTTTTCACATTTCTATTTGAAAATAAAGAATATAGGGACCTGATATTCAGAAGTGGTCCTTATTTCATGGACCCTCAGGGGTTGTACTTAACCTGGTGGAGTCTATCAATTGACCCAGAAAGGGATGTACCCTCAGCAGTCCCAATCTGGGTTCGACTCCCCCATCTCCCATTGCACTGTTGGAATGATGAAATGTTGCAGGCAATAAGTAACTCCCTCGGCAAATACATAGACAAGACAGAACCGAAGGACCCTCTATTTTCCTGTGTAGAGGTAGAATTAGAAAATGGGTTACCAGAAATTGTAAGTCGTTGCATGGACAGATGGGAACATGCTCAAAAAGTGGACTATAAACAGCTGCCATTCAAATGTAGGAAATGTCACGAGTACAGGCATTTTGTCAAAAACTGCCCAAAAGAAGTTCAGCAAAACCTGGAGAAAACTCATGAAGAAGGGTGGAAATAAGAGAAAAAGGGAAGCAAGTCGGCTCTGGCCACCCATGATACAAAAGATCCACAGGCAGAAAATGAAAAAGCAGCGGAACAAGGAGGAAACGAGGCAATTACAAGCAATCAGTTTAATCCTTTGACTGTGGAGGAGGGGGAAATTATAGCAAATGAAGAAACCAATGATGAAGGAAAATCTGATCAACACAAGGACTTAGTAGGTAGTAGCATACCTCCAACCTCTCCCAGGTATGAAAGGCTTGAAACAGAGATGGTCGGTTCTCTATCGCATGGAGGATCTTGGGCTGAAAGGGTAAAACAAACTAGAGTTACTGCCTTTCCGCGATCTCCTGACTCATCCTCAAATGGATCACAAGAGATTCCTGAAACTGCACCTAACACCAAAGGAAGAAAATCTCAAAGGTACCATAGAGAACAGGAAGCGGAGAGAGAAATCGAACTTGGAAGGCAGAGGAGCATTGAATAGACAAAGCTCGTGCAAAACCACAAAAGCTCAAGGAAAGTGGATGGAAGGCCTAAAGCAGGGCCTCAATCAAATAAGAAATAATGAAAGTTGTCTCTCAGAATTGCAAAGGACTGGGTGGAGAAAACAAAGTGGAAGTTATAAGAAACATTATCAAGTCTGAAAGGCCAGACATTTTGCTTCTCGAGGAGACAAAAATGAGTGATGTGGAGGTTCTTGCGCTCTCACAATACTTTTGGACAAGCATCCATGGTTTCGCCATCAGCTCTAGAGGGGCCTCAAGAGGAATTGAAACTTTTTTTGCAAGCAAATATGAGATCAAAACCGTAAAGGAGAATAAACATTGGATTCTTTCTGAATTCAAGGAAAGGGATGATCCAAATATTAGTTATGTATGCAATGTGTATGGACCAACACATTGCAGAGACCAAAAAAATTTATGGACTAGTTTAGCTGCCCTAAAAGAGGAAATGGAAGGAAAGGAAACCATTATAGCTGGTGATTTCAATGCTACTATAGTGCATTTTGAGAAAAGAGGGGGTTCCAGTGTTCATGATCCCTACGAGGAAAAGTTGGAAGACCTTATCTCCGAGCTAGATCTACTTGATATGCCATTAAAAAATGGGAAATACATGTGGAACAACGGAAGGACGGGGCTAGGATACATCGCGGCCAAGCTCGACCGCTTCTTGGTAAGTGTCACATTCCTCCTTAGAGATCTTATTCTTGCTTCTTTTGCTTTGCCATATGCTGTTTCAGATCACAAACCAATCTCCTTGGTGATAGCTTCCTCTGTAAATCTCGACCCCATCACTTTTCAATTCAATGCCTCGTGGCTGCAAGAGATGCTTGGAGAACGAACATCTCAGGATCTCCTAGCTTCATCTGGGAAAGTAAGCTTAGAATAGTTCAAAGTGATCTAAAAGAATAGGTAAAACTAGATTACACAAGTGCTAGCAGCAAGAAAAGCCAGCTTCAATCTGAACTTTCAACTCTTCACTCCAGGATGGAAAGGGAGGAAATCACCCCTTTTCTAATCAGCCAAGAAAAAGACATAAGTTTAAAGATTCTAAAAGCAGCCAGAGGAGAGGAAGAGGATTTAAGGGTGAAGTCCAGACAGCTTTGGTTAAAAGGAGGGGACAGAAACACAACTTACTTTCATAAGAAAACAAACACAAGAATCTTTTTTAACATGATCAAAGAACTTAAGGACAGGGATGGAAAGAGTATTGTTGAGAAGGATGAGATCAAAGAACATGTTTTCCAGCACTCCAGAGACCTATACAGGGATAAGGAAGAGACCGATCCACTTGCCCAAGCAGATCTCCTCTCAGGAATACCCTCCCTTATCATGGAGCAAGATGATAAGGACTTGACAAACCCCATTATGGAATCTGAGATCAAGGAAGCCATTTGGTCTCTAAAAGCTAATAAGGCACCCGGGCCAGAGGGGTTCACCATCAACTTCTATAGAGCTGCATGGGATATTATAAAGGGAGATTTGAAAAAAATGCTTAACTGGACGAGAAGAAAGGACAAGGTTGGTGGAGCCACCAATTCCTCATTCCTCACGTTGATTCCGAAAAAAAAAACCATCACAATAGATAGATTTAGGCCTATTTCCCTCTATACTACCTCTTACAAAATCCTCTCAAAAATATTAGCCACAAGACTGAAGAAAGTAATGGGAAGGACAATTTAGGATACTCAGGGAGGGTTTATTACCGGGTGTCAAATCCTTGATAATATTATTATAGTGCAGGAAGAAATCCATACCAGCATGGAGAAAAAGAAGCAAGGTATGGCTCTCAAACTTGACATGGAAAATGCATTTGATCGAGTAAATCATTTCTTTTTATTTGAAAGCATGGAAAAGTCTGGTTTCTCCCCAAGGTTCATCAGATGGATCAAGTCGTGCATCAGCAGTCCATAGAATGCCCCGCTGGTAAATGGTAGACCAACCAAGTTCTTTCAAGTCACCAGGGGAATTAGGAAAGGTTGCTCGTTGTCTCCATATCTTTATCTAATGGTAGTTGATTCTATGAGCAGGAAGTTGCAGCAACAGCAAGATCTGGGGGAGCTCAAGAGTCTAAAAATTCCAAGAGGGGTTAGAGCGGAAAATAATGCACAATTAGTTGATGATACAATATTGTTGGGTGGAGCATCCACAATCATTGCAAAAAGGTTTAAAAATGTGATCTCCACCTTTCTAAATGCCATGGATGGCAAGCTTAATGTCAACAAATCCAAAATATATGGTTGGAACTGCCCACCTGGTGTCATGGCAAGGATCGTGCGAATTCTTGGCTTCGAAGGGACTACATCTTGGACCTCTTTCAACTACCTGGGCATCCCCATCTTCAAGGGAAAAAAAATAAGGTTGACTGGCATGGACTGATAGAGAAAATCAAAAGAAAAATAAATGCCTGGGGATCCAAGTGGCTCAACCCAACAGGAAAGATCATCCTCATCAGAGCTGTTTTATTTGCTCAAGCGATCTATTTATGCTCCATTTCACTAGCTCCTCATAGTATTATTCATGAAATCAATGGAGTGATGCAGAATTTCCTGTGGCAGGGAGGAAAGGCAGCCATCAACAAAAAAATTCAACTTGATCTCCTGGGACGTGGTGTGCAGCCCAAAATAGTTTGGTGGTGTGGGAATCAGAGATCCTCATGATATGAACTTGGATCTTGGGGAAAAAATCTTGTGGCAAATATGCAATGGAGAACCAGCGTGGTGGAAATCGGTGTTGCATAAGACATACATGGCAGGGAAGAGAAGCAGATGTGTGGACAGGCTGAACTCGAGCAGAGTCGGATCGTCGATATGAGAGCTCTATAAAAAATCAAACTTTTTAATAAAAGACAATCTGCATTGGATCGCTGGGAATAGTAAAAAAAATTGAATCTGGTATGATAAAATCGGCCCAAATTCGCCTGCAGACAATTTCCAGGAGCTCAAGGATTTAAAAAAATTGTGTGATCATAACAATTACAGAACGTTGTATGATTTATCAGTATGGTTGGCAACTGGCAGGTGGATTGGCTGGAAATTCATGGAGACTCCAGCGCAGTTGCAAGTAGATTTCAAATCTCTTCTTTTGTTTCTGTATGGGCGTGCTCTAACACATATAAATGATGCTGACAGACGAGGATGGAGGAAGTCTGGAGAATACACTGTAAAAGAAGGCTATCGCGTGGTCTACAAAAAGAAGAACAAGATTATAAAAAATTACAAGTGGAACAAAATATGGAACAGAGATGGACTGCCGAAGGTAAATTTATTTTATTGGATCCTGGCTCACCGGAAAGCTTTGACAACCAAGAACCTTAGAAAAATAGGGATTGTAGGCCCACTCCGATGCATCTTGTGCAAAGAGGAAGAGGAAATCTTAATTCATGTATTCAGAGAGTGTAAATTCACTCAACAAGTCTAGAGTGAGATACTGAAAGATCTTAAAATGAATATTACGCTGGCAACAAACTGATATCATTTTTTTTTCAGCTGGAAGGATTACTGTCAAGACTCATTGAATAAAAATCCAAACTTTTCCAGAGCTTGGGAAGCTCTCCCAAGGTTTGTTTGCTGGAAAATATGGAATGCAAGGAACACGGAGATATTTGAAGGGAAAGAAGCATGTTTTAAAAAAGTCTTTGCCACAGCAAATAATTTATGGGTGGACACTCTAGCCATAAGAGGAATGAAAAAATTAATAAATGAACCTCTTACGGCGGAAGAAAGAGCTTGGTCGGTTGACATTCTTTGGAATCCCTCCCCTAGAAGCAATCCAAAATTGAAGTTGGGACTTTTGTTCTAGCAGAACGGGATGAGCAAAGAGGATTTGAGTAAGTGGAGGAATAATTCAAGAATTAGTTCATTGTTCCTTGATGGTGCCTCGAAAGGCAATCCAGGTATTGCTAGTGTAGGTGGAGTAATATTTGATCACAAAGGGACCAAGCAACAAGAGTATGCATGCGGTATTGGAAGGGAAACAAACAATGGAGCGGAATGGTATGCATTAATTAAAGGCTTGGAGCTGGCTAGAGAAATGGGGATAGAGGAAATGAATGTCATCAGAGACTCTCTAATTGTCATCAGGGAAGCAAGAAAAATTTACAAAAATTGGAAAACTTCTTCCACCAAGATGCATAATATGCTACTCTGTTTAGTCAAAAAATTTAAAAATATTACTTTCTTGCACATTTTGAGAGGACAAAATCATCAGGCAGATAGCATGGCAAATAAAGGCGCTAGACTAAATTGCAGGTTTATGGAAAAGGGTGCCTCATCAGCGAAAATGTTTGGATCTCCTAAATTCTGATTTGTTTTAATGCATTGTTTTTGTATTGTGTTGCTCGGGCAATTTGTTAAAAGGTATAGCTCTCGTTGGAGGGGAAATTTGCAAGCATGTTTCAAGATAAAGAAGGAAGACTGAGGAAAAAGGGATGATTTCCCGATTAGGGGACAATCTGCCTTGCATTTTGTGTTCACAATCTTTTTCTTGTAATAAAAAAAAGAACCAACTGTTTCTGTAAAAAAAAAAAATTGACACCTTACTTAATTATATGTCATGGTTAATAAATCTGACTATAATGTTTCTTTGGAAAAGAAAAGAAAAAAAATCTGACTATAATGTTGGTCTACATGTTCAAAATATATATATATGATTGGGACAAAATATATATATATACACTGAAAATGTAACAATTTGACACCTTGCATAATTTTATTTCATATTCAATAAGTTTGACTATAATGTTTATATATTTATACTGAAAATGTAACAGTTTGACACCTTGCATAATTTTATTTCATATTCAATAAGTTTGACTATAATGTTTATATATATATTGAAAATGTAACAGTTTGACACCTTGCATAATTTTATTTCATATTCAATAAGTTTGACTATAATGTTTGTTCACATGTTCAATGTCCCATATGTAAAGTTTGTTCACATGTTCTTTCAATGTAGGTGAACTTGTTCCTTATTTATATAGACTTTTTTTTTAATGTTTACTATTAATTTTATTTTTTTAATTTTTAATTATTTGTTTAATATATATATATATATATGGGGAATTCATTGTATTCTTTACATATTTATTTAATATATATTGTGAAGAAAACTTATTGTATTTTTTCATTTTAGAATAAGGTTAAAGATAAATTACATATAAAAAATCTTGAAATGTTGTCAAGATATTCAAAATAATTACAATAAAATATTTATTAAACGTTTAACATGTTTATTGTGAGAATTAAATCTAGGTGGGGAGGATAATGTTCGTTATTTTCACAACCGATAAAAGCTAGATTTAATTGATAAAAAAAAAATTGAAATACATATCCGATAAAACCTTTGAACCTGTCCCCTCATTCCAAGGATGGTATTTAGTGTAAACCAAATTTTTCAACGCTCAAGGTTGTATCAACATGTCACTAACATAAATATAGTCAAGTGGAAAGAATGACAACCATTCCTCCCAACCACCCAAGCTAGACCCAATTGACTTTTCACTAATTTCCTATTTTCATTTTTGTTTAAAAAATTGTTCATATCCATTATTTAAACACGATAACTACAATCCCATCTATCACTTGCATACCAAACTCTCTACTTTATAAATGAATTCCGTGAAAATGGTTGTGTGTCTCACCTACCCTTTATCTTCCTTTGATTGTGGTGGCTAAGATAACCTATTGGAAATATTCATTAAAATTATTTTAAAGAAATATTTATCTTAATTTAATATAGATTTATTTTAATTATTAATTTTCAATAATTAGAAATTTAAAGAGATAAAATGTTAAAATTTACACCATGTAGTTTTATTATTCTTATTACTATATATGTATGTAATCTTGTTTTGTATGTATTTGTGAATGTTGGTTGGTGGTGGTTAATAACTTCAACTAAGATTAATTTTGGTCTATCATATTTTAAGAAAAAACAAGGAATCACTTAGTTTTCTTTAGAATTTTATTTATGCGCTTTAAGAAAAGTGGTCCTAGATCACCATAGTTATGATGAGTTAAGAGGTTATGAATGTCAGTATTGTAGCAAATATTTTGAAATCGCACTTTAAGGTGAGCGTATGCAATACATTATTGAGAAAGTAATTTTGATCTTCAATCCTCTTAGTATCACAAAGATGACAAATTATTTCATCACACAACATTTTGGGAATTTGTTTCACTATGGATCTTGTGAGAGTTTCTTCTTATTTTAGCAATGTTCATTTTCTTCTTTGTGCCACTTAAGACAAAGAGATCATTTTGATCTTCTATATTAGAGTTGGTCTCCTCCTTATAATATCTTAATTTTCTCTTGTCTGCTAATTCTTTATTGCACCACAACTTCTCCTTAAATTTAGATGTAATAATACTTTTTAATATTATCACTATTATGTGGAGTGACCCCTCCCTCAACACACAAATGATTTAGCTAAGACATGGCATCTTTATGCCAACCTCATTGAAGTTGTAGGTTGTTTTGACTAGAGTATAAAGCAATCTTAGGGAGCCTTTTGTCTCCAATGTTGTTTGTCTTGTTATTGTACATTAGGTTCCTAGCCATGCTCTCAATGGGGTGGAGACTTGCTTCTATGTGGAGGATAGGATATGGTGCATTTCGTTTAATTTTGATATTATATGTTATAAAGTGCTTTTGAATTTGTTATATCCTTCTCAACTATCCTTTGGAGATGTTGCAACCCTAAACTTCACATCCATGTAAGATTACAAGAGTGACGAGAGTCTCAAAATGGATTTGCTCTTTTCCAAAATCCAAAGGTTTGCTTATTTACAACTTTCAAGTCCATAGTAAGATTTCCACCCTCCATTAAACTTCTTCTCAATGCTATAGTTCTAGTTAAGCTTGTGATGAAGATCAATTCTGAGATATTTGTATGAAATCAATTCCTCCAAGTTGTTGGGGTCATACATGAAATTAAAATATCTAATATTTTGGGATTTCATTATTTTAACCTGTGTTTTGTCAATGTTAACAATCTTACCTAAACTGGAGCAAAAATCCTTAATAACATTTAGTTGCTTGTCAAGATCATAGGCTGTCCTCACCAGAGGAACAATACAATTAGTTGTAATTTCCTTCAAAACTACACCCTAAAATTTTTTTAAGAGTCGTTATATTGTTGGTATACACATGATTATGTAGCTTGACTTCATATTTGATTAATTGTTTGTTGTTCTCCTTATTTGTGAGATTTGCATCTCTTATTTTTAGTAGTTATATTAACCACGTGTGTCTTTCTACTTCATATCTGATTGACTGGTGAATTGATGCTCATCTATACTCATAAAAATCTACATATTTCTATGAAACCTAACCAACTTACCTTGTAGTTGAATGTGTATTTCTTCGAAGGCGTGAGAATCGCTGGACCTCGTGATTACTTAAGCCATGCTTCTATTAGTATAGATTTAACTTTTATTTGGTAAAGACTTTGGACCATTTTTCTTTTGATCCTGAGATTACTTAGCATGTTGATGCCAATTATATATGTTTATTCATCTTTTGTAGTTGTAAGATTAATCAAAACCCTTGCTACGTTGTGGAGTTAAATCTATAAAGGACTTCATTCTTCCTCTTTAAAGGAGCTTAGAAATCATATTACAAATCATATTTATATTAGTTGCAACTAAAATGCTTAAGCGTCTTTGCAGACGCTTATCCTTTAGAGTATAATCTCTTGGGCATTCTAATTCTCCATGTATAAACATATTCCTTATTTCATCATGAAGCTTTATTGTGGTGTATATGCTAAGTTTTAAGGGATCACCATGGTCTTTTATTTGTTACACGATTTTGGAACATAAGGCATAACATTATTCCAAGCATAACGTTAATGCCAAACCATATATGAATGAAGTTGTGTAAATTGTGATTTCACCTACTTTGTACATGGTATAAACCTTGGGTAAAACCTTACATTAATGTCTGAGTTCGGTGGCTAGCATTTAAGTCTGACCAAGTGATTGATCAGTGGGGAAGACGTTTCAATCCTTCCATGTTATTTATATTTAATTAATTGTTAAGTACGGGAGTTTAAATTATTGTTCAAGTGTTTTGGTTAAAAACGCTCAGCCTAGGTTTTGTCGATTCATACGAGATGGGATTCAATGGTAAGTTCGCCTTCATTGGTAAGTTTACCTCCAATATTCCACTTCTTTTTAAATTTATTGATTCTGGTGATATCCTTGGCTCTTTATCCCTCCTTGATGGGTCGAGATCTTCTCTGAATGTGCGGCCAGTCGTAAACTTTATTGCTCCTTCTTCACCTGTGTTGTCTAGTGGCCCTTTGGGTGCGGGTGTGATTATTTCGGAAAACCCTAGTGATGCAGGTTCGTCTTCCCCGGGTGAGAAGGAGGTGTCTTTAAACTCGTTGGATTATCCACCTAACCCCTTGTCGTCTTTGGATGGACTAAATATCTCACTCTCTCCATCCTCTATTCCTGATGTGCCGCTGGTGTCTCTCAAGTCCCTTCTCCTTTCTCTGATTTTGGGGTGGTGCCTTTGTCTCCTCCTTCCTGCCAGTCATTTGACCCTAATCCTATTTATGCCTTGGTTGAATCCCCTTCTGCTGAGATCCTTCCTCTTCCTACAGTAAATAGGGGATTTGTCACTGTTAGGAAAAAGAAAAAATCCTCCAAAGATATGTGGGGTCTCAAGGATGCCATTAGGGAGAAATATTTTGTCAACCCTAGGGTTGCTCCTCTCTTTGTGCGCGGGTTGACTGATATCCCTATGTCTTCTTCTTCCCTTGCCCTCAGATCAAGTTTGGTCATTCAGGAGGTTATCCGGTGAATCTTGTTTCTTTCAATATCCGGGGGCTGGACAGGGGGGAAAAATGTGCCGCATTAAAGAGGTTGTTAGATTCTGTTGGTCTGACGATTGTTTTCATTCAAGAAACTATGTCGTCTGGTGTTGATGCATGTAAGTTTTTTCTTAAGTTACATCCAGGATGGCTTGTTAGTGCATTGGATTCTTGTGGCAATTCGGGTGGAACCTTGGTGGGTTGGAATCCGGTGTTGGCTAATCTGAGAGCCTTTCACACCTATGCAGGTATCCTTCTCATAAGAAGGCTTAAAGGTTTTGGCGAGTAGGTTCACCTATTGAATGTTTACGGTCCCTATGCTAATAGGGTTTCTTTCCGGGACAGCGTTAAGGCTGTGGGACTACTCACTCTTACTCATCTTATATTAGCTGGGGATATGAATTTCACGTGGTTGGCTGATGAAGTTTGGGGATTCGATCGCTCCCTTGATCCTCTGTCTGATTACTTTCATAATTTATTTCATGAGGCTTTTTGGAGGACATTGCACCTGGAAACTTGTCCCCGACATGGTCTAATGGCGAGTGTGGCATACCTAGCATATCCAAAACGTATGGATAGGTTTTTCATGTTGGATTCTCTATGCGAGTTGATGGGTCGGTTCAGGAGTTGGAGCCACTCTACTGGGGTCTCTGATCATAAAGCCATGGTATTACAGCTTGATTTTAACTTGTGTAAAGTTGTGTATCCCTTCAAATTTAATTCATCGCGGCTGTCTGTGGAGGATTTCAATTCATTAATCAAATCTCAGTGGGCCTTACTGCATTCTGAGGTTCCTACTCATTACTCACCCACTCATTCTTTGCTTTTGAAACTATCAAAGCTGCGATCTGTTGTTAGAGTTTGGGAATTATCTGAAAAAATAAAGGAGGATAAAGCCCTTTGTTCTATCAAAGAGGAGATTTGGAGTCCTTTTGATCATCTAGGTGTGGATACTTTTAGCTTGGTGAAAGTTGATGACTTAAAAAATATTTTCCTTCAAAAGCAGACTATTCTGACTCACAAGGAAGAGACTCTCTGGCTGAAGAGTAGGGCTTTATGGCTTAAAGCGGGTGATGAAAATAAAAAATATTTTCGCAATTTTTCCAACCGGAGGAGGATCACCAATTCTATTTGGGACACTGTGGATGGTGCGGGTAATCTTGTCATTGATCAAGACTTTATTAAGGATGGGGCTATCTCTTATTTTTCTGGTTTATATAAGGATTCAAAGTCTGCCATTATCTCGGAACAATAGGAGGTTCTTAAATTGTACTAGAGTATGTTTTTTGAAGAGGAGTCTCGTATGCTTGAGAAACTGATTTTGTTATGTGAAGTGGAACATACCTTAAAATCTTTTGCCAAAGACAAAATCCCTGGGCCTGATGGATGGACTTCAGAATTTTACCTACACTTCTTTGAGTTGATGGGTCCTGAGATTGTGAATGTTATTGAAGAAACTAGAATTTCTGGCATCATCCTTGAATGTCTGAATTCCACATATCTAACCCTTATTCCAAAAGTTGACAGGCCTACTTCTTTTGTTGAGTACCGTCCTATTTCCTTATGTAATCTGCTGTACAAACTTATCACAAAAATTATTGCTAGAAGGATGAAGGAGACTCTAGGTAAGTTCATATATGGTGAGCAATTGGTTTCCTTCCGGATCGACAAATTCTTGATGCGGCGGGCATTGTATAAGAAACTATTCATTGATCAAGCTCAAGAAGCTCTAGGTGCTGGTTCTGAAACTCGACTTAGAAAAAGCATATGATAAGTGGATAGATCCCTGTTACATTTTATTCTCCTTCAAATTGGTATTCCCCTGAATATCACCAAATGGATCATGTCTTGTGTGAACACGGCTTCTTTTGTTGTGCTAGTTAATGGTTCACCATCGGATTTCTTCAAAGGGACTAGGGGGCTGCACCAGGGATGCCCGTTATCTCCATATCTATTCTTGTTGATTATTGAAGGTTTGAGTCTGCTTCTCAAAAAGGAAAAGGAGGACAAGTTGATTAAAGGGGTAAAAGTATCAGGGACTATTTTTGTTACCCATATTATTTTTGTAGATGATGTTATAATTTTTGGTTGTGGGATCTTTGTTGAATGGATACATATCAAGGGATTAATTGATCTATTTTGTCATGCTCCGGGTATGACGTTTAGCATTTCAAAATCTTGTTTTAGACACTGCAGGGTGGATGAAACCACGTTACATAATATTGAGGATTTGTTCTATGTTCATAGTAAAGATTTGGAGGTTGGCATCTCTTACTTGGGTTTTTTTCTCAAATCAAATTCTTACTCTCGATCTTATTGGGATTGGCTTGTCATTAAAGTTCAGTTTCGGATAAGTCATTGGTATTCTCACTGGCTTTTGATGGGTGGTCGCTTAACCTTAATCAATTATGTGTTATTGTTTATTCCAATCTACTAGTTTGCATTATTCATGGTCCCTGCAGGTATTTTGGTTATTCTTCGAAGACTGTTTTTTAGATTCCTATAGAGGGGTGCTCAGAATATTGAGAAATTCCATTTAGTGGATCGGAGTTCTTTGTCTTTTCCAAAGGGGTGGGGTGGTTGGGGCTTAAAACATCTAGGTAACTTTAATATTTCCCTCTGTGCTAAAAAATTGTGGTGTGGCCTAACTTGTTCCAACTTGTGGTGTTCTATTCTCAAGTTAAAATATATAAAGAGACTGCTCGTTGGTGTGTGGCTGCGGTATCCTTTGCCACCTCCTAAGAATTCATCAGCGGTTTGGACAAGCTTGTTCATTGCAATGCCATGCATCTTGCGGGACCTTTGTTGGAAGGTGGGCAGAGGGAATAATATATCACTTGGTTGTGATCATATTGTTGGGATTGGTTGTTGTCTGTTCTCGGATAATCTCATGACTATACTAGTTGTATTGAACATATCGGCTTTAAATCAGGTTGCTGTGGACTAGGTGAACCCTAACTCTGGGTGGCAGTCAGCTCTTTCATTGGGTTTGTCTGGTATGGAAGTTGTGGAGTGGGATGATTATTTGGATAAGCTAAGGGAGGTGGGTATAACTCTCAACGGTGAACCTAATACTCTGGTCTGGGCTGGAAATCAGGTAAATGGTTCTGTCACTACTAGTGTGGCATATTACTCATTACTCAAATTTCACCATTTATGTCAGTCAGCTTGGTGGCATTCTATTTTGTGGAATAGGAGGGTGGAGCTAAAAGTTAAATGTTTTGCTTGGCTCACTCTAAACCACAAGATATTGACTTGGGACATTCTTCAACGGAGGGGATTCCAGGGTCTGAGTAGATGTATCTTCTGCCTAGTGGAGTTGGAGTCTATTGAGCCTATGTTTTTCTTGTGTCCTTGTTTTGGTGGGCTGTGGCTGATCATGTGTGCTTCCTTTAATTGTCATTGGATGTGGAATAACCATGATTTATTTGATTTCCTGTTAAATATTGAATAGCACTATACCATCCCACTTGAGTGTTCTTTTCATTGTTTATGGGATTATTGGTGTATGCGAAACGGATTTTTATTCTAGGGGATTCCCATTGATTATGGTCGTTTTGTTATGAAAACACTATCTAGATTTGGATTTGGATTTGGCTTCGACCCTAGCCCTAAGAATAGTACTCTCAACATTAGTTTCCCTTGTCTAGCAGACGCTGAAAGGATCGGTTTCTTTGATGGTGTTGAGTAGCATGGTAAGTGTGGTTCTGGTATGGTGATTCAGCTGGGGGTGAATCATACTTTCAAGCTGTGTATGAATGCATGTAAGGGATCAAATACTCGTGTTGAGCTCTTGTCTCTTTGGGGGATTTTGTTTTTTGCAAAATCCCATGGAATTGAGTTGCAACAGGTCTTGGGTGACTCTTAGGTTATTATCTAATGGGCTATGAAAAGCCACAATATTCAGTCCCTGGCACTTTCCCATTGGATTAGAAAAGTTAGACTGATGTTGGATACGTATCCTTCTTTGTCTTGTCATCATTTATATCATGAATATAATACTCAAGCAGACGCCCTGTTAAAACAGGGGATTCGGATGGCTCCGAGCTCGATCTATTGGAAGGAGTTATCCTTCAATGGGATTATTGTTGAAGGATCTATGTGATGTTACTAGTTTTGTCACCTCTTTTTGGGGTGGTGTATTCTGTTTGAGAGTTCTTTATGGATTTTCTGCTATAGTCGTGTACTGTTTTTTCGGACTGACTTAGAGACATGGTATAGTTTTTGTCTTTTTCTTGAAGTATTTTGTACAGAACTGTGAGATATTTTGATGTCCTCATCGTTGGGACTACTTATTGTGAGCAGGTAGTTTATTTCCAAATAGACTTGATCTTCCTGTGATTTGTTGCTTTATGTTGATGCATTACTGTTTCAAAGACTCTTTGGAGTATGTATTAGCAGTCATTTTCGACATAACTTTATAATATATAAGGTTGTCCTTTACTGTTGAAAAAAATGTAATGACAACCTACCATTTAACTTGATCTTATATCCATGACTAATACTTGGTTTTTGGAAAGTATTGGGTTTAGAGAATGGTTAAGAGTTTTATTGTGTTATTACTCTCGGTGAAAAACAGTGCTACTAAGTGATCCTATATTGTTGGTGAATGACCACGATGTGGTCTTTTGGGAAAACATATTTGGTTATTATGCTAGTTATGAGAGTTTCCAACATCTTGTGGTTGATCCACCAAAACCGTAACGTAGCAAGGTATATTTTTGTGGTTTAAATTCATGGCTATTTGGACGGATGCAATTTTTGTGGTGATAGGGATAAAAGTCCTAGTGCATAATTTATTTAATTCTTATTAGTATAACCCTAGACGTTTATTCAAGATGTTTATTGGAAGTATGTAATAAGAATTTGTTTGGTATAAGAGAGTAATCTTTGTTTATGGTATAATGTTTTTTTCCATATAAGAAATGTATAAACAGTTCTACTCTTTACTTTGTAAGGAAATGTACTTTTGCTAAGTAGTGAATCTTCTTCTAGGACTTGGTATTATTACTGCTTAAAGTCTTATTATGATGGTTGTGTTGTGGATATTCCACATGTTTTGAACTTTAAAATACGATATATACATATTATTTAAATCTTATATAATTATTATATAAATATTTATTATTTAACTCAAGAGAGGGTTTAGGGACTTGGTCCCAGGATTCAAGATTGAATCATCTCCCTGTTTGGGCTTAAAAGAGAGTTTTCTCTCTAGGATGAGAGGTATATGATATAAATTTTAGTAATGATATCTCTTTATATGAAATATATATCCAAAACAATGATAACAATCTGTAATAAAATCTAGCTATGCAGATTTAATCATGAATAAAGGGATTTCAGGACTAATCCTATGCTTCATATCAAATCTAAATATACAATATTAGTATAACTTGTAAGATATTATTTGGATAAAATAAAGGGTTATAATACTTATCGATCCTTTCTACTTCCATTTGAATAAAGAACTGCCATGTTCCACTCAACTGTAAACCTTGAACTGCTCCTGGTTCGTTCCACAAGTCACCACCGCGCTGAAACAAGCATACCAAAGAGTAGAAGGCATAGGTGCAATTTTCTATATTTATTACTATCAGCATAGTAGCAAGAATGTATATTCACCAACCCTGTGTAGAGTCTTATAATTATTTCCCCTTTTTTCCCGTAGTCCTTCCTTGACTAGTCAATCTCTCAAGTTGGAAAACTGAGCGCTCAAAGACCTACAGTCGAACCCTCTAGTGCACTAGGGACCATTACCCCATATGATGTCCGCTCTCTGCTATTTATTATTTTTCTTGAGGAAAACGATCCTATGTTTAGGTCAAACACTCTGTTTAGTAACTAATCATACTAGTTATTTGCTTTATTTTCTCTTTACTTTAATAATTAAATTTATTTTCACTCTCACATTTATTTTATTTTTTATTAAATAATATAGACCTATATTTATTCTATTTCTAGTTGATTTTTATCTATCAACTACTTAACCATTCTTATTTCTAGCATGCTTGGTCCCTCTTCAAGTGGTTGTCTCCATCGGTTAGAAAGAGTAAAAGAAGATAAATAATATTAGTTATGCTCTATTGATGCTCCCAAGCCTATAGCTCAACATTAGTTAGACATAACAAGTCCAGGAGCTCCGGAGCTTACTATTCAACGGCAACTCAAGCATAACCATAATCTAGGTTTTCCAGAGCTTACTACTCAACACCAATTTTAATAAGTCCCGGTGCTCCAATGTTTACTTCCAAACACTAACTTAATAATTTAAAATAGTCTAGGTGTTTTAGAGCTTTACTGCTCAACACCAATTTAAACAAATAAACCTAAAAATAAATGGTCCTTTTTTTGGGATATTACATCCCACCCTACTTAAAACAACATACTCCCGATGTTAATAACTTCAAATGAAACCTAAAAATAAGGACAGGTAAGCATCTTTCATAGTAGTTTCATTTTCCCATGTGGCCTCTTCAAGCCCGAAACGATTCCATTGTTCTTTTAGCTAGACAATGGCTCGTTTCTTTAGTTGTAATTCTCTCTTGTTCAGTATATGAAGGGGTTTTACCACAAATTCCCCTTCTGGTTCTACTTGTAACAATGACCAATCAATTACATGTTTAGTATCATAAACATATTTCTTAAGGATAAGTGAAAAACATTGTGAACCTTCATATGGGCAGGTAGTGCTGGTTCATAGGCCACTTGGCCCTTCTTGGCCAATATTTCAAAAGGCCCACAATATATGGGCGCTAATTTTCCGCATTTTCCCAAGATCAATGAGCTTCTCTTTGCTTTGACCTTCAAGTAGACATGCTCTCCAACTTGATACTCTTTATCTTTTTTGCCTCTATCTGCATACCTCTTATTCTAGTCTTGTTCTTCTTTTAATTTATGTTGTACTTTCCTGACTAGATGTTCCAAATATTTTAACAATTATGGCCCCAACATAAGCATGTCCACCGGGATATCCCAGGTTACCGGTGTTCGGCATTTTTTGTCATAGAGTACCTCAAATGGACTCATCTTGGTTGAGGTCTGATATCCATTATTGTATGCAAATTCTACAAGATGTAATTATTCTTCCCACTTAGAGGGATTATTCATTACGTACATTCTAAGCATATCTTCTAACATCTGATTTATACTTTCTGTTTGTCCATTCATTTGTGGATGATATGCAGTATTGAAATTTAGCTATGTATACACCCCTGTGAATAATGACTTACAAAAGTTTCCTATGAACTTAGTATCTCTATCAAAGATGATAGTCTTAGGTATGTCGTGCAATCTAAAATTTTCTTTTAAGAAAGTATCTGCAATATGAATGGCCTTATGAGTATATTTTACTGGAATAAAGTGTGCATCCTTTGACAGTTTGTCCACTACCACCATGATGGAATCATTTTGTTTCCTACTTCTAGGAAATTTAGTGATGATGTCCATACTTATCACCTACCATTTCCATTCTGGAATGGGTAATGGCTAGAGTAATCTCGTTGGATGTTGATGTTCAACCTAAACCGGTTGACATTCTTGACAATTGGTAATAAATAAAGCTATAACGGATTTTAATTTAGGCCAAAAGAAATGTTTATTCACTGTTTATATCATATTTTGATATCTTGGATGCCATGAATAAGGTTGTTTATGGAATTATGTTAGTGTTTTAGACTTGAAATTTTCTATTTTAGGCACATTTAATCTATCTTTAGACCATTGTAGACATGTTTCATCGATTGTGTACTCTTTATGCTACAATTCCATCCTGTTTTCTTGCATTTTATGAGAAATTTCTACGTAAAATTGATCACTATTGGTTGTTGTCCTAATTATGTCATGTAAACCAAAACCATTCTTATTTATTACTACCTCATACAACAGATGAATTCTGCGACTTAAGGAATCATCAATCTTGTTTTCTTTTCCTTTTATGTGTTTTACCTCAAAATTATATTCGCTAAGGAAATATAACCACCTAGATTGTTTAACATTTAGTTATGGTTAATAAAAAATATATTTTAATCTCATGTTGTCTATTTTGAGTAGAAATGTCTTCCCCGTGAGATAATGCATTCGCATTTTCAAAGCGTGGATGATGGTTGCTAACTCAAGGTCATGTGTCAGGTAGTTTTTCTCATGTTATTTTAACTTTCATGATTCATAAGAGATCACACATTCATTTTGTATAAGGAATTCCCCAAGTCCTTCCTTACTTGCATATGTGCAAACAATGAAATCCCCATCGGGATCAACAATCTTCAGTATTGGTGCAGTAGTTAGTATTTGTTTTGGATTTTGAAAACTGTGCTCACACTTTTCTGTCCATAAAAACTTTGAATCATTTTTTCTGCAAGGATGTCATAGGATAATCAATCCAAGAGAAATTTTCAATAAACTTTCTATAATACCCCGCTAATCCCAAGAATGATCTAATATTTGATACACAAGTGGGTGTAGGCCACTCTTTAATAACTTTGATGTTTTTTGGGTCTACAACAATACCTTCTTCAGAAATTATGTGACCTAGATACTGAATTTTTCTTTTATAAAAGTCACATTTACTTAATTAGGCATACAATTGATGTTCCCATAGGACTTGTAAAATAATCCCAAGATGTTCTTCATTATCTTTTTCATTTTTAGAATAGATCAGTATGTCATCTATGAAGGATTAGTACAAATTTATCCAAGTATTTGCTAAAAATGTTGTTCATCATGCACATAAAATTTGCAAGTGAATTTGTTGGTTGAATGCGCATTACTACAAATTGATAGTGACCATATCAGGTCCTAAAAGTCTTTTTTCTTATGTCTTATTCTCGGATCCTTACTTGCTGGTATCTGGATCTTAGATAAATTTTAGAGAAAATTCTTGCCCCCAACTTGATTGAATAGATTGTCTATTCTAGGGAGTGGATATCTATTTTTAATGATTAGTTTGTTTAGTTGTCGATAATCAATGCACATCTGCATTGTACCATCCTTATTTTGAAAAAGGATGGGCGACCCCCAAGGGACACACTCGATTTGATGTAATCTTTTTCAATTAGTTCTTCTAATTGTAGTTTCAACTCTACCAACTCAGGTATACTCGTCCAGTACGAGGATTTTGAGACTAGTACTTCTTTTGGTACTAATTCTATAGAGAAATCTAAGACCCTTTCTGGTGGCAGTCCTGGTATTTCCTCTGGAAATAAATATTTAAAGTCCACTAGAAGCGTAAAATATTTAATTGTATGTTCCTTTTCTTTTTCCAAGTTGTTAATGTTGACTAAATAGAGTTTGCATCCCTTTCTTACACACTTTTTAGCTTATGAGGATGGTATTTGTCTCACGGAAATTTTCTTAGGTATCTCTTGTACCATTCTTTGTTTTCCTTGCTTATCAGTGCAAGTGAAGGTTTCATTTAGGAAGTATAGGGCTACATGGTGTTGTTCCATCCAATCCATACCTATGAATATATCATATGATCCCAACAGTAAAATGTTCAAGTATGATTTGGTTTGGAAGCCATTCATCTCAATTTTACAACCTTTAACAAGTTCAAAAATTTTCCTTTTTGTACCAGTGGCTAGCTGCACTAGCCATGGTTTGTTGTGTTTTTCCTTGTTTAACTTACAATTTTCAACAATTTTGGGAGAAACATAGCTACAAAAATCTCCTAGGTTAATTAAAATGGAAATAGGATCTTGTAATATTTTACCTTCTATTTCGACCATGGTTGATTGATGGTCCGCTTATCTTCCCTCCAGAGAAGTAAAGATCCTTGGTGTTCTTGCAACATCTTCTATAGTTGTATCCTGATTCCTCTTGTAAATTGTTTAGAACTTTGTTTTTTTATGAGAGAAATATTTATAGTAATGAGGGGCCTTCACATCCCCAACATTTCACTAGTAGTGGGGTTGTTCTAGCTCCCTTAGTCACCATTGGTTTATCGACACTTTGTGCTGGAAGATTTGATTATGTCCCGAACTTGCCAAAATTTTGATTGTTTGGAAAGTTCTTATTTTTCTTTTGGTATGCAAGTGGTTTAAACCCCTTTCTCCTATCGTCTAAGAGAGATTTATGATTCTTCTTTTTATTATGTATGTTTAATCCCAGCATTGGTTGTGCTCATGGCAAATCCTTTCTTTGTGTTCTTTGATACATCAAACTCAATCTTAACCTTGAAATATGAGGGAAGGAATCCTAAAACCTGTTGTATTTTTACCTTTTCCTCCCTCATATATGGTACATAGTGTAGCAGTTCTAGAAAACTGTTTATTAATGTATCCATGATAATAGAACCCATTTTTAGTTCATAGAACTCCTTTATCTTTTTATTGAAAAATATTTCAAACATGTATTTATTTTGAAACAATTTCTTGATATTTTTCCATTTCAAATCCTTCTCTTTCAGTTTCTTAGTTAATTTTAAATCCTGCCACCACCTAAGAGATTTTCCATTCAAATTATAAATGACCAAATGTGCCTTCATTCTGGTAGAATAATCATGTACTTCAAAGTACTTGTTCAATCCTAAAATCCATTCTTAAGCTTTCTCCCCTGAATCTAAGTCTCCTTCAAATGTTGGGGATTTGATTTTCTTGAACTCCCCTTGCAAGTTGTTATCAATTTTGTGTTTCTTGATACAAGGGGATGATGAGTAGGTATCGAAATAATTACCACTGTAGTAATCCTTGGTATCCTCAAAGAATGAGTCAATGTTCTTTTGAAGCTTCCTTTTCTTCTTAGTTTCTCATTTGTTAGATCTTTTCCTATGGTGGTGCTTATCCATTGGATTACTTATTGAGTGGGTTGTGTTATGCATGTTCTTTATCTCTGTTAAATTTTGTATTAGGGATTCATTTACTTCATGATGTTCTCATCTCACTTTTACATTATCATCTTTAAAACTCTTAAATTCAGCTTGTAAACTCTACATTGTTCTCAGCAGTTTAGATGGTGTGGCTGCCCTGAGGTTGGAATTCAGGTCTACCAGTAGTTCCTCTTCTCGAGGTGGTGAATTTAGGTTTCTGCATTGACTATCATCATTTTTGGCATTCATGGTGTTTTCAATGTGCAAAAAAATAAAAATATATTAGATTATCAGTTTTAATTTGTGGTGGTTAGTGACAAGCTCATAGGTCGTGAGTGTTTGAATCTCGCTCTAATACCACTTGCACCATCCTTCAAAAATACACCATAAAATATATATATAAGGGTCATCATATTTTTGTTTGTACACATAATTATGTAGCTTGACTTCAGAGATGATTGTCTGTTTGTTGTTCTCCTTGTTTGTGAGACTTGCATCTCTTCTTTTTAGTAGTTATATTCATTGTATGTGTCTTTGTACTTCATATATCATTGACTAGTTAATTGATGTTCATCTATACTCATACAAATCTACATATTTCAATGAAACCTAACCACCTTACCTTGTAGTTTAATGTGTATTTCTTCAAAGGAATCGAATGGCTTGACCTATTACTATAGATTTAAATTTTATCTTGTAAAGAGTTTGGACCATTTTTCTTTTGATCCTGGCTTTAGTTAGCATGTTGATGCTAATTATATATGTTCATTCATCTTTTGAAGGTATAAGATTTATCAAAACCCTTGCTATGTTGTGGAGTTAAATCTATAAATCCCGTTATTCTTCCTCTTTAAAGGAGATTACAAATCATATTTGTGTTATTTGCAACTAAAATGCTTAAGGGTCTTTGCCAACTCTTATCCTTTAGAGTATATTCCCATGGGCATTATAATTCTCTGTGTATAAACATATTCCTTATTTCATGATGAAGCTTTATTGTGGTGTGTATGTTAAGTTTTAAGGGATCTCCATGGTTTTTTATTTGCTACAAGATTTTGGAACGCACGAAATAATGTTTGTCGAAGCATAACTCTAATGTCAAATCATATATGAATGAAGCTATGTGTAAATTGATTTTTCACCTACCTTGTACTTGGTATAAACTTTATGTAAAACCTTACATCATTTGTTTGAATTTGGTGGCTAGAATTTAAGACTATCCACATGATTGGTCAGTGGGGAAGGTTTTTCAATCCTTCGACGTTAGTTGTCTTTAATTAATTGTTCAGTACAATATGGCTCTTGATTTACCCAAAGTATGTTGTGTGCTTGCGGCTGGAGGGTGGAATCCATACGATCTGATTTTATTAGTGAGAGATTATTGTAGGGGACAGTCATCAGTGTTAAAGTATTGTAACTTCGGAATATATTCCAGATGCATTGATTGTGTTACTCCTTCGGGAGATGAGTTTGGTCTTGTAAGAGTCATTGAAAGAATCAATGTAAACCTTCAGATGTAAGTCAGGTCAATAGTACCCAAGTGTCAATATAATAAATATTATTTTTGGTGTCTTGCTAGACAAATCGACCTAGTCAGTTAGACAAGTCGCCCCTATTAGGTTATAGGTGAAGTCAACTAAAGAATATAAATAGGGATTTGCTACCCGTCATTTGTACACATCCTACACTCAAGTAGTGCGCTAGAGAGAGAGAGAGAGAGAGAGAGAGAGAGTCTACTATGGAAGATGAGAAACTATTTTTGTTGTTGGGGTTTTACATTCTACTTGGTCGAATTCTATGCTGAGGAAGTTTTGCGGGGTTTTCTCCCTTATGGTTTCCCCGAAGAAAATCTTTGTGTTCTCTTGTGTTGTTGTACGTGTCTTTCTTTCAGTGATCCCTTTCTTATGGTTATGATATTATGATGTTAAATATTTTAGATAATGTATAACCATTAAAAATATAACATGGTATTAGATCCACCCTAAAAGAAGTCTTTGTGCAAATGAAACACTGCTACATCTACAACTACTAAAGATTAGGGTTTCATGCTTGAAAACCCTAGAAGACAAAAACAAGTCATGTTGGTACTTTCGTTATAACTAGATATTGGAGAAGGATCAAGAGATGAAACATTGACAGGATGAAGATAAGATATTTTTCTACCGTGTGTAAAGGTTTCAGCCTCATATTCGCTATAATATAGGAGATATGACTCCTCCAAGGTAGGGTGTTATCGAATAAATATACTGAAGCGGACTCAAGCCAAATCTCCCTAGTCCAAGTGGATCTAGAACAAATAAAGTACAAAATACAGCCTAATTTCCTAGATCAATAAATATGCAAGTTAAACAGGTAGATCACTTACCCAAGATCTGCAAATCCTCTTCCTCTTTGTTGATACAAGCTCCATAACTTTCAGATCTAAAGCTGCAAAACCATTAGAGGAAATTTCAACTCAAAATGGGCCTTTTAACTTTTATTCAAATTCCATGTCATCATGTGTTAGCCAATGAAATTGATTAAAATTTGAAATACCGCATAGGTCTTAAACACTTTTTTAATATAAATTTGGGGATAGGTATCATTAAAAAAACTACTTTTTTTGTTTGTATTTTCGACATATCTCCCTGTGTTTTTACTCAAATTTTGATCGGGAGAGATCGTTGGATGCGGAATTAAATTCTACATCCAACGCGTACCCACTCGGCATACTTTTGACGGACCCCGCTACCCAAAAAACAAGAAATACCTGAAGAAGAAGAAAAAAGGAATGATGATGTCATCATTCCATTTTTTCAGGTATTTCTTGTTTTTCGGGTAGTGGGGTCCGTCAAAAGTATGCCGAGTGGGTACTCGTTGGATGCGAAATTTAAGTCCACATCCAACGAGCTTTCCTGATCAAAATTTGAGTAAAAACACGAGGAGATATGTTGAAAATACAAACAAAAAAGTAGTTTTTTTCTTTTCTTCCTCCAAAATTAATAAATATTATTTTATTATTTTAACTATTATTTTATTAATTCATTTTAGGAGGCCCATTTTGAGTTGAAATTTCCTCTAATGCCTATAGAGAAAATGGAAACAAGCAAACTGTAAAAGCATATCTAGATATTAATTGATCTAAGCTAACAGTTAAGGAAGAAAGATATAAACATTATCAACGCAATAACATTTATGGAAAGAGTTTTGTATTACTGTAATCAAGGAGATACAAAGAATTACATAGAGAAATAATGTCACAACCTAAGCCTTAACGTTGCAACCTTCCATCCAACAATCCAAACCAAGCCTCCAAAGAATGATGGTATGCCTCCCAAAGGATGAGCTTTTTCCTCCCAAAGGAGGGATCACCTAGAAATTCCAGCAGCATAAGAGTACCATAGTCCTTCCTCCCTTCAAAATGGAGAGAGGGTTCATATTTATAAGGCTAAAGGGATAGAGGAGGTTGAATATTAAGAGGAGAGATATAAGGGATCCTCCCATTAGGTTAGGGAATCGAATGCCACCTCACCTAGAAGCTATGGATGACCCTCCACCTCATCTACCTTCGAGAAGGGCATCAGAACTTTGAATTTTCTACTCTAAACACCACTGGTGCACCTTCCAGTAGGAGACAAGGTACCAGAGGAGGGATAGCACACCTTGGATGAGGGATAAGAGTGCCAGTGGCACACCCTATCAAGGTAAAAAGAGTGCCCGCAAGGGTCTACCGCACCTTGCCTTAGGAGGAAGAGCGCCAGCCTACCTAGAGGAGGAAAAAGGGCTAGGAACAACCTCAATTTCAATCCAATTTAGTTAAGGGAACTTTAGGGATTAGGCACAAGGTTAACACATGGCTCAAGATGACGATATTTTAGTGTAACACAGGGTTATAGCCTCTCCCACAATTCATCCTTAAATAGGTGACCTAGGGATAATCACTATATCTCAGGCTAGGAAGGTCCAATTGAAATTTCTCAATATGTTTTAGATAGGGAACAGATTGTTTTTTCTATGGTAAACGTTTCAGACCCTGAAGGTGAAAAAGTGACACATGGCATTTTGTACAAGTTCTCTATGTTGAACAGTACTGAAATAAGTCACCATGGGAAACCTCGTATAAGTCCCACCTGATGAATCCAATTCTACTCCAACATGTGGGGTTGGAACAAAGACAAATCAGGCTACCTCAGGACGATGTTTGAGACCTTGAGGAGTATAAAATTCAGAGCTATATCAGAAAGAATATCAGTCAATTATGTAGAAGAAACCAGAGAAAAACTAGGGCTTTCTATTCTGGGAATTTCCCTCCACCAATTAGTTGAGGAAGGAAGACCATCAAACTCGCCCTAGGAGGGTGCATCTTTCTATGCAATAAATTTCTCATTTTGTGGACTTTCAATTTTTGACCTAAAACTACTACCGGAGAAAACTAGGGCATCAGATATTTTGCAGTTATGTCCACAGTTTTGGGAAAATAAGTATGCTTCTCAACGCGCCTTGAGGGGGCACATCTTTTTATCCAATCATATTTGAAAGATACTTAAGTTGAAAAAATAGGGTTTCTCTATCAAACCCTAGGTCCACCAAAAAGCAAACTTCCAAAAGATCCTTCAAGCAAGAATCAAGTTGAAGCAATCTCATTAGTAAGTTTCTTACATGTAAATCTCGTCATCGTCATGTGATGAGGTCCCAAAAATCAGTTATTTCCATGAATCCCAAGTTGTGAAGTGAAAATACTGGCCCAGGCTTCAATCTTGCATATAAAATTCCAACATCGCTTCTGCCCTTAAGGCAAGGGGCGTTACCTTCTTCAAAAATGCCTATCATCTCTTGATAGTAGGTAGTGCCACCGGCTTTTCCTCTTATTCAAGGCATGGTTCTGCCCTGTCACCGCGATGTCATAGTGGAGGAGAAGCGGTGCCCGAGGTAAAAAGTAAAAAAGAGAAGATTCCACGAAGCTTCTCAAAGGAAGGCTTCATGGCAACCTCATCCCTACTCCTGAGGACCACTTGGACTTGAGATCCATTCTTTTGGGATCTCCTATCCACCTCACCCACCATTTACTCAGCCATTCTTATCCTCCCAAGGCCTATAAAACCAGGCTCATACCCCATGGTTGAGAGAGAGCAAAGTTATGCTATTGCATTGACATTCTTGCCTAAATCAACAGGGTGAGAATAGGAGGAGCAAGTTGGAGCTTTTGGGGACAAGGCATTGGCATGAGAAGGAGAATCATGACACTAAGGTGAAGGTTTAAGCTTTCTTCTTTATTATTAATGCAAAGTTGGTTCCTTTCCTGTAAAGTATGTTGTGTTATAATCATGTATTTTATTGTTGGATACCTTAGTCACTGACATAGATTTGTGGATTATATTCTGGTGCTTTTGATCTTGTTTGTTGGTTTCATGTAATTATGCAAGTACGTCCGTGAAGATCCATCACCATAGGAAACGACTACACCGTTCTATTTAAGGGACTCATTCCAGATCTCCACAACTTCTAGAGGAAGTCTTCCAACTCTGTTGTAACTCATTTGTTCTAGATCTAAACCATTCAGACTAGACAAACAACTCTTGTCCGCAAGAGGTGCATTTTTCCTAGCAAATATGGCAACTCTGTTGGGGAAGAGCTTTCAGCACATCTGATCTTCCTTGGTCTTCAAACTCTTGTCCGAAATCCAAGCTCCAATCTTTCATTGTCAAATCTACTAGCTTTTCTAGTGAGGACTTGGTTTGGTATAGTCAGATATGTTCATATATGAGTCATTATTGCCTTTTGTACTTCATATTCCATTCAATTCATGATTTTAATGCCAATATTACAGTAGCTGACTTTGCTTTTTTCTCCATTGTTTTGTTGTTTACTTCTATAGGAAACCGCACATGCACAATGGGCAATAAGTGGTGCCACTGCCTATGTCCAGTTATCAGGAAGCAATGCCACCGCCTGTGCTGAGTAATCAGGAAGCGGTGTCGAGCTAGAACTGCTCTGTCACCCACTTTCCTCAAGCAGTGTCGAGCCAGAACCGCTCTGTCACCCACTATCCTCAAGCAGTGCCGGGTAGGCATTCTACAGGCTTGTCATTCAAAGTTTGGTTTAATTCTTTCTTTCAGTTTTGTGTGCTTGGGTTTTTTTTAGAGATATGAGTAGTTAGATTCAAAGTATAGATGTGATAAATGCTTGTTTTGTTGAATTCAAAAAGCTAGGTTACACTCATCAGTTTGATTGCTTGTATGCTTGGATTTTATTTTCGAAAGGAGTGCATGGAAGATTAGTTCAGTTAGATCTCTTTTTGTTGCTTGATAAAATTGAAAAGGAAGACTTGCTTTTTGGTTTTTTTCTTCCATTCTTCATTAGTTTACGAAAGACTTCTTTTTGCTTTTAAAAGAAAATTTTTGTTGAGATTTGATTATAATTTTGCTTGAAGAACGAATTATTGGATTCCTGACTAGCCTCATAAGCTTTGAGATCTCTATATTCTTCTTTATTTTTACACTCTTGTCTTATCAAAATAAAAAATATCATATTTTTAAGTTAGATCTTTCCACTTTTAAAGAAAATTGAAAAAATTACTTAGGGTGCCTTTGATTATTTTTGTCTTTCTTTTTAGGAAAAGAGATCTCACCCTATTTCCTTGTTTTCAAAAATCAGATTAGAAGTGTCTTGCTTGTTTTTATTCTCGGAAATATTTGTTTAGTTAGACTGTTTGGGAAATTTTTGGTTTTGAGATGAAATTGAAAAAGAAAACACTCTCTTCTTCCCGTAAGTAGACATGATTTGAACTGTATAGTGAAAAAAAATGCATATCATAATTGCATGGTTTTACTTTTCTATCATAACTCCATGCATTCACCTAATTGTTCAACTTAAAATTAATGGTAGTTATAGGTTAAAAATCTTAGTAACTTGAGTGATAGGTTAGAGACGTGTTCTGACGTCGTAAAAAGTAGGAGTTGTCATTTATTTCCTGCACTGTAACCCGGGACCTGCATGGTTCTTCCACGTACTGTCGGTATATAGAATTACCTTTCATGTACCCTTGAGGCATATCGAATGGTACTTCACGTACTTGATTTTATATCAAAATGCCCCTTGTGAACGGTTGTGCATTAGATAGCACTATTACGGTTTTGAACTCCCACTTACCTTGCGTATATTGGAAGGCCCTTCTAGGATTCCTGAAACCATCTAAGAAAATCCCTTTTGGTCGTCTTGTTGGTGCAATATACCGAGAACAGCACTCGGGGATATTACTATGCATGTGTCATCCAAGTAGTCAGGTATTCCGGTGAGGAATGGTTGATCCTCCTCGTCGTGTTTTACTGCGGTATATAGCGAGTTGCAAAAACTTGACAATCCTAGTGAGGAACCGGCTTGTATTAGCCCCTCTTGTCACTTAAGTTTTCTTGTGGCCTGTAGTTTGTGTAGGAGAAATTTTGTGTGATTTTTTCCAGTTTTGAAACCCTAGGTTAGGTTTCAGTGACCATACAATATGGCTAAGTTTTAGTTGAGATGATCTAGAAGAAACCAAGGCTTACCACCTGAGTTTCCTCATGTTACAGGGGAGAGCCCAATGGAAGCCATAGATCAAGGAGCTACAACTATCTCCCATGTGGAAGGAAGCCCAGTTGTGGAAAGCGAAGAACAATTCACTGCTTACATTAATCCCTTGGTACAACAACCTCCTACGACTGACACTTCCTTTCATTCCCCGATGGAAGGTCGTCCAGATAGTCCTGTTGAAACATAATATGGTCCTAATGCTCCTTTTTGGAGAACTTCTATGGGTTAATCCCTTTATGAATTTGGGGTTACTAGACATTCTTTTGAGAACCCCCCGTCGAGTGATGATCAGTATAGAAGGATCCAAGCATCTCTTGATCACGCTCAAAATTTTCAAGAGAGAGTGGAAAGAATTATTCCCTCGCCCGTACCTCACAAAGAACCTATGTCGGCTCTTATACCCCGCCTTTCAGATCTGTGGCCTTCTTGATATCGTTCACTTGATGAGACTTTGGCTCCTATTGATGATTTTCCAGTTCATAGTGTGACTCCTCATAATCTAGGTCAAACCTCCAACTCTACAGTTTCGAATCCTATGTTTGTTTCTAGTCCTCCCATACCCTCTATAGCTGGGGGGGAATCCTCAGTTCAAATGGTATCAGTACATTCCAACGTCGCGGGGCAACCCCCCTCGTGAGTTACATTATTAGTTAGTGGAATTGCTCCTAGTGCTAGACAGACCTCTATTATGGGACAACCTGTAGTGGTTGTTCCTCCCACCAACACCAATATGGTAAACCCTTCGGTAAGTTTAGGCCAACCCTAAGGGGCATAACCTACAATCAACCAACCTTCTTGGGGTTATGGTTACCCAGGGAATCAAATACCTGTAGGAAATATTAACTATCAACCTACATCTACAGGAATCCCTTACCCTGGAAACACGTTTATGCTATGGGGGATACCTAATTGGTCTTACATGCCAACCATGGGAGGAATAACTATTCATACTTCTAGAGGTTCTGGGGGACACCTTATGGTGGCCCACCCTTTGGAGGACCACCTAGCGGAGGCCCACCTGGAGGAGGTCCACCTTACAGAGGACCACCACCTGGAGGACCACCATCAGGAGGACCACCACCTGGGGGTCCACCACCACCCGGAGGCCCACCACTTGGAGGTCCACCTTCTCATGGACCACCACCCAAAGGACCACCACTCAAAGGCCCACCACCTCTAGGTGGCCCTCCTCCTGGAGGGCCACCCCATTCGGGAGGATCTTCAGGAGGATCATCTACCTATCGACCATCCCAACCACCAGTGTTTCAGTCGACTTATGCTCCTACTGGTACGTACATGCCTTCTCAATACTACCAGTATGTTGAACCTAATCGACAACTTCCGTTCTTGGAAATTTTGATTTTCTTGATTTGTCCATGCTGATTAACAATCCCATTCGGCACAACCCTTTGTGGCCTGCTATTCTATTCAAGTTACCATCAGACATTCCAAAGTTTGATGGGAAGTAGGGAGATGATCCCAAAAATCATGTCATGAAATTCCATCTGTGTTCTTCCAACTCCTTGATGGATGACTCTATTCATTTGAGACTCTTCTAGCGCACTTTGATCGGTACGGCCGTGAAATGGTACATTGAAATTCCACAAAATTCGTTTGTGGACTTTAGCGCATTGGTGACCATTTTTCTCACACACTTTCAGCTACCCATTCGTTATGAAATGAGTATGGACCTTTTAACTTCACTTTGTCAAAACACTTCCACACATATATTAGACCATATTCATGAGTGGAGAAGATGGAGATGACTCATTAAAGCTCCCATCCCGGACCAACTGTTAGCTAATTAGTTCATGAAATCCTTGTTGCCTCCCATTTCCTGAGATGTGGCTATGGGTGGTGTTGTTACTGAATAGCAGGCTATTACTCGCGCTCATTATCTGGACTTGGTATATTCCCAATCTGGAACTCTGTACAACCTAATCCCTCAAGCTTCTTGTCCCAGCACGAGCCCTACCAAGCCACCTACAGAAACTCATGTTGATGAGGTTTTCGGTTCAATCTATCCCTCGTCAGTAGCCAAGCGTGCCAAGCAAAAAAATGCTTCTGCTACTAATCCTTCTAAACCTACGGTTTCCATCGAGGTGAATGCAATCCAAAGTACACAAACACCTAGCAATAATAAGAAAAGGGTAAAGGAAAAAATAAAAAACCTAGAAACCAACAGGAGAATCCAAAGGCTAGGACCACAGAGAATGATAATAAAAAAAAGAGAAAGGATAAGTACCCCTACTCATTATGTGGTGGTGATCACTTCACGAAGGAGTACCCTTGTCACGAAGAGATTAGTAAATTTTTGAAGAGTAACCCTACACCAGCGATGCTTATGTATCCCTTCCCATCTCAGCAACAATCGATAGATCACATGTCTAATCAAGGGACCTCCAGTTCTATGGAAGAAATTAGAATGATGTCCTCATATACCATCAATTTAAATACTCGTAGTCATTCATACGACAAGTGATGGAGAAGAAGGACAAAAATACTTTTTCTGAGAAAGTTTCTTCCACTAGTTCCCCTCCATCTTCGTCTAATGGCCCTGTAGTCATGGAGAAACCTAATATCAATTTGATTTTACAATCACCTAAGACTACACTCAGGAAGGTTGTTTTTAATCCCAATGCCCGAGCTGCACAATTCTACAATTTTGTTGAAGATTTGGCTCAAGAACGATGCAAGTTGTGAATGTATGATACTGTTGCATATGTACAAGACAATAATGATGCAGTTACAGATACACAAAAGAAGAATGATGCAAGTTGTGAATGTATGATGTAGTTGTGGATGTACAAGAAGAGAATGTTAAAGAAAAAGTTGCAGAAGGGAGTTGTAAAGCTCAAGTATGTTCCTACAGAGAAACAAGTAGCATATGTGTTGACTAAGCCTTTGTCTCATGTAAAGTTTGAATACTTTTGAGAAAATCTTGGTGTAGTCCAAAAGGACCTCTCCCGAAACAGGGAGTGACTGTAGATGGAAGAAGGATGCAGTGGTAGTAGCTCAATCTAGAGTAGGGTAAGTCTAGCTAGGCTTGTTGGCCCAAAAGGGTTAGTAATTCAGACGAGTCCAATTGATCCTAGGGGGATTAGTATGTCTGGCTAGATCAGTTTAACCCAAGTGGGTGTGTAAGCCAGGACAAGGCTTATTGGTCCCAGGAATATCCATCTGTCTAACTAGGCTTGTTGGCTCAAAATGGCTACTAATTTAGACAAAATTCCCATATGGATCTACCAGAGAACTCGCCATGATGTTGTTCCAAGATCGTTAGAGGGAAAGAAGTGGTTAGTATGTCTAGATAGGATTATTTGGCCCGAAAGGGTTAGTAAGCCAGACAAGGCTTGTTTGGTCTCCAAAGAGATCAATCTATCTTATTAGGCTTGTCGACCCAGAAGGGTTAGTAAGTCAGACAAGATGTTGTTGTAAGTGGTTTCAGTATTGTGATACTGATGATTGCTGAGATGTTTGCTTCAGTATTGTTATACTGATGATTATTGAGATGATTCCCTCAGTATTGTTATACTCATGATTGCTAAGATGATTTATTCAGTATTTTTATACTGATTACTGATGAGATGATTGCTTCAATATTGTTATATTGATGATTGTTGAGATTATTGTTGAGATAGCTTCAGTATTGTTATACTGATGATTGTTGAGATGATTCTTGAGATAGTTTTAGTATTTTTATACTAATGATTGTTGAGATTATTGTTGAGATAGTTTCGGTATTCCTATACTGATGTAGCAGGTTCAGTGTTTTCATATTGATGTTGTTGAGATGATTGTTGAGATAGTTTCAGTATTCCCATAGTGATATGACAGATTCAGTATTTTGATATTGATATTGATGTGGCAAGTTCAGTATTTTCATACTGATATTGATGTGGAAAGCTCATTATTTTCATATTGATGTTGATGTGGCAAGTTAAGTATTTTTCATACTAATATTTATGTGGTAGGTTTAGTAATTTCATATTGATATTCGTATGGAAAGCTCAGTATTTTCATACTAATGTTAATCTGGCGAGTTCAGTATTTTCATATTGATGTTGATGTGGCAGGTTCAGTATTTCTATATTGATGTTGATAAGACAATTTCAGTATTTCTATACTAATGATGATGAGGCAGTTTCAGTATTTTTATACTAATGTTGATAAGGTAGTTTCAGTATTTCTATACTGATGATGGTGAGGTAATTTTAGTATTTCTATGCTGATATTGATGATGATTTTGCTTCAACATTTGTATGTTGATGTGGTTGTGGTCCCAACACCTTTTGTTGGTGATGCTGATATGATTGTGGTCCAAGCACCCTATGCTGATAATTTTGATGTGGTTGAAGTCATAACAAATTTGTGTTGATGATGATGATGTTGTTTCAACATTTTTATGTTGATGATGATGATGATGTTCCAGCATCTCTATGGCGATAATGCAGATGATGATATAGCATTTATTGATGATATTGCTTTAGCACATTTGATAACACATGTGTGTTGATGCTAATGATGTTGTTGTTGTTTCAGTATTCACATATTGACGATGCAGATGATGATGTTTCATTATTTACATAATGATGATGTAGATGTTGATGTTTCAGTATTTACATACTGATGATGCAGATGTTGATGTTTCGGTATTTACATACTGATGATGCAGATGATGATGTTTCAGTATTTACATACTAATGATGCAGATGATGATGTTTCAACATTTACATACTAATGTTGCAAATGATGTTTTAGTATTCACATACTGGTGTTGATGAAGAAGATTCGGTATTTTCATACTGATGTGGTAGAAGTAGATTCAGTATTCACATACTGGTATTACAGAAGAAGGTTTAGAAGATGATTCAGTATTCACATACTGATGTTGAAGAAGATGATTCAGTGTTCACATACTGATGTGGTAGAAGAAGATTCAGTATCCACATACTGATGTTACAGAAGAAGGTCCAGAAGATGAATCAGTATTCACATACTAATGTGGTAGAATATGATTCAATATTCACAAACCAATGCTACATAAGATGATTCAGTATCCACATATTGATACTACAGAAGATGACCAAGAAGATGATTCAGTATTTACATACTGATAGAAGATGATTTAGCACGTACAGAAAATGATTCAGTATTTACATATTGAGATTGCAGAAGATGATCCAGTTGAGATTGATGATGTTCCAAAAATTGTTATGACATATAGAGATTCACCAATCGGTTGTACAACTGTGGTAGCAGTTTCTACTGTGGTTGAATACCTTCCTACTTAAGAGGGAGTGTTAAAGTATTGTAACTTCGAAATATATTCCAGAAGTGTTGATTGTGTTCCTCCTTCGGGAGATGATTTTGGTCTTGTAAGATTCATTAAAAGAATCAATTTAACCCTATGGGTGTAAGTCGGGTCAATAGTACCCAAGTGTCGATATAATAAATGTTATTTTTGGTATCTTGCTAGATAAGTCAACCTAGTTAGTTAGACAAGTCGGCCTTGTTAGGTTATAGGTCAAGCCAACTGAAGAAAATAAATAGGGAGGCACTCCCCTTCATTTGTACACATCTCACTCAAGTATTGAGCTAGAGAGAGAGAGAGAGAGAGAGAGAGATTCTACTTTGGAATATGAGCAGCTATTATTGTTGTTGGAGTTTTACACTGTACTTGGTTGAATTATATACTGAGGAAGTTTTGTGGTGTTGTCTCCCTTGTGGCTTCCTCGAGGAAAAAATGTGTGTTCTCTTGTGTTGTTGTACTTGTATTTATTTCAGTGATCATTTGCTTATGGATATGATATTATGATGCTAATTTTTTTATATCTTGTATAACCATTAAAAATCTAACAATCAAGAGTTGATTTTGAGGGTTGTAGTTGCAACCGGTGTTCTTTGTTTGCTATGGTTTCGGTGTGGTTGTAGATTGCACCCTATGGATGTTCCATGATATGTGGTTTTCCTCAATTTTTATATCAACTAACATCACACACATAACAGCACTGAAAAAAGTAGATTAATTTGCAATAATCAATGACATAAACACTTGATTATTTATAAACTATATGCCATCAAACAAACCAAAAGTACATAAATTAGTCATTCACACCAAGATTATGGTTATCATGTATTATTCATGTTCTTGTTACAATTACGAATCTTAGCTTGCACTTTGGAAATTATTAATTGAGTGTCACAATTAATTATTTAATTAAGTGTCATAGTTAAATAATCAAGTGTCACAAAGTTAGTTATAATTCAATTGCTAGTGTTAAAAGTTTTAGTTATCTTGGGTTGGCAGTTTGAACCTTGGATGTTTGGGGTCATTCGAGGGGTCTTGCTATGGGGTGGAATACTCATGTGGTGAAAGTACTAAATATTTGGGGCCTGGACTCTGTTTTGGGGATTACTTTGCAGGGTTTGGATCAAGGGGCTCCTGTAGATGTCTTCAACATTTATGGCCCTTATCTTAATCATATCCCCTTTTGGGATAATCTCTTTAATCTAGTAGTGTTAAGAAGTGATTTGGTTATTATTGGAGGTGACTTAAATTTTTCTTTGGGGTAGGCTAAGGTCTGGGGACCTTTTGCTCGTCCTGATATTCTTTCAGAATACTTCTCTCAGAAGCTCATTGAGAGGAATTGCTTGGATATTGAACCTATTACGATTAAACCACTTGGCATAACAATCATTCTGGGGATGGTCAAGTGGCTAAGCAACTTGATCATTTTTTGATTTCTGAAAAGATGTTGTATCGACAACATTACATGAGGCAATGGGTGGGATGTGGGGGTCGTTCTGATCATCTACCTATATTCTTGGAATATATGAATGGTCCTGTAAAACCACCCAGTCCATTGAAATTCAACCAGATTTGGTTAAAGGATGAATCGTCTCGGTAGTTGATCCATACAAACTAGGCTCCTTTTAATCCAGACAATGGGCTATCCATAGCCTTTCAGTTCATGGAGAATATTTCTTGGATCAAGAGGTTCATTAAGAGATGGGTTGTGGATAAGTGTAGCAGGGAAGATCTTGAATTGAGGCAGATTGAGATGGATTTCTACCATCACGATTTGGAGGGGGGGGGGGTGGACCAGGAATCTAAAGACTCCTTGGTTAGGCTACAAGGTAGAAGGAATTATATTCTCTTGGATAAGGAGGAGACCTGGACATTGAAAAGCAGGGCTATTTGGCTTGAATGTGGGGATGAAAATACAAAAAATTTTCATGCCTATGCTAAGGGAAGGAAAGCTATTAATACCATCTAGAGCTTGGAGGATGATAGGGGCAGACGATTTGAATCTTTTGAGGATATGGCGGGGATTGGGGTTGAACATTTCCAGCATTTATTCAAGGCTCATGTGGGGGCACACATTGTGGAGATTATGAACATTGCTCAAGTTTTTCCACGTTTTGTGGGGGAGGAAGAAAATCAATCATTGATGGAAGAGGTAATAGAAGAGGACTAAAAGAGACTCTTCAGAGTTTTCAGAAGGACAAAATTCTTGGTCCAGATGGTTGGACTATTGAATTTTTTACTAATCTTTATGAAATTTTGGGGGATGACATCTTGAAGGTGCTGGAGAACACTCATCTTATTGGCAGGATCCTGGCCTGTTTCAATACGACTTTCATTGCTCTGATTCCAAAGGTGGATAATCCAAAAACACGGCATGATTTCAGACCTATTTCACTTTGTAACTGCATATATAAGGTGATTTCGAAGATTATTGCCCGAAGGTTGAAGGATATTTTGTCAGAGCATATATCAGCGAAACAATTTGGGTTTCTGAAAGGTTGACAGATTCATGAGGCTATTAGGGTGGCTTAGGAAGGTCTTCATAGCATGAAAACTCGTAATCTTAAGGAGGCAATCCTGAAGATTGATCTCTCAAAATCTTATGATAAGGTAAGCGGGTTATATATACATATGTTACTAATTCATCTTGGCTTTGGGATTGCTTTTGTCAGGTGGATTATGAGTTGTGCTACCACTGTGACTTTTTATGTTCTGATCATTGGGGCTGCTTCACCTTTCTTTCATGCAAAGAGAGGATTAAGGGAAGGATGTCCGCTGTCTCCTCTACTTTTTCTATTGGTTGCTGAAGGTTTGAGCTATTTACTAAAGGAGGCTCATAGGGGTGGACTTTTGAATGACATTGTTGTATCTCAACATTTGCATATAAATCATCTTCTGTTTGTGGATGATGAGCTTATTTTTTGCTCTGGTAATGTCCAATATATGAACACTCTTTCTAACATTCTGTCCCTTTTTTCCACTGCGACTGGCATGGAGATAAATGAAGGGAAACCTATGTTAATGAATCATCATCTGAATGATGAGGAAGTTGGTCATGCCACACACTTTTTTCCCTTTATTCGTGAATCTTTAGACGATGGTCTAAAATATTTGGGTTTCCTCCTGAAACCCAAAAACTATTTGAAGAAGGATTGTATGTGCCTGATCGAAAAATTGGAGAAGCGATTGCATACCTGGAGTCACCATTGGCTGTCTAGGGCGGCGCAGCTTATTCTGGTTAAGGCTGTGTTGGAAGCAATTCCAGTATATTGGATGTCTCTTTCGTGGATCCCTAAGGGTATTCTGGAGAAATCTCGTCAGATATGTCTTCATTTTCTATGGAGTGGGACTAAGGATGTATCGGTATCCCCCTGGGTTAGCTCGGATAGGATTGCAAGGCCTAAATCATTGGGGGGATGGGGCCTTAAAAACATCTTCTTATTTTCTAAAGCGCTGGCTGCCAAGGGGGGATGGAAATTGATTCATGCAGAAAATTTGTGGACCAAGGTGATGATCGAGAAATACATTGCCCCAGATTCAATTATTGATTGGATCAGGAATCCTCATAAGTGTCATAGAGGAGGCTCGGTCATCTGGAAAGTGGTGAATGAATACCTTGATGTTATCGAGGAAAATCTAGTTTGGAAGGTTGGTAATGGTAGGAGGGTGCGGATGGGTGAGGATCCTTGGATGGGTTGCAATGGTAGGTTTCGATTATCTAAACCGTTGGTGGATTCTCTCAGACGGCATCGTGTTTTCTTCCTTTATCAACTTGCATTTCCTATTCAGGAGCATAGATGGACACAAGGATGGCGTCTGGAAGCTTTCTTTGAACTGCTTAATAGGGAAGAGGTAGAACTGAATCAATATATTGGGCTTCTGAATTTATCGATGGTGTAGCTCCGGGAGGGGGAGGATGAACTCATTTGGAATGTGGCACCATGTGGGAAATACTCTCCTAAGGAGGGGTATATTAATCTCAGTTCTTTGAACAATATTCAAAGGATGGAGTGGTGGTGGAAGAAGATCTGGAAATTTCATTGTCCACCAAAAACTTGGTTATTATGGTGGTGTGTGTTGGAGAACAAGGTCCTGATTTGGGAAAACCTTCATAAATGGGGTTTTTATGGCCCGGGATGGTGTGCTTTGTGCTGGGATGAGGGGGAAACAGTTGTACACATGTTTCTTAAATGCACTTACTGTGTGGAGGTGTGGGCTGAATGCTGTAAGTTGTTGGGGTTGGGTCCGGAGTGTCGATGGGAAGGGGATCAATCCTTGTTGCATGGGAGCAGTGGCGCCAGATGGAAAAGATGGAGGTTATGAATGTGCTTCTGTTTCTGGTAACTTGGGGTATCTGGATGGCCAGGAATAATGTTGTGTTCAATGGAAAAGTATGTACTCTAGCAATCATGGCAGGGAAGGCTTGTGGAATTACACTTGCTCTTCCTAAACATATCAGGGTTGATAAGCAGAGGGAGATTCTGGAACTTGAGATTGATCGGACATATCCATGGGGATTCTTTGATGGTGCTTCACAGAATAATCACTGTGGGGGGGGTGCAATCCTACATTTGGCCGAAAATCATTCATTTGAATTGATTTCTGGTTTGGGTGAGGGTGGCAACAACTGTGCTGAACTTTGAAGTTTGAAATTACTTCTCATTTTTGCAGCAGAAAAGGGGTGCAACAACATTAAGGTTTTTGGTGATTCTTTGAATTTGATCAACTGGGTTAAGAGGATTCAATCATGCAGAGACCTACAATTACAAAACATTTTACTTTCTATCTGGGATGTCATGGATTCATTTGATTTGATTACATGCACACATGTTTACAGGGAGAACAACTTCCAGGCGGACTCAACCTCGACGGAGGGGCTCCAGTTGGATGCAGGTGTGTGGAAGGTTAAGGAGCCATTAGAAAACTATTTCTTTGAATACTATCATCATCCCTTCATTGAAGGGGTGAATTTTTGAGACTCTGATGCTGATCTATGGCTTGGGGTCGGATGTTCGCTAGTTATTTTGGACAGTTTTGATGATTTTTCCTTCTATGTTTGTGAACTGTTGGATATGACAGTTGGATGATATTTTCAATATTTTTTGCTGACTATATGGGCTATTCTAGCTTTTCATTCTCATGGAACGAACTTGGTACCTTGAAATTGTTCTCTGTTCTATTTTGGTGGATAGATGGGGTGATTTATCATCCGATGTTTGGGTTTGGGTAGTGTTTATAGACTTTTGTTTTGTATAGGATCTGAACTATGGTTACAAATATGCATGGAATATCTACAAAATGTAATTTTGTCTCTCTATGGATGAAATAAAATTATGCTTTTTTTCTTTGGAAAAAAAAAGAATGGTTAGTCAACTTAATAGTAATTTATCTATATATGTTGTGCTTAAACTTAAGTTAGTCTCAATTTTATCACCTTTGTCCTGATCTCAAGGATCGAGGACATTACAAGTGGTATCAGAGCTGAAGGTTTCAACATTGCGGCTGTTGGGCCTTCTATGAAGTTTCAAGTCACTTTGTAAACATGCATTTTCACTAGATAACTTGGATGCATGCACCTTAATATAGTTTCACATGTGATTATAGTTAATTAAACTTTCATCTTGGGATAGCTATGGACTTCATTTTCAGCTAGTAAGGAAAAATCTTGGAAGGATTTATATCCCCCTTGTCCAATTAGGTAGATTATGACTTAGAAAAGTTGGCTAGTTACTTTATAAACCAGGAGAAATTAGTTTTAATGATAATGAACTTATACCAATGTGTAGTTTATGTTGATAATGAAAACATTGTAGTTCTCGATGATTGATTGAGCAAGCGGTGTGACCACTAAACTGATATTTTAATCAAACATGTGAATACTAAAGATTCAACAAGTACAAGTTCGGCAATAGGAAGTCAAATATTGGAGATGGATTTTGAGGAACGATGGAGACCATATAGTCCTGAAGAGGAGTTTTTTGAGGGGAGAAGTTCAATTAGACATAAGAGGAGCAGTGAATCATTAATCTTGGCGGATTCAGTGAGGAAGTGTAGAGAGGATAATGAAAGGATAATTCATATCCAAAAGAAGATTATGAATGATCTAAAATCATTGAATACCATCCAAATATCTGCTGAAAAGAGTCATAAAAGAGGTTATGTGAGGTATAGATCATCTTCAAGGAGACCTTGTCACTCAGAGTAAGGAAGAACTTTTGTTGATTTATCCAACAATACTAAGAGGCGGGTGAATTAGTATTTCCTTATTTTCACATTATTAAAACAACTAGTATAAGATAAACAATGAATCAAACAAGTTAGGACACCGAATAGTATCGTGTAAATCTCACAAACCAAACCACAAAATCAAACTCATTAATAAGATGTTTTTTACAAAAAAAAATCTACTATGAGGGATGCACCAACACCTTGGATTTTTCTACCTGCACCAATAGATAAGGATGCTACAACACCCCTATACTCCAACTACTATTGGAATGAGATTAAAACCTCCCTGCAAGATTGCAGCCTTCCCTAGCACCACCCTACCTCCTTAATTTGATATTTTTCTTCAATTTTGTTACTGATTATTCTTCACTTCATTGGTCTATGTATTCTCTTGTTGTTACATTGATATAGATTGTTGAGACATCTTTCTTCCACTTTGAAATTTTGTTTAAATACTTATTTAATCATGTATTTGAACCATTGTGTCTTTTAATCATTGTGTCCCTTCATTAAAACCCTTTCACCAATGCATCTCTTCTGTATAGAAATGTGCATTTTCATGAACTAGTGCAAAACATCCTGAAACCCTATTTTGGCAGACCTATAACTTTGTCTTCGAGCACATTTTAGGAGAAATAAGACCATGGTCAGATGCACATATCAACAAGCTACATCCTAATGGTCTCATATTATTTTTATCAGTTTCCTACAAAATATGGCGGGATTTTTACTAGGGAAACGTAGACCGATCTTTCAATACTTAGTCAATTTTCAGTAAATTTCCCAAAATAGTTTGAAACCTCATTTTGGCAAACCTGGAACTTTTTCTTTGAGCATGTTTCAAGGGAAATGAGACCATGGTCAAATGCACACATAAATAAGCTAAAACCTGATAGTCTCATATAATTTTTATTAGTATCCTACAAAATATGGCAGACATTTTACTAAGGCCACTTAGGCAGATTTACCAGAACTGAAACAGTGCAAATCATGCCAGAAAGCACTTTTGGAAGACTAATAACTTCACCTTCAGAGACTTTCTTGACAAACCAATCATATGGTTAGATGCACAAGACAACAATATATATGTGTATATCCTCATAATCATTTAATTCAACAAATACAGAAGATGGCATGTATTTTACAAAGGCCCCTTAGGAAGATTAAGAAGAATTTATACTTAGTCAAATTTTCAGTTTCAGCAAGAGTTTCAGGAAGTTGCCATATTTCTACATAATGGTGTCAAATTGTAAAAATGACTTCATGGGAGCACTATAACATCATAATATGACTTTGAAACCTCATCACACATGTCACATCATCATACATGTCATGGCATTTCCTTTGTCATTAATCAACTCCTTTGACATCAATGGAAACCATACTCAACATTCTCCCCCTTTGGCATTTGTGGCAAAAACTCTTCAATTTTCTCCCCATTTGACATTAATGACAAAGGTCTCCTTTTGACATCTTCCCCTGTCAACATGTCTCCCCCTAACTTAATTCCTTTTTTTCTTTTTCTTTTTTTTTATATCTATTGTATGGAGATTACTCCCAACTTTTGTCTAAGATGCTCAAATGCTTCTTTGGGTATTGGATTAGTGAATATATCATGTATTCATTCCCTTGTATAAACATATTCCAGTTTCACCACATTATGTGATACTTGATCCCTCAAAAAGTGAAATTTTATAGGGATATGCTTTGTCTTGGAGTGCATAACAGGGTTTTTTTTATTTGTTTATGGCTTTGGTATTGTCACAATTTATCATTATTGGATGCTCATACATTACAAGTAAGTCTTCCAAAGTATGTTTCATCCAAATGACTTGAGTGCAACATGATGCAGCAGCAATGTATTCGTTGTTTGTTGTAGACAGTGCAATGGAGGATTGTTTCTTTCTTAGCCATGATACCAAACAATCTCCCAAGTAGAATGTTTCTCCACTGGTACTCTTTCGATATTCAACACTTCATGCCCAATCTGCATCAGTAAATGTACTATCCACCCCAATCCTACTAGCCATGTATCTGGATTTTCAAATAAGGATAAATAGGTCCTTTGGAGAATGTTTGACAACTAGAAAGAAATGCTTGATAATAGCCATTTTTTATGTCGAATGTTAAAGCATGGATTCAAAGTAATGTTGGAATATTCAACAATACTAATAGGGGGAGTGAATCAATATTGGGCACTTTTTACCATTTCAAACTTTAATATTGAATGTAAACATTAACCATTAACAATACCATTCACCATCACATAAAACATACATGGTACACAAGATATTTTACGTGGAAACCCAAATGGGAGAAAACCATAAAATGCTTTTCTTATATAATATAAATATTTCATTCAATTGATTTACCAGATCCAACTAGATGAAGGAGGATACAACCCCTTATTTTATCAGCTTCGGCTAAAAGGAGGTTAAAACCCCATTTTTTTAACAAAGGCTCAAACCTGTAGTGAGGAATCCAATTCACGATGAGCTCCAACTCACTAGATTTACCACCATCAACTGGAAGGAGGCTAAAACCCCCTATCCTTACCCCATCCCAACACCCTAATATGAATAAGAGAATAAACCTATCATTATCATTGTATCTGTTAACCTGTATATGTATCACTCTCTCATTCAACATGTACTTGTATCGCTATCTCTATCAACCTATACATGTATTACTATATTAGTTAACCTATACTAGTATCACTATCTCTGTCAACCTTTACATGTATCACTATCTATTTCAACATGTGCTTGCATCAATTTTTTGTCTCTGTCACTGTCACAATCATTGTATCCCTGTCTCTATGTTACATAATTAAATAAGTAAATTGTAAATTAGGGTAATTAATTAAGTTATAAAATTTGTGAGTCATGTTGTTCCATTGAAATGACACATATTGACCTATAAAAAGGACATGTTTGTAAACATTAAAATCATCATTCTATATATTATTACTTATCAAAATGTGGGATTTCGAATATTTGTGGGCATTTTAGAAATATCGTGGGTGTCAGAAATTGTGCTTCACACCAGTAGGTATTAGAGCCGCTTTTGGGCTCCTCATCCTCACTCATCTTCCCCTCCTCCATCCTTCCATTGTCAATCCCTCACATCCCTCACTCCCTTTTGATGCCACTGTCTCACTCCATGTTCAACCCCACTACCTCATAGAAAGGTCCCTCGCCACTCCTCCCATCCTTACATCCACCTATGGAAATCCCCCATGCACTCCAACCACACTAGCTCCATCATGCTCCACATCCATCCCTCACTTCCTATGGCTACAACCTCTCCATCCTCGGCATCTCTCCAATCCACGAGCCACCTCCCTCTTCCCACACAACACTGCATGCTTCCTCCACATCTACACCACATCCACATCCACCTTCTCACCGCGGCCTTTCCCTCCCATTTCCCAAATTTCTCCCAACTCACTCCCCCATTTTTCACCTCTTCCACCTGCGATCTCCCAACTCTCAACCTCTCGCATTACCTGTCATCCACCACTTCCACTCTCGCAGTCCTATGTCCCTCCCTCCTTATGATTTCCTTCTCCTCTCTCTCATCTTCAATTGCTCCAATTTTCAGCCATCCTGGCGCTAACTCCCTCCTCGTTTCTACCTTATCCTCGATCCCTCCATTCGTCATACATCTTCCCACTCTATCACCATTAATCTGTCTACATACACTTCTTTATTTTCATCATCTCGTTGATCTTCATCACGTCCTCATCCACCATCCACACTCAATCATCGCTCTCCTGACACTCTTCCTCTCTCACCCTCACCCTCCCTACTCACCCTCATGCCATTTTAAAACCCTAGTTTCAAAAATAATTTTTTTATAATATAGTAAATATTATTATTATAAAAAAAATCCATTATTTTTAAAAATCAAAATTATTAAATATTATTGATAATAATATTTATATCATTATTAAAAATTCAAATAATTGTTAAATATAACAATTATTAATTATTATATTTAAAAATGTTGCTCCTCATTAGTAAAAATTTAGATGTGCATTAGATCTACTCATGCACACAAATTTCTTCCAAAAATGACAGCTTAGTTGAATAAATGAGGATACTTAAAGAAGAGATAATGGGAGATATTTCAAAAACTATAGACAGAATAATAAAAAATTGCCATGATTGAAATATGTCCAAACAACTATGTGAATAAGAAAATAAAAAGGAGAATGAAAACAACGAAGATCACCAAAACAGAACAATTCTACCATATATAGAAGAACATATTCATTAGCACAAGCATAAAAGAGTACAAGATATGATTAGTCTGAAATTGCAACTATTGAGAGTTCTAAAGGTTATATCGATGTTGCATACTCATTCAAATATGTCAAGAACTCAAAAATTAAACCTAGTTCTAATTTTCAAAGCCCGGAGAAGGACATGAGAAAGAATTCGAAAAGGGTGAAATTGATGTAATGGGCATTAAATTGAATGATGCATCCAGTTCCATATCACCATCCAGTTTTAGGCTCTTCTTTGGGTATAATAAATTTAGGTGCAGTAGGCCTTGGTGTGCTCTGAAATTCATGGGGTCTATTATGGGGTCCTGTGCTTGAGAAAATATGCCCACCCATTGTCTTATTTTCTTCTGATTGTGAACTACTGCTACCTCTTATTACTCCTTTGTTTCCAAATTGGCTAGCCATCAATTCGGATCATTTCATAAGTTGTTGGGTCATGTTATTGGTTATTTCATCAAAGAGAGTTTTCATGAGTTTAAGATATTCCTCCTTATCATCAAGGATTCCCTTCCCCTCGTTAGTCATAGTTTCAGCAGAATGTACCTCTTCTTCTTCTACTTCTTCTTCTTCAACAAAAACACCTTCAACTTCAAGTTCTAAGGGTGGTGGATTATTTATTTGACTCCTTTTTAATACCATCAGGTTCCAATACCATGCTTTTATACCACTTGTAGTGTCCATTTTTAATAAATTTTATTAAAATGACCATTTTTTCACTTTTTCCCCTATTTCGACCTTTGACTAATTTTGATGGCTAGGTCTTCAAATTGACCCAAATGCTCCCAAATATTATGAGAAGGTATATGACTGATATTAATACTTTAATATGATTTTCAAGGATTATTTATGACCCTCCAAATACTTTTTCAAACTTGTCTAATATTTTGGCCAAGGTAGGAGTCTTCACTAGCAAATTGGGGTTCCAATTCCCCTGGGGTAAATGCTGAAAATGGCTTTCCAAATGCTCCAAAAACCACTCCAATTTATGAAGAGAGGGAGAGGATTTTTAAGGGACATTATTAAGGTCTAATTTGAATCATTATTTAATTGTTAAAGTATGTTATAACCCTCTCCCAAATAGCTACAAAATTACTAGTTCGACCCTTGGGGAAATGGCATCAAATCTTCTCCAAATGCAAATAAACTGAGTAAGATGAATTCAAATGCTTAAGTGATGGATATGAAACTTTTAATACTCATAAATGGAATTCCATTCATCGTAAATATATCAGAGAAACATTCTTTCATTCTAAATCATTATCATTACAATGGCATACATCAATTTAGTGGGGAAATGGTCATTGTTTGCTCATTAATAATCACTTTTACATACAACCATTTGGTATTTATACTGAGACTTTATGAATATGAATAAAAGAGTATATTAAGATTATTACAATCATAAATGTAACATTATAAGCTCTCCCAAATATTAAAATAGCTCACCCAAAGCGCATTCCCTCTATGAGCAAGAATATGCAATAAAGACTAGAAATGGTTGAGAGGATGTGCTACACTAGAAGAAACCATGAGCTTACCTATATATTACACCTGCAAATACAAACTCCATTAAATCTCCATGAAATACCTGAATTGCCTCTCCAAACACCAACTTGGATGGGAATCTTTCACCCTCGAAATTGGCTAAGGCAAGAAACTAGTCATCCACTGGCTCTCTCTCTTCACAAATGCAAATTTCTCAAATGATAAAAAGCCATTCTCTTGGTTGATCCATGTATTTTATAAACATCCTTAATCTTATAAGGCTACCAATCCATCCACAAACTTAGGGCCAATTCGAATTAGGGTCTGTGCTCAAGATTTGGCATGTGTCCTCCCTTCCCTAGCCTCCATCTTCCCCCAATTCGAGTAGGGACCCATTGAGCTTCCCCAACTCACATGAGCGCCTTCTTGGATGCTATATTTAGGCCTGACATGTCATAATGGCCATATTTCAGCCTTCAAGTCTGCAATATGTAATAAATTTCATATAATATTTATCATTGGTGTCATAGATGTCATAGATGTTAGGGAATCTAGCCCAAGTGGCCAAGAAGCTCCCATTTCACTCTTCCTCTCCTATGTAAGTTACATTTCCTTCCAAATTCGACCTATGATGCATATGGACAAGTGTATTAGCCTTCTAACTCATCCAAGAACATTAGGCTTCCCATGGATTCAAAATTGCAAGAGGAGGATGCCATGTGGCACAGAAATTCTAGCTTGTGTGGGCCCCATAATCTCCATGTGTCTCCATGCTCCATTGCCACGTCAATTTTCTCTTGTATTTATTTAATTAGATCCATTATTAAATATTTATTCCATTATAATGTCTGAACATCATTTATTAGCTCCTGTATTAAAATTCCAAGTGTATCCATCCAACCTAGGTAACTAGTAGGATTGATGGAATTGTCTTGCTATGCAATTATTTAAATGGGGACATTACAAGTGTAAAGCCTCGGATTCTCCCTTGACAACTGCAGAAAAAGGTATTCTAGAAAATTGGAACTTTATGCACCAACCAGTCCCCTCTCTAAGTAGAGGGCCCCCAGCAGGTTATCAATTCCTGAGCATTGGTCCCCTCCCCTGGTCGGATCTTCAAGCTTAACTTTGATGGAGCCTCTAAAGGAAATCTGGGTATATCAGGCTTCAGAGGAGCTATTCACAACCATGATGGTCAAATATTGCACATATTCTTTGGAGGCATGGGGTACAACACAAACAACTATGTTGAGCTTGAAGGCCTCATTGAAGGGATCTCCCTGGCTAATCAAATGGAATTTCTTCCTATCATTGCGGAGGGAGACTCACAGGTGATCCTTACTTTGGCCATCAAAATTCAAAATGGCGTTCAGGTGTCCAAACTCTCAACTAGTTGCAGAATGGAACATAGCATCAGTAGACTTGGAAAAAGCCTGGAAACTCTCTGCTCGATCACCTTCCACCATGTTAGGATAAAAGCCAATACTCTGGCCAACTCCTTGGCAAATGAAGGGGCTAAGTGCGACCTTCCTCTCTATGCAGGAAATCTTGGAGCGCCCTTCCAAAACAACTTGATTAATCTCTGTAGCACTCTCGCTTCATAAGATCTCTTTTCCCCGGCTACGAGTGTTTTCCAAGTCCTCTCGACACCTAGAAGCAAGATCTGTCAACCTAGCACTAACCGGAGAAGTCATCTTGACCCACGACACCCTGTAAGCTTGCATTTATTTGATGTGCCTCATGATCAGGTCCCACCTGGTGGCTCGTGCCCTGATCAAGCTCTAGTTGGTGGCTTACACCCGCCATCTAGCTCTAACATGTGCTCCTAATCCTCCTCCAACCAGGTAGATACACGGGCTTTAATATGCAAGCATTCGCACGGCCTTGGTTTAATTGAGCACCATAATGTGGAGGCAGTTTGGCTCTCTGAAGTGACGATAAGTGGTCACTCACATGGCACGGCCTTTAATGTGCTCCAACATGGTGATGAGATCAGGTTCTCTATTATGATGGGGTGAAGTACCTGTTCATTCAAGCATACAAATTCATGATGCAGTCCCCACGTGCGATGCTCCTGTTGCCCTCTTTGAATATGTATGAAATAGTGACCCTGCTTGCTTCCCTCTACATTTTCTCTCCTTCGAGGATCGCATTGGTTCTGGTTTGTCTATGGTTTCTCTCTGGTGTCTGCTTGACTCTGTGTCTCACATTACTTCGTCATCACACAATGACTCGGCCAAAGGGAACCCCACGTTGGGGTGGCAGACATGGTTCGATTCGTGAGACGGAACACCTTATGAAGGCTAAGGTTGTTAATAATGGGTATGATAGTTCGGTCTCGCCCCCGGTTCACGCTCTTATTGAAGACTGGGAATCTTCTCAGGTAGTGGATTTTCTGGCTACGAGAAATTATGGAAATCAGATAAAATGCTATTGGTTGGTGAAGAACATGCTCATAAACTTGGTGGAATAGTTCTTGGCAAACTGGTTTACAACTACTTCTTCCATTCTAGGTGTCAGAGGCCTCCTGGTGCATATGGATGCCAAACTAGCTAACCTTGACGCTAGTCTAGCTGTAGGAAAATACTCGCCGGAAAGGTGTTCCTCAAGCCTAGGGTGTCTCGCTCTGATCTTCTCAAGGCCTGATGTGGTTAGTACAGTAGCCACTTTCCTTGCAGGGACTGCAGCAGTCCCCCCTCCAGGCGCCCCTCCCCTTGAGCCTCTAGCTCCCTCCATCCCAGAAGACTTGTTTGCTAAAGTGATGGGAAACTCGAAAGGCTTGTCAACCTCAACCTATGGGTATGCCCTGCATGACTCAGTAGCTTTCTTCGATCCAGCCTCCGCTACTCTCCAACTTTCTGGTTCCCTCCACCATCGATTTATTGCAGTTCAAAAGGGTTTGTTCATCCACTGGGGAGGTGGCCATGTGCAGCAAATCGAAGCCTCTCTCACTCAAGCTCCCTCCTCAATCTTGGGATGATGATTTATTCAGAATTTGTCCCATTGTTGAAGATAAAACCATCCCCAGCAAGGATGAAGTGCTTGTTCCAGGCGATTGCCCCTAGTCCTCTCAGTTTTCTGCAAAGGTTAAATCGTTTTTGCTAAATCTCATGTTTTCTTACTCGGATATAATACCTGGTTCAAACTGTAATTACTGCAACGTAGTCCAGTCGGTGGATAATGGACAGTTTTCTCTTGTTATTATGATGCCTGGAATTTTTTGATGTCTGGGTTGGTGGTTACGCCAACCTAGACTGCCTAGGCTGGCATCGTGCCTTGTAACTTTTTTTGTACTTTTAATATAACTATTTCCAGTAGCTTTACAAAAAAAAGATATTATAAGGATGCGATCAGACCTAATATAGAAATCAAAAGCATCTCTTTGTCTTAAGTAGCACAAAGAATAAAATCAACATTGCTAAAATAAGAACAAACTCTCACGAGCTCGATAGTGAAACAGGGCGCTAGACAATTCCCAAAATGTTGTGTCATGAAAGAATTTGTTATCTTTGTGATACTAAGAGGGTTGAATGTCCTGCATACACCCACATTAAAGTGTAATTTCAAAATATTTGTTACAATACTGACCTTCCTAACCCTTAGCTCATCATAACTATGGTGATCTAGGACTATTTTTCTTAAAGCTTTTCAAACACATAGATAAAATTCTAAAGAAAACTAAGTGATTTCTTACCTTTTTCAGTATATAATAGACCAAAGTTAGTATTACTAGAAGTTAATAACCACCACCAGCATATATGCATACAAAACAAGGTTATATATGTATACAATAATATGAAAAATAAAACCACAAAGTATAAATTTTAATATTTTATCTCTTTAAATTTCTAATTATTGAAAATTAATAATTAAAATAAATCTATATTAATTTAAGATAAATAATTTTTTAAAATAATTTAAATGAAAATTTGCACTTAGGATATCTTAGCCACCAAAATTAAAGGAAGATAAGAGTAGGTGAGACAAACAACCATTTTCATGGAATTCATTTATAAAGTAGAGATCTTGGTATGCAAGTGATGGATGGGATTGTAGTTGTCATGTTTAAATCATGGAGATTATCAATTTTTTAAATAAAAATGAATATAGGAAATTGGTGAAAAGGTGGTGAAAAGTCAGTTGGGTCTAGCTCGGGTGGTTGGGAGGAATGGTTGTTATCCTTCCCATTTGGTTATATTGAAAAGTCAATTAGGTCTAGCTCGGGTGGTTGGAAGGAATGGTTGTTATCCTTCCCATTTGGTTATATTTATGTTAGTAACATGTTGATACAACCTCGAGCCTTGAATATGTTGGTTTACATTGGGTATCATCTTTGGAGTGAGGAGACGAATGCAAGGATTTTGTAAAATATGTATTACACTTATTTTGTTAGTTAGGTCTATCTTTGTCCGTTGTGAAAATGAGCATTATCCTCTCCATCTAAGTTTAATTCTCACAATAAACATGTTGAGCTTTAAATGAATATATTATTGTAATAGTTTTAAATTCTTTGACAAAATTTCAAATTTTTTTTTAAATATTATTTATTGTTAATAATATTCTTAAAATGAAAAAAAAACAAAACTCGCCTCAAAATATATATCACAAATAATTTGAAAATTCAAAAAAATACAAATAATTAGAAAATTAGAAATAAATAAATAAATATTAAACATTTTCAAAGAACTAAAGTCTATAAAGTCTATATAAATAGACAACAAGCTCACCTACATTGAAAGAACATGTGAACACACTTTACAAATGGGACATTGAACATGTGAAGAAACATTATAGTCAAACTAATTGACCATGACATATAATTAAGCAAAGTGTCAAATTGTTACACTTTCAATAATCATTTTTTTGGATAGTAAGGATGGCAGAAGATGGTGTCTCAATCATATATATATAATATTTATGTAATTAAATAAAATCTAAGTTATATGTTTGATAAGTTGTATATATTTAATATTTATGTAATTAAATAAAATATAAGTTATAGGTTTAATAAGTTGTGATATTTGATAAAAATTAGGTTAGTAAATATTTTAAAAATGTTAAAGATATTTTAAGAAATGAAAATTAGTTTAATTATTAAGTATAATAAAAAAAATCATTTTATAAGATTTGTTTAACTTAAATTTTAATTAAGTTAAAAATTAAAAATCTCATAACAAACTCAACCATAAAATAATTTATTTAAATATTTTTTAACAAATTCTACATAAAAATATGGGAGGTTGGTGTTGGAGAGGTCATTTTGACCATAAGGAAAAAATATACAATCATTTGCTTGGGGCTTGGGAAAGAGGACAAATAATCAGGCCGAGAGGGAACTTTTAATGTAAGCTATAGAAATGATGGAAGAATTAAACATTGGAACCTTCCAAGTTTTTTGAGACTCTCATATTGTTATCCAAAAGATGCGAAACTTTTGCTTTGGTAAAGGGAAAGAGGTTGGGAGAGTCCAAAAGAGAATCTTGAGTTTCATTCCCGATATCTCTAAGGTCCAAGTTTTTCATGTTAAACGCCAGAATAACAAGGATGTTGACAAGATTTCTAATACAGGATCCAAGTTAAGGCAAGGTGAAATAAGGGTGAACAATTCTAGCCTCCTCATTAGGTGGACTTCATGTTTTCAATGCTAAGAAGTTGGGCCCTTCACCCATGCGTTGGGGGACTTTCGACTCGAAATTCTCATGGGAGGGTCTAGGACAACCTGGCCTCCCATTTAAGAAGATGAGACGACACAACCACCGTGGTAGTGGCGTGAAGCATTGGAGGACAAGTAGTTCATGGAATAGGTAGGAAATTGTGAGCCTTTATATCTCATGTTGTGTCTCTTTACTATCCACCACCCTTGTTTGAATGAGTTGCTACAGTTCCAACGTGATAATATTATGCCTGGATATGGGTGATCCCTTGCATGCACTCAAGTCTGTCAATCTTGGAAGAGTCTTGAAGCTCTTTTGCAATATGTATTCGGTCGGGTAGAGAATCAATGTTGTTGTTTTCAATGGATAAGAAGGGTGCAACTGTGTTTATGCTAGTAGATATTTGTTCTCTTCTATGGAGGTAAGCGGAATGGACAAGGTGTTGAGTGAGATAATGGAGCTAAAAAAATACCATAGTTGATTACAAGAAGATGTTGAGACATATCTTTGAGGCTTCCATGGCAATTTTGGAGGATAACAAGAGAATTTCCATCGATATAACTGTTATTGATTCCTGCATTGAAAATATAGAGGGAAGCTCTTGGGTTCAAGATGGAGAGGTCAAGGATATCATGTGTACGTTATTGGAAATGGAAAGGAGCCAAACTGCTAGGAACGAGGAGATTCAGATTTGTATGGTCTACATGAAAAATAGATTTCAGGAGCAATGCATGAATGCCAATGAAAGAAATGAGACTTGCTTCGTTCAACTGAAGGAAATTCTCGATGAGGTCTAGGTATACTTGGATTGGCTTTGTAGAGGTAACAATGTTCCTTCCTGTGAGAAGGAGGTGGCCTTCTCGATGGAAAAATTCTCCATTGTACAACTGGATGCAGTGGATAACCAGTTTCAAGAATGAAGCTCTTTAGTCCCTACTTAAATATTTTGTTATGGTTTTTTCCCTATACTTATGTTGTCGGTTTGTTACAATTTATAGTGTTAAAGGGAGTTGTATAGAATCTAGAAAACATTGTAATTTTGTATATCCAAAAGAGTAGATAATAGCATACAAACTCTTAGACATACCATGTCTAACTCTGATTTTGAACTCTTCTATGAAAGACTAAAGGTGATATGTACTTTATGTTTTTTTTATATAAATCACAATTTCACATTTATGTTAAAAACAAATTCTACATTAAAGTAAAATCCATTCAAATCATTTTATGACAAATCAATAATAATTTATTAATAAATTAATGAATAAAAAAATTTATTATATTTAACCAAATTAATATGCTTATTATTGTATTGAAAATTCAAAAAATAATGATAAAAAGTTTTATTATTTATAGCAAAATTAATATGCTTATTACTATATTGAAAATTCATTTAAAAAAAATATGTAATCGGGAATTCTATTAGAACAAGGATTCCTCCTTTCAAAAGGAGAGTTTTTACTAATGTGTATAAAAAAAATTGTGTTTATTAGTTTTTAGTATTGTGCCGTGCCAAAAAAATTGCGATTAGTGAGGTTATTATTGGTATATATAGTAGTGGTGGTCCGGTGGACCGTGGTCATATTTTTCGATAAAGATTTAATTGTCTCTTAAAATGAAATTTGTTTAGTTTTTATCTGAATAAATAAAAAGTGTAGCCCCAAGGGTTAGCTCAATTGGTAAGACGTGCGCACACTCTTTCGGTATGAGGAGAGGTCACGGGTTCGAGCCTTGAGTCCTTTGGGGTTAGGTCATCTGTGAGGATGGTCGGCGGTTTACCACCTCTACCATCCACTAATGTGGGGAAGTATTGCTGGGTTTTCCATGGAGATTTCCTCTAATTAAAAAAAAAAGTGTGCAAATTTCGGCCTCAATAAATATAATGATTAATAACAAAAAAAAAAATAGGTTTTATAAATAGTATTAAAGAAATATCGTCTAAATTGTATTAACAAAAATGTACAAATACTTAAAGTATGCTTCTCATGGCCCTCTCACATGAGGTGGGGCGTAAGCAATGATTCAAGGCTTGTCTACTTACATTTATTTAGAAAAGACCTTACAAGCGACTATGGGGTCGAATACAAAAATCAATAGAACTTTTGTGTAGTTCCAACTTAACACCCGAACTACGACAAATAAAACAACTATTATGTCATTTATAAAAACTATTCGAACTTCTATAAAATCCATGCTAAACATCTAAATTACTGCACTGTATATTCCCATGATAAAGAAACCATGACAGAAACAGGGAGGTGCGAAATGCCATTACCATTTTTGGAGGGCCAATGGACTAGACTCAGCATGGACTCTCTTGTGGGAGGGTTCTTCTTCACCACATTCACTTGTCTCAAGAGGAGACACATTGATCTGCATTCTCATCTCAACTTTGACATATGTTATGTGTATCATCATGGTGGCACTAGTCCTAGCTTCATCTTTTGTCTGAGTATCCTCCTTAAGGCAAGGGATCAGTAGCTCCACCACTTGCACTTTCTCCTCTGCTTGCTCCGGTGGAGGAATGGTCGCTTTTACCATCCCCGGAGCAGGATTGGTCTTTTGGGGCACAACCATTGTATCCAGGAGTGGAGAGGGTATGTTATAAATCTCAATGACATCCGTACACTAGTCAATTATTACTTGCACCCTACACTCGATTAACTGAATTCTAACCTGCAAATCACCATCCAGATCCCTGAGGTTGCTTCAAATATCAAGCACGAAGTTTCTCATGGAGACAAGTTGATGAGAAAGGTTTGCACTGGTTTCTTCCTTGTTCTGCCTATCATGAGAGTGACCCCATCGTTTGGGAGCACGGTGGTGCTCTCGGACAATTGTGCCACCACCCTTCTGAACGGTGCACCAGCATATGTCTTGCGAATTGAGCTCAAACTTGATAGTTGTTTCCTCTTAAATGTGTCCCTTCGGATGCCAAGACTTGGTAAATAACCCTGGAGGAGACTTAATTCCTCCTTCTCACTCCACCATAATTGCAACTGTGGTGAACACGTGATGGGAGATGTGCGAGCAGGTAGGTTATGGGCTAGATGAAAGCCCCATTCCTCCTCCCGCCAACGAATGATCTACCCCTATCATTTCACCATTAATGAGCCTGCAATCAGTCTCCCCTTCCAGGAATATACTCACATTACTATATATTAGTAATTATGGTATTTTTCACGATGAATTGCTGTCAATTAATTAGTTTTATTCATATAGAAAAATCGTCAGTTAGTTTCACCAAAATTTACTAGTTTTAGTAGCACATTATATGTTTTTTATTAAATAATCACTTATGTAGGAATTTTTAAATCGAAATAGTCGCTTAAAATACTATATACAAGTATAATATTTGAATCCTTAAAAAATACCCCTTTAGCAATTACAGTGGAAGCTATAAAAGTATGTTGTAAACGTTTTCATGGAAAGCAGTTATGAGTTGAATGTATATAAATAAACCATGGATCCCTTCCCCAATATTGAGAAGGATATATAACTTGGTTTTGAGGATGTATCGTGGCTAGTAATGAATTAATGCATGCAAACATACTTAAACTACTCAGAGTGTAAATTGAGCTTTCTTAATTGATAGTTTGACACATGCAGTAAATTTCAATTTGTTTTACGTAAAGAACTCTCTATTGAGCAATGATCTATTGGTAACTATGGTTTGTATTGTTCAAAACTTACTTTAATGTTTAGTAGTTGGGGCTTGCAACATACTATTTCCATAAGAATATGATAAAAGAAAACATTATCCCTCGCTTTCTTTGGTGAACCCAATATCATGACATGAGGCTACTCTCTTTACTTTATATAAGCAAGTAGATCGGTAAGGATGTTTCTTTTTCCTTAACCGTCATGTCTGACGTGATAGAGTGGTACTTCACTTCCATTGTCAAACATTCTTCCTTACATACATGATTGAAAACACTTGCTTGGCTAGCCTCGCCTACAGAAAACAAAGGCAAGCCGTGACCACCATAAAGTCCTTCCTCCTCCCTCGAAGCTATCTCTTGTTAAATATTTTGTTTCGTAAAGTCAACTTTATGCCTAAGATGATTTGATGCTAAGCTTGTGTTCCATGTTTTGTAGAGGTAACATTGACAATTTTAGATTTTATAGTCACAGTTCCGAAGGGTAATTTTTTTAACTGTTTAAACGTATGAAGAAGTTGGAGGTAGGATAGGCAAATAGTGGCTACATGGAAAGTGATGCAGAAAACATGGAGATATGTAGACACAATGCCTAGAATGAAACAACAAGAATCTAAAATAGAAAAAGAAGGATTCATTACTTCACCATGAGTGGGTGGGAGAAATAAAGGATATTAGGTTTCCCACAACATTCTTATTTTCTTGGGGGATCTAGAAATTGACCTAGCATAATGAATGTTGATGGTCATTTTGCTCGATTGTTGACAACTCTAGTCTAGGTTTGTTTTCTCGGGTGGTCATTTTGTCATGGGAATTATATATAAATACATGCATTCAATGCCCCTTCCTTTGCTTCAATTTTACTATGAACCCATGCTTTAACATCCGACATAAAAAATGGAGATTATCAAACATTTATTTCTAGTTATCAAACATTCTCCAGAGGACCTATTTTGCCTTATTTGAAAATCCAGAGACATGGCCAGTAGGATTGGGGCGACTAGTACATAAATCAATCAATTACCAATCCTTATTGCTCACCACTTGGAAATACCATTTGTGTTTGAACCCACTAGAGGAGAAGCATGCAATTTCACCATTAATACTTGAAATTTGACCTATAGTTACTATAGTACTAAGTAGCCGGAACTAGGAATGGAACTGACTCTATTGGCTATGGAGTTGGATCCATGATGTCTTATTACTAGATCTTTTATTGGTGAGAGTAATAGTGCAAAATTTAAAACCAAGTGAGATAGAGATCAAACTCTTATTATTAAGTCATCTTCTCTTGCTTTCTTTAATGTTGCTAGCTTAGATGCTTGTAAGATTTTATCAATAAGCAAAACAACTACTTCAATGAATTACACCATTGGTCATGGATCTTAATCATATGAGTTTTTGTGCTCTCGGTGATATATGATGTTACTTAAGATTTTATGTAGTTCATATAGGTGTATATTATTGTTACTAGTGCTTTTACTATCTCGACAACTGTGTTAACCCATGTTACCATCTATCAACCTAGAAGGGATGTTATTGATTTTGGCATGGAATCATTATGTTTAATTGCACACCTATTCTACTTGGATTTGTACCTACCTCTACTACTTAGTCAACTGACTTTGCAATAAGTTTTGCCTCTACCTTTGATGATGCTTACTTTATTGCCTTTATCCCCACTCTTAACAAAGTGAAGGGATACCACGTACACTAGATATCAATATGGCTTAGATGGTTATGAATAAATTGATTAAACTCTAAATTAATCTTTGTAGCAATATTGATCTAAAGTTAAATATCCAATGAGGTAAACTTAATAACATTCCAAAATAATAATGAAGATCTACTCAGAGTCTAAACTTGCGACAATTTCGCTTTTTCAACAATTTATTTATCATAATATGATAATTAAAAAAAATTATGTGTAATTCAATTTATGATTTTGAAAGTATAAATCGATTAAGTATCTTTAAATACCCTTAGAGCATCCCAATTAATAAATTTTAACACTGATTTATTTATGAGAATTTAAAAAAATCTTCATATATTCCATCAAAATCCTATTAAAAAACACTATCGAAAAAAAATTGAAATTATCACTTATATACTTAAGTGATTTATTTTCTAAATCTTTAAAAAAATGTTTTCGCTCGTGATAAAAAAAACCATCATAATCTATATTTTTAATTATTTTATTTTCCAAAATAATGAATGCAATTAGGTAAAGTTAATTTATTAAGAAGTCACTACTAAGTGTGAAATATCAACCTCAATAGTACATTCAACAAAATTAATAAAACATTGAATATATATTATTAATTTTATGAATTCTTATATCTATTTATTTATAGAATAAAATGTACTTTTCTCTAAGAATCTAAGTATTTTCAATGAGATTGTCGCTCATTTTCATAATTTTATGCATGGAAAGATTTGAAACATAGACTTATATTTTATAGTCCTTGGAACTACATATAATATCAATATCAAGTATTGTATTTGGATGTATCAAATATTATGGCTAATATAACATTATAATGATTTTTTTTCATTGTGGTTTACAATTTCGGAGGAACTATTATATTCAAGATAAGAATTCTTAAGAGGCCCACTCGAAGGGTCTTCACCCTTTCGCTTTTGATTACAGAGCCTAACTTAATGGAGAAATCAAGTGAGGTCCTTATATATCTATGCATAGTCACTCGAGGATTTGACCCCGAGACCTTCTTCTTACAACTCATAGCTCTCAACCACTTGAGCTAACGTATCGAGCTATAACACCATAATGATATGCAGAGATAATAAACGATTATGTTGTGCTTTTTGTAGAGTGTGGGAAGGAAATGTCATAGTTTGCATGAATTTAAATCAAGTTATCGCTCACCATGAATAAAGAAGGGAAGTAGTTAATTAGCGTAGCTTAATTGTTGAGTAGAGTGTCATCAAGTTGGTAATTACCTAATGAGGCTAATAAATTAATCAATCCTTAGGGATGCTCTAAGAATTTTTGAAAAAAATTATCGAAAATGGTCATGATCAACTTTGTTTTGGACTTCGTGAGTATATTGAAAGTGGAGGAAATACTTGTTATGTCAAAATTTGGCTTGTTCAATGTTGGAAGCTCCATTTGCTACACTCCTTAGATTGATATCTAAATAATTGGCGTAATCTACCCTAGGCAAAGAATAAACATAAGGAGCCATGTATGTGTAAATCTTTCACATCCAAGGAAGGTAATGCTCATAATCATGGCTATTGTTCCATACCACTATGTACTATATGCCAAAGATGTTTCTTACTCTAGGAGGAAAGAGAAACATAGAGGAAGGAATCCTATCCATTATCCCTCCTATAGGAGAGAAAATTACATCAACATTCACTTATTCTTCCATGATGTTCCACAATCCTTCTAGGCCTGATTTGAGCAATGAACTTCTTGCCAAATTTGATTTTATTATGAAGTGGACTTTGTTGAAATGGCATTCATCTATGAATTCACTATGATCAAACTAATAAAATGAGGGGTCAATGAGATAAGCTTAATAAAATGAATCTACCTTCGTTATTGGTGCTGCTACCAATGCTCAAGAAACTAGATTAGACGATGGTGGAAGGGATGATTAAGGAGGTGCTACTTAATATGGATTCAAGGTTATCCACTCAGTAAATTGGGATTGGATCTTTAATACATATATAACTACCCAAAATTCTAAATTAAACTATTTTCTACTTGTTTGAGACAACTGTGGAACGGGAAATGCCCTAGCCCACAAATTGATGGCACTAGAGAAAATTACATGTGGAATGGTTCGTTGAAACAAAACGGGGAAGGAAGTAGGCTGGTTGGTAAATTAGAAATGATAACTTGTAGGGATTTACTTTGTTATTTGTTTCTTGGGCATCTCAAATGGAGGATGATTTCACCAAATGGATGATGGATAGATTGGATCACTCAAGCATGATAATAGGGATGGTGGTCTAACTAATGGACGATGGAAATATATCATCATCTAATTAAGTTGTTAGACTAATATGTGGAATAAATTTCACTTAGTAGAATTTTTTTATGATGTAAATATAATATTCTTACAAAATATGGATTAATTACACCAATAGGTGTTTGAATAACACCTATAAGCATTATTATCTCTTCTTTTGGCCCATGATGGAAGTCGATCTCCACAAATCCTAGATTCCTGGAGATTATTCGTTAGCATTTTTATTGTAGGTTTTTACCATGGGTTCTTATTGTGGGTTCGAATGCCCATTCCCTCTCGCACATCTCTTGATCCATGATGTTTTTGTTCTATGACTTATAAATTGAATTGCATACAAAGAATGTGAATGAATCTCAAAAGCACATAAGAAGTAACATATGCATGGAAGATAAAGAACGCATGGTGGAGATTCTTGGACTACTTTAGCATGGAAGCTATCACTTGTATATTGGACCTTGGTTACTTAGCTTACTTCAGCATTGCAGTCAATACTCATCAATGGGACACTAGTTTATCGCCCTACCTCTTCACACCAATCGTTGAGGGAAACACTTTTATAATGGAGTTGAAGTGTTATAATACTTTATAGGGGTGTAATGGGTAGGTGAACGACCCATTATAGTAATAATAACGGAGGCCTTTCAATGTAAGGTGGACTACGTCCATTATGTTTGTTATTATTAAATAAATCCAACTATGGTAGTTATTAGTGGATAAATGTAATGGGGCCTTATTAAAGAAGGTTCATTTTGTAGTTAAGAGGTTGTTATGGTTAGAGTTTCCTTGTGATCTATAAATAAAAATAGACTCCTCCTTATGAGTCATGTGTAGAGTATATTATATCTGGAGCTTAGCTCATAGGAGGCTTCCCCCTCAAAGAGGCAAGTAAATAAGATTGCATTATGTAATGTTCTGTTTTTATAAAAAGGGAATAATTGAGGACTAATAGCACTAGGAGCAGAAAGGTACATCAATTTAGTATTATTAAGTCATCGGTGTAGTAAGAAGGCCATAAGAGTTCATATCATAAAGCATGCGGAGCATGCAGGCCTTATTTTAGTGTTAAAGTCAACATGAAATTAGAATTGCATGCATGCAAAAGTGAAGCGTAAAGTCAACACTATCATAGAACATTGGAGAATATCAATATTTGGGATATTACAGTGGTATCAGAGCATGTTCCTTGCCAACTTTGGGCATGCAAAATTGTAAATGAATTCAGAAGACCCATGCAACATTACTTACCGAAGACAGAGGTTTAGAAACAGTGATAAAGGAGAACAGGAGTTAGAGGACAGAGAGTATCAGTTTGGAAAGGGCAAAGAAACAATGAACGATGATGATAAAACAAATTTCAATAGTCTCATATCAGCCATAAAAGAACTCACTAGTGGGCAAAAAGAAATGATGAGTACCTTCAGGCAAATGACAGATAAAAATGGGCCCACCCCACACAGTCCCTTGTTTCCCAATCATGATAGGGTATCCACCAGTAGTAGTGGGGAGCACTTACATACCAACATGAAGAGCCATACCCATATATACAACAAGCCTTCTCGACCTACCATGCCTCAATTCTTAGATAGTCCAGCTGCAGTGCTTCTAGCACAAGTAGAACTAGAAGAATCCATGAGTGCCTATCTGAGAGAGTATAGAGCTTTAGGAGATTACTTCCATTCAACCATGACCTTCACTAACTTCTGCCACTTTAAAAGTAAGAACAAACCCAGAGATTACAATAGACCATTCACCCAGAACTATGAGTTACAACATACTGTAGGGAAACTGACTATCCCTAAATTTGAGGGTACCCAGGGTGGCCCAGCCCAGAAATGGGTGCAAAAGTTGGATACATACTTCCAGCTCAACCCCATGATTAAGACAGATGCCATTAAATTGGATACTTTGCATTTGGATGAGGATCTCCTTAAAGGCATAATTGGGGGAGGGAAGAAAGATGAGCATGAAGTACAGGTTGTTAGTGAGCTTCATTTGGAGTTAACAGTACATGATGAGGATGTGCATGAGGAGATAGCATTAGAGCCATCATGTGAGTCTAGCGATACCAGCACAGCCGATAGTCAGATTGTGGACAAGCCATGTGATGAGTTGGAATTGGTACACTCTTCATCACCTACAGTGGGAGTCCAAATAGTTATGACATGCGAAATACATGAGGTGCAAGGAAATGAGCACAACAGTCGAGATAGTGTCCAATCACACATGGCGGTTAGGGAGAGTTTATACATGCATGAGATAGAGCTTCCAGATAATAGTCACCGAAAGAAGATTGAACATGTTAAAGAAATGCATTCTAGCAATGAAAGAGAGGACCAAGATACTTCGGGACACACCATAGTACAACCAGATGTTGAGCTTATAGTTCTTCGAGTTGTATGTACCGAGTCAGCGGTCAGGATTTCTAGTATTGAACAACAGTTAGATTCCTTGATGGGGCAGTAGGAGAAACATACTATTGCATTTCAAAGCAGCCCTCTTAAGGAGTACATAGACAGGGCTTGCAGTAGCTTGAGTCCACATTTTCATAATGGCAGATGGTTTTTACAGGTTAGCCAGGATCAAGAAATTGACCAACAATATATCAGTATTCCAGTTGAAATCAGAAGGGTAGGATTATTCCTTGTGATGGTGCTTATGGACAAGGTACTTTTCAGGGGTTGGATTGGAGAGAGATTAAGAGTTGGTGTCCTATTGAGTGGGCGATTCTTGGGAAGACATTCCTAGCCAAGGGTATAGTCCCACAAGAGCCTTCAGATATTCGGGATGAAATATGAACAATTTTGCATTGGGATCCAGGTGGAAGACCTTATGAGGGATGGATACAATGTTTACTGATGGAGTTACTTGGGATTCTACATGATGCTCCTTGTGTCGATACTACGCAGGATAGTGGTGGATGCATTTTGACCTCTGCAATTCTCATATTGATTTGGGACCCTAGGATTACAGTGACTGACAATTTAGTGATTGCTAGAGGATGCTTTCAGAAGGTCTCTAGTGATGGAACCGTGTAGTGCAGTGTTTGAGTAGAGGGTGCTACAGATCTCCTCGGATAATTTGGGATGCTGGGATCATCCTCGGATTCAGTTGGTTTAGTTGATTGATTGTGGATTTGCATTGACATTTCTTGAGGACAAGCAATCTTTGGCGAGGGAGGACTGTAATGTTCCGTTTTTATAAAAAGGGAATAACTAAGGACTAATAGCACTAGGAGCACAAAGGTACATCATTTCAATATTATTAAGTCACCAATGTAGTAAGAAGGCCATAAGAGTTCATATCATAAAGAATGAAGAGCATGCAAGCCTTAGTTTAGTGTTAAAGTCAACATGAAATTAGAATTGCATGCATGCAAAAGTGAAGCGTAAACCCTAAAAGTGACATGCAAACCATAAAAGTACATGCTATTATAATTGAGAAGAGTTATTGGACCAAAGAGATATCTATTGTTATTGTTGATTGATTTTGGAGTTTCGAGCAGTAGCACAGTGTGCAGCCGCGGTAGTTGGGGTTGGAGACGTTGTCTTCAGCTAGTGAGGGTTCGACAGTGAGATATCTGCCCTAGTCTCTTATTGGGATAGATCATCTAGGTTTATCCATTGCATCCATCATATACTATAGTGTTAAGAGATCCAACACATTCTGAAGGGTTATTAGCATATCCACGTTTGCAGCCAAAAGTAGCAGGGAAAACACAGAAGGATTCGCTGGGACCACAAAACCCAGTCTTTCCTCCGCATGTTAGCTTCCTCTTTCTCAGCAGGCCTATCCTACGGTATGCAGTGATTATCAACCATCAGTTTGCTCATCTGGAGTAGCTATCAGCCAAACAAATCAGTTGGGGGCGTGATCAGCAGAACTGCTAATCAATTCGTTAGGGCACTTAGAGGCAACCAAACCTTCGCATGTGCCAGGCCATCTCTCTGGAATCAACAAATGGACAAGCTCAGAAAGTTTCATCCCGAACACACCTCTCCTCCTACAAAAACGTCACCTTCAGTCAGGAGGGTTTTTACGGTACTGCGGGGCGGTAACATCGGAGGAAAAGAGCATTATTAGACCACCCATCTGGATCCTTATGCATGCAGCTATCTCTAGAGTCATTGCCAGCCAGAATATCAGTGGTAAGTGTTAATTTCTCTCTGCAAAACCCTAACCCTAATTCAGTTATATTTTAGGGAATTTTCTCATGGCGAGTTTGCATGCACAATTATTTGCAAATTTGTATGAGATTGAGTGTGCGTGTCAGCACTATCATAGAACATTAGAGAATATTAGTATTTGGGATATTACACATTCCTTCTATAAAAGGATCAATTGTAAGGTGTTTCCCTACCTTAAGGGTTTGTGGTACCTCAAATATGAATATACAACCATAAAAGAGATTTTATAAATTCTTCCACTTTATTAATATCAAACCCTTAAGGTAGGGAAACATCTTACAATTGTTCCTTTTATGGAAGGAATCCTCCACTCATGTTCACTTGCCTCTTTGGGGAAACCTTCTTTGAGCTAAGCTCCAAATACAAAATACTTCACCCATGATTCATAAAGAGGAATCCATCCTTATTTATATATCAGAAGACAACTCTAACCATAGCAACCTCCTAACTAACCAAATAACCTTCTTTAATGAGGCCCCATTACAATTATTCACTAATAACTACCATAGTGGGCATTATTTATTAATAACAAACATAGTGGAACTAGGTGACCTTTCTTTGAATGGCCTCGACTATTATACTTTAATGGGCCCTCCAACCCCACATTACACCTGTTGATCCCAGTTTTGTCATCATTTTCGGCAGTTAAATTACATGTTTAAACATATGTTTTGTCATCTTTTTGCATATTTTCTGTCACGCAGCTCACTATTCAACCCCAGGTACGAATGAATTTAAGATTTATGTAAAACCTGTTTATTATTATCATTTCACGATTTTATAGATTAAAAATGACATTATTTGGAGCGCGTTTTGATTTATGTATGCATTTGTTTATAGGTTATAGGTTTTGGACGAGCTAACAACAAACACGCATTCAACTAGATATGTGCATAGCGTGTCCATCTTACCATCCAGCTCACTAATTAGACTGCGCGATATCTGTTAGCAGGTTTTCCAGGCATTAAAATGTTAGCAAGATATTGTTAGTGCAGACCATAGTCTTTAGCGCGCTAACAAACAAAAAACGCATTCATCCTAGATATGCGTAGAGCATATCTAGCTCACTGTTACACCCGTCGTTCCAACTGCACGTCATTGATAAGAGATTCCTGGGTGTTAAAGCTTGCAACTGTTTACTGTCCACACGTTTGGGTGATGCAATGGTTCTCGTTCTAGAAGGATCGCCAGCATGCTACCTTTTCTCGACACCACACCACGAATCCATGCTAAGAAGAACCCTCATGCCACATCATGCAGCATGAAGAGAACTAATTCGCGAAGGAGAAGGAGAATGTTGTGCGTTGGTGTTTGATCAGTTAGATGTCATAATGGTTGACTAAATTTAGAGAGCAGTCGACCACTAAAGGGTCGACTTGCTCACCTCTGTAAACATTGTGTATATAAATGCCTCCATGCGAAGAGCTAAAGAGTTATTGAGTTGTTCAATTCATTAGTGAGACAGACATATTTTAAGAAGAATTTTGTAACTCTGTACCTTATTTTTAATAGAAGCTTGATGTTCTGTTGTTCATGATTGTGTTCGAGTAAGCGTTAGCTAGGCATCATCCCTGATTACTAAGAGGGACCCTCATCCACCAGAGGTTTCTTTTCTTGTGTAGTTTTGTTACCTTTTCTTTTGTAGTTAATTTGATTTCTAGTTTGTTTTCATTCAAATTATTGTAAACGTTTATTTCATTGCTTCCTATAATGCATTTTATTTCTAAAGTTAAATAGCTAGTTGCGCGCATAGTTTTCTTTCAATTTTCTTTCAGTCATTTCATTTCCAGTTTTACTGTTCAGTTTTATTTACAAGTAGATAGAATAGATTGCTTTTATCAAGTTAAGATAGATTTATTTCTGTTCATTTCCCTTTATGTTATAAGTTTATTTAAATTTCAGTTTATTTCTTAATACGCAATGATTTTTTTATTTATTTATGAATTAGTTTAAGATTATTTCACTGTCAAATTTGATTATTAAGTAGGTTTATTTACTGCCTCTCTGTATTGTATTTGCATGTGCACAAATTCAGCTAAAGATTAGATCATTTAGGTTATTTTCTGTGCAGACTTTCATTCGGACAGCCTGTTTAAATTGTCATTCAGACACCCCTTTCAGACCTGCAGTTCAGTCTGTGATCCAGTCCATAGTTTCGTTTTTAGTGTTTTTAATGTGTTTCGAACCCATTTAAAGCTCTATTTCCTTCGTTTTTAAAGCATTCTTTGACTGTAATAGTTAGATGCTAGTTCTATTTAACATTAAGACTAAAAGTGAGATTGTTTTAGATTATTTATTAAAGTTTTATCCTCTCACCTTGAACATGTTTTGAGCTATGTTATGTTTTGTTTCTTTTGTTTGTTTCTGATTCCTTTAACTAATATTGTTGTATTGTTTTGTGATCATGCCTTTGGATTGATTTATCTGTTTGCATGTAAAACTTAGTATTAGATGTGTTATCCTCAGGAAAATATACTAGTAACTTGTACATTGTTCCTTTTTTCACTATATGATTACCGAAAGAGACTTGTAGGATAGAATTTAAAGTTATTCCTATTAAGTTTTCTACTTGTTTCTTTTATTAATTTTTCTATTCACTTATCAATTAGGTCTCCCTTGCATATTAGTATTTCACTTGAAAAGTTAGTTGTTGATAGTATCCTTTTCATCCTAAAGTTGCTTTCTTATAAAATAAATTATCAATCTAATTATTGTTGCTATGTTTTCGATATAAACTTTCTTTGCATAATTAGTTCTTGACACTATTAAATAAACCTTACTAGAAAGAGTAGTTGTTTCTTGTATAGAGGTAGTATTGTATATATATTTATTCTTTAGTAACTGTTTATAGAGTAGAGTAGTGTATTTTTTATATTCTGATTTAGTATTATGTTCTGGTTCAATTACCTTAATAGTTGAATGCTTAGGAGTTTGACTCGGTTTTTCATTTTGAAAGATCTTTCGATCTTTTGTTTGTTAAAATATTTCCACGACACCATAGGAATCCCTCTACCTTCGCATATATTTTGTGTCAACTCTAAGCCTACCAACCCCGGTCGATAATATATTAGGTGAATTAATCTAGACGATATAACACCCAACATTTTTTGGCGTCGTTTCCGGGGAGTTGTTATGTAAGGTAGAATAGATAAAATTCCTTATGAAGTTTAGTAATAGGTTGGTGGCGAGGGAGCGATAAGACGAGAGGTAAGAACCTGCGCATCTATTATAACAGGCGCCCCCAAATCTAGCAACAGTAGTAGCATAGGTTTTTCTTTAGTTTAAATTTTTTCATGAGCAGACTTAGAGATCCGCAGAGTACATTTGTTAAGACATAAAAACTTATTGAAATTCCTACTAACTTTTACAGGGGACGTAATACCCCAACCACTAACTCAGTAGAAAGGTATTGAAAGACACCTATCAGAAGTAGTTCTACCCAAAAACCTCAAGAGACTCTCAGAGGAGATCTTACCAGGGAAGCCATAGAAGGAGAAGGAACCTTGGCAGGAGGTCCTAAGGACCTCGTTCCTGAGGAAGTTCAAGAGGATCAACCACTAGGAACCTCTAACTCTCCACTAGACTTGAATCCAAATAATACAACTTTTTCACTAGTAGGAGATCTTAATTTCGTTGACTTTGATGATCCTGCCCAGGCAAAATCTCTCTTTGGGAACTCCGTAGATCCAGTTATCTCACAAATTGAAACATCCACAGTAGAACCTACTCCCCCTCTAGGATTCAATAAAAACATGGTTGATTAGAGGAAGATATCTCCCGAAAAAGAACGTTGCGACGCCCCATTATCACCTCGAAAGGAGCCTCCTAGGTATATTTACGTTAAAAATCCAGCCTATATGGAGAGACGGGGAGAGAACGAAGATCATGATGAAGTTAGAAATGACGAAGGAGAAGGAGAAAATCGAACTGAGGCTACCTTTGGGTTTCCTATTTTAGACACTATACAGGATGTAACTATGAAAAACATCCCTCCTTCCTCCTTACCGACTTTCTATGGAAAAAGTAATGAGAACCCAAACACATTTCTTTTCGAGTTTGATATCCTTTGTGGGAGCCATAATTATCTACAAGATACTCACAAACTAAAACTCTTTCCCCCTATACTAAAAGATTCTTCCTTGAGATGGTTCATGGGATTATGTGAATCCACTATCAGGACTTGGGATGATATGAAAACCTCAATTTTTGCGAAAAAACAAGAGTATTACAAACCTAAGGATTCTCAACATGATATATTCAAGATACAACAACTTGAAGATGAAAGCCTAGAGGATTATCTCGAAAGGTTTGTTTATACATTACATAAATCAAAATATAGTGACCTCCAAGAATATGCAATACAGACACTTTTCCTTAAAGGGATCTCCAAGGACTTGATAGAAAGTCTTAATCTCATGGCAGCCGAGGATATTTCTCATAAAACCTTTGCACAAATCAATGAGATGTGTAAAAATAATTCTAGAAGTAGGGGAGAAGTTGGGAAAAACTTTTGGGAGCCTTATAGTAGAAATGTGAGAGGAAACATTCCCAGTTCAGGTGGAGTTACAAGGATAGAGTTAGGAAACCTATTGGAGAACTTCAAGACTAATATCTTAAGAGCCATGGGTTCTCAACTATATGCTTTACAAGCCAAGAAAAGGCAGGATGAAGAATGAGCAGCAATGAGCATTTTTTTTCCAAGATGTAGGACCAAACACCCCCAAAGGGAATGTGCATTAAACAACATCTCTGTATGTCACATCTGTACAGAAGAGCATCCAACAGATAGCTTCCAATCCTTTCCTAGGTGGCAATCCATCTATAAGAGTGTGGATGTAGGTGAAACATCTAGGAGGCCTCCTTGGCAACCTAGAGACCAACCAGCATACCAGAACTTTCCACCACAACCCCGACTCTATTATCCTCCATATCAACCACCTCAACAATGGAACAATTCAAGTTGGCAGAATTGGCGACCTCAGTACCTTCCTCCTCAATTTCTGCAGCATCAATATTGGTCACAATGATGGAGAGGACAACCATACCCTCAGTCACAACCTGTCTCTGCACCTAATCATCCTTATCCTTAGCGCCGAACAAATTTCCAGTAGATTTCTCCTGGATTTGTGCCTCTAGTTCCTCTCATTGCACAACAACCTCATCATTTTCAGAATATAAATCCTCTGCGACCAACATTATTACCTGCACAACCGATACTTAACCCAAATAATAAACCAACTCAAGCTCTTAACAGCATTGAGTTGCAAACTCTTCCATCATACCTTATTTCGACTGTACCTATACATGAGATTCAATTACGATCTGGAAGAGTTGTGAATGACAAACCCAAGTCATCAGCCATCATTCATGAGAAAAATGAAGAAGAAGAGGATTAAAATGAACCTGTGAATGATGCCATTTTGGAGGATGTGAACATTCCAAAGAACCCATTCAGGAGCAAAGAGTTCCTCCATTTCCAGAAAGACTAGTAATAGAAAAACCTGTAGTTCATCCTGAGTATGACATTTTGAATGAATTAAAGAATATATGTGTCAAAATTCCTCTATTACAAGCTATCAAGGACATACCAATCTATAGCAAGGTAATAAAGGAACTATGCATTAAACGCCCAGGGAAGAAGCAAAAGGACCCCCTCACAATTCATGTTATAGGAGAGATGTCTGAATGTGTGACAGATCAGTCCCGGATTGAAAAATATACAAATCTAGGAGCCCTAGTAGTGACCGTGATTGTAAACAATACCGCCATAGAAAATACATTAATCGATTTAGGATCTGCTATCAACATGATGACCATCGCAGTTTTAGAAGTTTTACAATTAGGACAATTTCTCCAACCTACCCCTTCCATCCTAGAACTAGCAGACCATACTACGGTAAAACCTGTTGGAGTCCTGGATGACATTATTGTGTCAGTAGCCTCATGGGAATACCCTGTCGAATTTATGGTCGTAGAATCAAAGGATCCTTATAAAGGGCATCCTATTATCTTGGGAATACCATGGTTAGCCACTGTAAATGCTTTTATAGGGTGTAGGGATGGAGAGATGACTATTTCCAATGGGTTGTCTACACATAGACTTATTTTATACCCCCCAGCACAACCAATAATTAAAAATTCATGGTGGTTAAATTTTTCTTTCAGGGACGAGGACTTTGATGACCTCTCCCTCCCTAGTGATTTCTCCTGGGTACTTCAGGAGAAAACCACTGAGAATGTATTAAACCAGTTTGTTTCTTCAACAACTTGTATAGATTTTCCTCAGTCTTTTGCTCAATTCGATCAGATTTTTGGAGACGAGTTCCAATAGAATATGGCTCTCTCAATGTTTACAGAGAAACCTTATGTCTTCACAATTGAAGAGCATACAAGACCGTATACCATACCTTGTGAAGTTGGCCTTGAAAAGTTTCTACATATAAACGCAGGATTAAGTGAAAACCAACAAGCACAGTTGTTTGAGGTTCTTAAAAAACAAGCTGGAGCATTTGCATGGGAATACACTAATATGAATGGTATACACCCTGATACTCGTATTCACCATATTTATATGAATCCAAATATTTCACCTATAAGGCATCCTCAGAGGAGGATGAATCCTGCTCTAAAGGATATAGTAAAAGAAGAATTACAAAAACTCCTCAATGCTGGTTTCATCTATCCTATCTCCGATAGTATATGGGTGTCTCCTCTAGTGGTAGTCCCAAATAAAGTCACAAGAAAATGGTGCTTTTGTGTTGATTTTAGAGAGCTAAACAAAGCTACACTCAAAGAATACTTTCCTTTACCTTTTATTGATCAAGTGTTAGATACCCTGTCGGGTAAACAGTATTTTTCCTTTCTTGATGGATATAGTGGTTACAACCAGATTTTAATAGCACCTGAAGATCAAGACAATACCACTTTTACATGCCCTTGGGGAACATATGCTTATAGATTTTTTCCATTTGGATTATGTAATGCACCTACCACTTTTCAGCGACCAGTCTTAGGAATTTTTTCTGATCTTATACATGACTGTGTGGAGGTATACGTGGATGATTTTACAGCCTATGGTAATACCTTTCAAGAAGCTCTTGACAACCAACCTCGATAAGGTCCTGATCCGATGTCAAGAAACGAATTTAGCCCTTAGTCATGAAAAATGTAAAATGTTACTGACAGAAGGTATAGTTTTAGGACACCATGTTTCCTCCCAAGGAATTAATGTAGATCCCACTAAGATCGAAGTAATTGTTGGCCTTCCCTCTCTAAAAACTCAAAAAGAGGTAAGAATATTTCTTGGTCATGTAGGCTATTATCGTCGCTATATTGAAAATTTCACTAAAATAGTTTCACCGATGTTTAAATTGCTTACAAAGGATGTAGAATTCCAGTGGACGGAATCTTGTCAAAATGCTTTTGAAATTTTCAAAGCTAAACTATCTGTGGCACCAGTACTCAGAAGTCCCGATTGTTCCCTTCCTTTTCATATATCCACCAATGCATATGATATGGCCATAGGAGGAGTCCTAGGCCAAAAAGAGGGACAAGCACCTTATGCCATTTATTTTATTAGCAAGAATTTGACTCCTGCCAAACTGAATTACACTATTACTGAAAAAGAATTTTTGGCCATAGTTTATTCTATTAATAAATTTCGCCATTACATTACAGGTTACGAATTTTTTGTGCATGCCGATCACTCTGCCATTAGATTTTTAATGAATCAACCAATTACCAATGGAAAAGTGACCCGGTGGCTTCTTCTATTGCAAGAGTTTAACACCAACGTCATTGACCGACCTGGTAAAGAAAATCTAGTAGCAGATTTCCTCTCTCGCATTCAACATGATGATGGTGATAAACCCATTGATGACACTTTTCCTAATGAACATTTGTTTGTTGTGTCTGTCCAAACCCCTTGGTTTGCAGTCATTGCCAATTATTTAGCAACTGGGAACTTACCAAACCATTTATCCCCTCACGAGAAACGTCATTTTATAGTTCTGAGTTATAATTATTCTTGGGTTGATAATGACCTCTTCTGCACCGGTCCAAATCTTATTATTCGATGATGTGTAAGGGAGGATGAAATGACAGACATCCTCCATGCATGCCATGATGGACCATGTGGAGGAAATTTTTCTGATAGGCGGACATCATACAAAGTGCCGCACTCTGGTTATTATTAGCCAAGCATTTTCAAGGATGCTGCCAAGTATGTTAAAGGATGTGATAGTTGTCAAAGAATGGGTAGACCTACATCATCCGATCAGATGCCCTTACAACCTCAGGTCGTGATTGAGCCTTTTGAGAAATGGGCTCTTGATTTTGTAGGACCAATTTCTCCCATCTCTCATGAAAAGAAGTATATCCTGGTTTGCACAGATTATGTCACCAAATGGGTGAAGCTAAAGCTTTGTTTAGGGCTACAAAGAAATCAGTGGTATAATTTATATATAAATAAATATTCACCCGGTTTGGTGTACCTAGAGAAATTATCACAGACCAAGGTACTCAATTCACTTCCAAATTAATGAAAGAACTCACTATGAAATATAGCATCCGACATTGCAAATCTTCACCTTATCACCCTCGGGATAATGGTCAGGTAGAAACAACCAATAAAGTATTAGAAGCCATTTTAACCAAAACCATTCACTTACATCATAAGGATTGGGCAGATAGACTCCTGGAGGCTTTATGGGCCTATAGGATAAAATGGAGAAACACTACTGGACATACCCCCTATGAGTTAGTGTATGGCAAACAAGTCCTTTTACCTATTGAATTTCAAGTTAAAACCTTTCGTATGGCAGCACAATTATGAATGGATTTGGATGAAGCACAGAAACAACGAGTATTACAGATTAATGAGTTAGATGAGATTAGACAAGATGCACTCCAAAGAAACATGCTAATGCAGAATCAATGAAAGACATGGCATGATAAATTTATTAAGCAAAAGCAATTTAATACTGGAGATTGGGCACTACTATTCAACTCACAGTTTAAAATTTTTAAAGGAAATTTAACTACCTGTTGGATGGGCCCATACGAAGTAGTTACAACTTTTGACAATGGGTCAATAGAAATTAAGACAATTGATGGTTCACAATTTTCCTTTGTAGTTAATGGACACAGACTTAGACTTTATCACCAACCAACATCCAAACAGGATTTCATATAGAATGTTTTGCAGCATAAGGAAATGGAATTAGTTGTAGGGGAAGTTATTCCCCCTCCTGATCCTTAAAAAGGTATTTTGGGTTATCATCACTTGTATATATGTAAATATGTGTTTGTTTCTTTGAATAAATAAGAGTCATTTCTGACAAATTGCTTACAAGGGATTATTTTTGTTTTTATGAGGTTATATATGTTTTCATGAATAAATTGGATTATCTAACAAGTGGTTTTGCAGTTTGATTACAAGTAATTTATCTCTATAAGCAGCCCATGGAGTGTTATTTGGAAAAGGGAAGTACGCTAAAACACTTATCGGGTATCTTAACCTTTCTTGGGGTACTTTTGAAATTTGCAGCTTATAGTGACAATACAAAAAACAATTCTATGTATATCATTCTTAACCAGCTCTTCTATGATTCATATGGTTTTTGGTATTTTGATTCAGACATGTACATTTCTGATTTGCTCTTTTGAACAATTGCTTGAGATACCTACTTTCATTATCATATTTTTTACAATCTCATCTTACACCTATGGACTACTAGTTCATCCTATACTTGTATCAACACTTGTCTCTCAAGTATTTCTATGATAACTCGAAAGTAAGTGGAATTTTTGTCTGTGCGGAACATTACTTATTTCTTATGAAGAAGAAGGACTGTAAGGTCAAAGAACAGCTTTAAGTTATTCTCTTTTGACATGATCTATGGTTAAGGCCATTATGAAAGTTACTTATGAGTTTACTTTACAAAATTGAATTATGTGTTTAGCAGGGCTTAACACGCTCTAGTACCAACCGGCTTCCATATACTTAATATCATTATACAAGGCAAACTCGTCAGGGTACTGAACAAGACTGTTGGCAGCAGGTCAATGCTAAGTAATAACTTAAAACAAGGAAGCTCGATAAATGTAAGTAAACCCCCCGGGGTACTGAACAGGCTCGCTGGCAGCGAGACTATGCTTGCATGGTACCAAGGTAAACCCGTCGGGGTACTGAACAGGCCTACTGGCATCGGGGCAATATCGGCTAAAAGAGATCTGGTTAATGCACCACTATGCACATGGTTCGTAAAACAATGATAATAAAAATAAAATTTTTCAGAATTTATGAATAAACATGTCACGGCCAATTGTTTATAATGTCATTTGAGAATGGATGTAAGTTAAGATTGGCCCCACCCATCTAATTCAACAAATACCTAGGATGTCATTATCCTAGAAATGGGACCCATGGCTGTAAATCTCACGCACTTCGGGGTAAACTTAAAATATTTTGTGATGAAAAGATATCTTTAAAATGAGGCATGGATGAATAGCTTTTCCTATGCCATTGTTTTGGTTATATTATCATCTTTCAAGTGGTCTTTCTAATCACTATTATATTTTTTATGAATATACATATCTGAATCATTTCCATTTACTAATTAGTTTTTATTTTTCTTACAAAATAATAACAGCATGATAGAACTTTTCATTTACTTATTTGGAACAATCAATTCTTCTCTCTTGTATGGCTTGAGTACACGCCATATATTTGGTTTGGGGGAGGATTAGGAAAGATTAGACTGTTTTTATTTTCATTATTTATGACAGCTATTTATCTCTGACAAATTATAAGTGTTTTCAGGATAATGTAAGCAGTGGAACTTGGTTATATCATGAAGAATATTTGCACAGAAAAAATCAATATGGAGGACTATATGAAGGATCGGATGATGGTCCAAATGAAATACCAAATGACTATATGAATAAAACATTGTGATATTATAGCACTAATGATTAAAATTTGCTAACCAAATTTTGATTTTAGCAAATAGTTTTTTACCTCCATGTGGACGCGATTTGACCTTAAAAGTTTTTTAGTCATCATTTCATTGTCGACAACCCTATCCTCATATCTAATCACGCATGTAAACTATCAAATGACTGATCTTCTTGTTAATCAAAAATGTGATTTATGCCTTCATGTCATACGTTCAACCTGTCCAAAGTTTTACTTTGGACATGGTTGAACTAATTACAAACCTTATGACTTCACCTATTAGTGGATATGCTCGTTAATGGCACATGTCTCAAGGTTCGCTATGATAGCATGATCTCTTAAACAAGCCGAACTTCTTGCTATTTCATTGTTTTTCATCACCATTATTTCTGTAGAGTTGTTTTAGCCATTTTCTTCTTACACCCTCTACAAAAAGATCTTGTATCATAACTATTGAATAATGTCGAATTGTTTTGAACCTGAGAGCTATCAAATTAAGACTGTTGAAGAACTCAACAAAGCCAAGCCATTAAATATTCATACAACGTTTGACATGAAAGACATGTTATTTTGAAAGCACAGGCCAGAAGACTAAAGTTTAAATCACCTCCTTCATCTTCCAAGTCGAAGGCAGCTGCTAGCGCAGCTCTGCCTTCTTCCTAAGTTATCTTTGTTTTTGCTCAGTGGGACTTGGCATTTCTTCGGTTTGGGGGAATGTTGATCCTAGTTTCGTCATCATTTTCGGTAGTTAAATTACATGTTTAAACATATGTTTTGTCATATTTTTGCATATTTTCTGTCACGCAGCTCACTATTCAACCCCAAGTATGAATGAATTTAAGATTTATGTAAAACCTGTTTATTGTTATCATTTTATAGATTAAAAATGACATTATTTGGAGTGCGTTTTGATTTATGTATGCATTTTTTTACAGGTTATAAGTTTTGGACAAGCTAACAACAAAAATACATTCAGCTATATATGCACATAGCGTGTCCAACTTCCCATCCATCTCGCTAATTAGACAGTGTGATATCTATTAGCAGGTTTTTCAGGCATTAAAACGTTAGCAGGATATTGTTAGTGCAAACCATAGTCTTTAGTGCGCCAACAAATAGAAAACGCATTCATCCTAGATATGTGTAGAGCATATCCAACTCATCGTTACACCCGTCGTTCCAACCACGTGTCATTGATAAGAGATTCCCGGGTGTTAAAGCTTGCAACTATTTACTGTCAACGTGTTTGGGTGATGTAATGGCTCTTGTCCTAAAAGGATCTCCAACACGCTGCCTTTGCTCGACACCACACCACCAGTCCACACTAAGAAGAACCCTCATGCCACATCACGCAGCATGAAGAGAACCAATTCACGAAGGAGAAGGAGAACGTTGTGCATTGGTGTTTGATCAGTTAGACGTCATAATGGTTGACTAAATTTAGAGAGCATTCGAACACTAAAGGGTCGACTTGCTCACCTCTGTAAACATTGTGTATATAAATGCCTCCATGCGAAGAGCTAAAGAGTTGTTGAGTTGTTCAATTCATTAGTGAGACAGTCAGTTTTTTAGAAGAATTATGTAACTCTGTTCCTTATTTTTAATAGAATCTTAATGTTCTATTGTTCATGATTGTGTTCGAGTAAGCGTTAGCCATGCCTCACCCCTGATTGCTGAGAGGGCCCCTCATCAACCAGAGGTTTCTTTTCTTGTGTAGTTTAGTTACCTTTTCTTTTGTAGTTAATTTGATTTCTAGTTTGTTTTCCTTCAAATTATTGTAAACATTTATTTCATTGCTTCCTGTAATACATTTTATTTCTAAAGTTAAATAGCTAGTTGCGCGCATAGTTTTCTTTCAATTTGCTTTCAGTCATTTCATTTCCAATTTTACTTTCAGTTTTATTTGCAAGTAGATAGAATAGATTTCTTTTATCAAGTTAAGATAGATTTAATTCTCTTCATTTCCCTTTCTGTTATAAGTTTATTTAAATTTCAGTTTGTTTCTTAATACGCAATGATTTTTTTTTATATTTATGAATTAGTTTAAGATTATTTCGCTGTCAAATTTGATTATTAAGTAGGTTTATTTACTGCCTCTCTGTATTGTATTTGCATGTGCACGAATTCAGCTTAAGATTAGATCATTTAGGTTATTTTCTGTGCAAACTGTCATTCGGACAGCCTGTTTAAACTGTCATTCAAACACCCCTTTTAGACCTGCAGATTAGTCTGTCATCCAGTCCGTAGTTTTGTTTTTAGTGTTTTTAATGTGTTTCAAACCCATTTAAAGCTCTGTTTCATTAGTTTTTAAAGCATGCTTTGACTGTAATAGTTAGATGCTAGTTCTATTTAACATTAAGACTAAAAGTGAGATTGTTTTAGATTATTTATTAAATTTTTATCCTCTCACCTTGAACATGTTTTGAGCTATGTTATGTTTTGTTTCTTTTGTTTGTTTACAATTCTTTTAACTAATATTGTTGTATTGTTTTGTGATCATGCCTTTGGATTGATTTATCCGTTTGCATGTAAAACTTACTATTAGATGTGTTATCCTTAGGAAAATATACTAGTACCTTGTAGAATGTTCCTTTTTCACTATGTGATGATCGAAAAAGACTTGGAGGATAGAATTTAAAGTTATTCCTATTAAGTTTTCTACTTGTTTCTTTTATTAAGTTTTCTACTCGTTTCTTTTATTAATTTTTCTATTCACTTATAAGTTAGGTCTCCCTTGCATCTTAGTCTTTCACTTGAAAAGTTAGTTGTTGATAGTATCCTTTTCAGCCTAAAGTTACTTGCTTATAAAATAAATTATCAATCTAATTATTGTTGCTATGTTTCCGATATAAACTTTCTTTGCATAATTAGTTCTTGACACTATTAAATAAACCTTACTAGAAAGAGTAGTTTTTTCTTGTATAGAATTAGTATTGTATATATATTTATTCTTTAGTAACTATTTATAGAGTAGAGTAGTGTATTTTTTATATTCTGATTTAGTATTCTTTTCCAGTTCAATTACCTTAATAGTTGAATTCTTAGGAGTTTGACTCAGTTTTTCATTTTGAAAGATCTTTCGATCTTTTGTTTGTTAAAATATTTCCACGACACCATAGGAATCCCTCCACCTTCGCATATATTTTGTGTCAACTCTAAGCCTACAAACCCCGGTCGATAATTAAATATTAGGTCAATTAATCTAGACAATATAACACCCAACAACTTCCCTAGGGAAGATCATAACACATAAAGACATCAATTTAATGTCTAGTTTGGCCATGACCTTAAAAATAGATTATTATTAGTATTAATACAATGACATCATGCACGTTGTGCAAATGCAAAATCTATTTGGATAAGTGTGTGACTTCCTTGATTCCATCAATTTCTTCCTTTTTGAAAATATCCCCATATTGGTCAACCATAAGAGATGTGTGCTTTCTATAAAACTCAACATTTGGAGTTTTCCCTCGTTCTCAATTTAAAGTCTACTACTAGTATCAATGACCACATTGGCCATGTCTCCCTATATTTGGCATGCCTCTCAACTCTTCAAGCTTGTCTTTGTCGTTATAAAGGATGACCCACTTGTATTGATTCCTTTCTTTCTTCATTAAGCCCTAGCCTTTCCTTCTTTCCTCTTGCTAGATGGTCATGGGATCCTCATTAATGAACCGTTTGGAACCCTTCAACCTCCTTCTTTCTTGTAGGATTGAGCTGTGTCCCATTTATTTGGTGAAGTGTAACCTTCAACATTCCTTCTATACCTCTTAGGATCTTCCATTTTCTCACCCTATTTGATGCATGTTGGGTACAAACACCCTATGATATATCTTAAGAGGCCCATTGATGTCCCTATAGTATACGCATCATTCTTTTTTCCTTTACTACTTTGACTACAATGTTCTCTACCCTACTTTGTCACTCATGTTCTTCTAGGATGATAGACCTCAACCCCTTAGTTGTAAAAATATTGCTAACCCCCACATCCCCTCGCCAAATGCCTATTACCTCTACCCAAGTTTTGATATTTTTTACTTGTTATTTAAACTCAAGTTTTGCTTCTTTATCCTTGGCCAATAATATTTTCATTTCCTTGATCACCATGGTTCCTTATATGATCTCTACACCTAGATTTAGCCCACTCTCTTCTCAATAATGATTTTCTTCCATATATTTTAAGTATTTTTTTAAAGTGATGCTTTTCTAATGTGGTCCTTTCAAATAGTCTTTCTAGGCTTTGGATGGCCTTTTATTTGCCTTGGTCTTGTGATTTGATCTATTGATTGTTCAACTCTTGTTTTTCTAGCTCAATTCCTAGGTCTTCAACGCTCTTTATATGCCCAAAGTTGTTTTGATTAAGGTTATCTACTTTGCTCCAAGAGATCAATGTCTTTCCATAAAGTCAAAAATTGTCAGATGTGGTGTTGGGTCTAGCGAAATGGTCATAAAGTTATAGGTTGATTTGTGTTCTTCTTTTTTCTTTTTGTCGTGAGGTGTTTTAGCATCATTTCCACTACCTTCTCTTTCCTTATCCATTATTTCCTAATAAATATTTGTGGCCTTAGCATAAGAGCTATTATCATCCCCTAGTGATTTAACTATTGTCGTTTCATCTTCGAGAATCTTTCTCTCCACTTCAACATCCTAAATGCACTGTTAATGTTTAATTTTCCTTCTTCATTAAACCCACTAACATTTTGTTGTGCATTATTTGCATAATTGTTTGTGTATAGATGGCCATCATCTTGCTAACTTATCATCTACTCCTATGAACTAAGGTGTCCATCCATGGCTTGATGAAGATCATTTTTGTCCACTTAACCGAGGCATTCCACATGTTTTAAATCACCAATCAATTTAAGAACACTCCATGAAGGCGATTGCAAGTTCTTATATTTAAAAGCCTCAAGAAGGAACCCTAAAAAGAGTGAAATTACAAGACTTACCAAGTATGTGGTTAAAGTGAAGTAAAAATGAAACAACACTTCATGCTACTTTGTAAAGCATAAAACTATGAAAAACAAAAAAAAAATTGATGATGGAGGAAATCCATTAGTAAACACTATTGCTTGAACATCATACCAAAGAAATGAGGACTTTCAATAATAATGTTATACCTAAGAGACAAATTAATACACAAACATTAGATTGGAAAAATAAGCTTTCCCAAAGATAAATAATATGGAGATATGTGTAAGACACACTTCACGGTGACATCCTATCTCTATGCTCTCTATTGCAGATTTCATATCCACCACATGAAGTGCAGTGACATCCTACCTCTATGCTCTCTATTGCAGATTTCATATCCACCACATGGAGTGCAGAGTATTATTTTCATTGCAATGATATTAATTAAGTTGACCATAGTAACCTAGACTAGTGATAAACTTGTATATGGCATGTCAACTTATATATATATAAAGACTTATGCAAAAGTTGGAAGTGAATGGGGTGACACGACCATACTCCACAACGAACCAAACATTAGATCATTATCAAATAAATAGGCGAAAAATACATATCATGCAGTAGAGCATTTAATGCGACGGCGGTCGCACTGTCCGTCGTCGGATCTTACTTTGGAAAGGATCCGACGACGGACAATGCGACTGTCGTCGCATTAAATGCTCTACTGCATGATATGTATTTGTCGCCAAATAAATAGGGCAAGACAAAGTCAAGATCATGAAGGTTATACAATTCTCCACGTTGGTTTTGTGTTGGACAATGGTGTGGCTCCAACATAGTAAAGGTAATGAATAGTAGTTGGCCAACACCATTACAAGTTATTATATTGAACTTTCACTTACAAAGGGAAAGCAAACAAAAATCTCATAAAAAGGTCTAGTTGACTAATAGATCCAAACACTTTCCATGGATTCCTTCTAATTGAGGCATCATTTACCCATCGTAGAGTTGGCGCACTCAATTTTTTGGGTTTGGGAATGTTTGTGGTCCTAAGAACGAAGGATGTATTTATGTTTGATGCTCAAAGCATGATATATTTGACATCAACATGAAGAATTTTCCAATTTGTTAGAAATGTAAATGAATTTTTGTTTTTTTCTATTGCAATGTGAATGAATTTTGGTTTCAATTGTGTGAGGCTTGCTAGTTTAATGTGTTTTAGGTGAATATTTAATTATTTTGATGTTTTTTAGAAATGTAAATGAATTTTTGTTTCTTACTTTTGCAATTTGATATAAATGTGAATGAATTTTGGTTTTAATTGTGTGAGGCTGGCTACTTTAATGTGTTTTAGGTGAATATTTAATTATTTTGATGTTTTTTTTTAAATGATGAGAGAAGTGTTACTTTGAAATAAGTTGGATTTAATATCTTTTAAACAAATATTTAGTCATAATTAGTTTTATTTTTATTTTTAATATGAATGAAGTGTTAGCATGAAACAAGTTGGATTTAAATTCTAATGCATTACATCCAACCAATTACTCTTATTATATGCTTGTTATAATGCAAACCCTTAAGCGATAGTTAAACATTTTTTAACATTTTTTTTTCAAATAATGCTTTGTTTTCATTTGGATAAAAAAATTGTTCATTGAAAACAAACTTTTTAATTGGATAAAAAATTATTCATTGAAAACAAACCTTTTAATTGAATCGAGGGATCCAATTACATAGTCAAATATACATTTCTAGTGAATAACTATAATGTATATAAAATCATGGTCTTAACACATTGTTAAAGACTAATGTAATGGCTCAAAACTAATGTTCTACAATCTTTGAGAATATAATATAATGGATAGATGAATCCATGTAGGAGTAAACTTGATCTACAATAGATACTTTTACAAAATGGCTTAGCAAAAGAGCAATCTTGAACTAGATGCTTAACTATATATGACCTCCTATATCATGGGAATAGGTCATTAACAATATCTATTTGACCAATTCGAACTTGATGTGAAAACCTTAAACAATCACCCACCACTCTCTCCCAACTAATAAGAAGCCCAACATTGCTAAAAACTACTTGGTGTAGTGATCCACCTACATGCATTGTTTGGGCTACTGCATCATTTGTTCCAAACAAGTTCACATGGACAGTCTCATAAAGGTTTACATGACTAAATTTAAATAATATTGTCATAGTACTATTACCATGGTGCCTTATATAGGACTTCATCTTAATTAGATCCTTTTTTGACTTAAGAATCTATAGGTCACTTACAATGCAAATATACAAAGTCATATGACCCTTTCAACAAGCAAGCATACTCCAATTTGTCAACTATACGTTATTATCATGTATAAATCTCAAACAATGCAAATATCTAAAGTCATATGACTGTTTCAACAAGCAAGCATACTCCAATTTATCAACTATACATTATTATCATGTAAAAAAAACTAGATAGAATAAAAAATTACTTTAAACAATACACATGCATGCCATTTTATATCATAAAAATGGCTTTTTAAGTAACCATGGAAAACAAAGTCAAAATTTAATGGGTTTTGAGGAAGATTTCTTGAAACCAAATACGAGAACTAGGGAATACAACAATCCACACAATGTCCATGCCATTATAAATAACAACAATCAACGTTTTGGTCATCTCGCTTATGTTCTCAAAACACATAATTTTAGGCTTTTCAATCCAGTAATAGTGGATATGAGTCCAACGTTGGATATTGGATCATCATTATTTTTTGGCATCAACCCCTTGCCTTCAACAACATGTTCAAGACAAGGAACTATTGACTTCTAGCTATCATTTACAAGTTCAAGGTTTGAAGACTTCTCAACCTTGAAAATAGAGAGAGTGAGTACAAGGAACTTATCATTACCTACTTGGGCAAGAGTAGGGGGAAACTACAAAGTCTTTCTCTTTGTTCCCTAACAATATGACCAACCTAGTGGGATACCTTTGCTCGTTGCATTAGGATTATCTAGATTAGATTAAATGTGCAAGATATGCCATTGGTATCTCCCTGCTCATGGTGCAAGGAGGCCCCATACACAACTGAATCTTTTTAACTCGAACAATATTATGCATGGAAAAATTCACATGAATAATTGAGTTGCTATCCCAAAGAAGTTTTTAAGTGTTTGAATACAATGAAATTATTTCCTTTTATTCTACATAGGAAATAACACTTCTAGATCGAATTTTAGGATGCAAACTAGAGGACAACTGAAACAAATTGGATTAGTTAAGTTATAGGGGTGAAAAGCATAAAAAAAGAAGACAAGAAAGGAATAGGATGTGCATAAAGAAAGGTAGAACATAATAGTGAATGTATTACTATGTAAAATTTTTGCCCGGTATTTTGTGAACATGAGTGTGAGAGAGAAAATAATTTGACTAGCTATTCTTTACTCAATGCTCAACGCTCTGGTTTGTGTCATACATAGTATACATAGGAATCCTTTTATTTACAACAATTCTCATCAATTCATATGAGTTTCCATTTGGTCACTGAAGGCAGTTTGGTCCTATGATTTTTGATGAGGTGAATGTTCATCATTTTGGTGTTTTGTGTTTTCATTATTGCACATGTTGGTGATCCAAAATGGATCCTAATTAAATTCCTCTCATTTTTTAAAGAAATTTGTAATGAAATTTTAGTTTTGGCGGAGTTTAAAATAAATTGTCCAAGAGCCAAAAGTCATGGAAGAGGAAAATATTCATCTAGTAGTTGGCCTTCGAAGGCAAATCTATTAAAAGAGTGTTATTGGAAATAAAGGACAACAAAGAAGAGGAGAGAAATGGAGCATAGTAAGAATAGTTTCATCAATAGAAGAATGAGAGCTCGAAGTGAAGAAACTTTCTCAAAGGTTGGAAGAAGGAGATGTTGAGCTTGTCCCCACATGAGAAAGGTTGTTCTTCACCCAAGCAATTTGTAAAAATACGCCACTGAGTCAAAATACATAAAATTTATGTAGCTCACCTTTGTAACTATTTCTTAAGCATAATAAAACCCCCATGATTCATGGTTTTCTTGTTTGGGTTTCCAAGATAAATCTTTGTGTCTTTTGTGAGTATCATTGTTGTGTAATTTCTTCAATTTTATGGCTTTGTGTGTGTGAACTACGAAAACCACACTAAATAATACTCTTTCACCTACAGCTGATTGTCTTGATTATATTGATGTTATTAAAAGTGTTGTAGCTTATTTATTGTGTATGCATTCACACGGTCTAAGTGTGAGTGTTGAAAACCCTACACCCATAAAAGTATCTTTTTTTTAATTGCTTGGGCATATATACTTATATACATGTGTGTTATGTTGGGTGATGGTAATTCCTATGCGTATGTCCAATGCATTTTGACTTCCATAGAATTGTGGAGTATGTAAGTAATTATATTAGAGGCATAATCGATTTCGCCAAGCATAGGTGGACTAGACATTATGTTCTTTGAATTATTTAAAGTCTATTCCATTAAGAAACTAATTTGGCCATTTATTTAACTCGATTTAGTGTGGGAATTGATTATTTCCTTTGCGTCATTTTATCTATTGAATAAAGTGAATTTAAATATCCTAGAGAAAAGGATTCAATCATATTGAGAAATCAATTGGGGCCTCTAACTAAGACCATTATGGCTAGATTGGTTGTTGATTATGTTATTGTTTGTGTAATTTGTGAGGAATTTGACTACAATTTATTTCCAAAATGCACTTGATTGTATGCTATAGTGATTCCCCCCCTACTCATTTCGTTGGTTTATGAATTAATGAAACCATAGAGGACATAACTTTCAAATTACAACTTTATGAATGCTATGGAATAGAGAATTTCCAATGCTTCGGTATCATGTGTTATATGACCTATTTCCATACAATATGTAGTATGCTATAACCCTTGCGAAATTCCAGACTTAAACCCTCACATAATTAAAGAATGGAAAGGCGGTGGAACAAGCCATGGGAGGAATGAGTGTGGGTGACAAAAATTCAAATTTGAAAGTTGTGAAACAAACAATTTGTATGTTTGAGGAGGTTTATGTTATTTGTATCACATATGTTTTCATCATTGAATAGTATAACCAAGAAAGATGTGCATGGTATGCTTTAGAAGATGCTCATGAGGATAGGTATATGGACAGTTGAATTTTTTGGGAAGACAACTATTTCCATCTTCCATTTGATGATTCTTCTCCACCATATGAAGAGAAACTTGTAGAAAAAATACAACAACAAGTGGTGCCTACCAATTTCCAATATGCTTCTTCTACAGTGATGGAGTTGCTTTTAGAGCCATCCTCTTACTACTACATGGAGGATTTGTTTTCTTTTGAAAGTTATACTTATTGGATGTCGATGTACATAAACAAGGTGGGAATTTAAAGCATAACACAATGATTCATGGAGCTTAGGTGTCATCTTGTGCACCTGGATATGGGACCTTTGTTTATGGATGAGTTCCTTGGATTGTTTCAGTATGGGAGTTAGTATTTGCACATATGACGATGT